>CM076584.1:1663660358-1664168345 GCA_034641835.2 Pinus albicaulis
CCACTGAAGATTCTACATGGGAGGATGAGAATTTTATATAGAAGCACCCAAAGCTACTCAAGCATTAAGGACAACACTTTTTTGATGGAGAGGGGCATGTTAGGTCCCTATATTACTAGTTGAGTCCCTTATTGTTATTAGTGTAGCCCCCTTATTGTTATTGTTGTACCCCTGTAACCCCAATATTGTTATTATTGTGCCCTTACATTATTATTGTTAGGTCGGCTAGGATTATATTGTGGGCCCATGGACTCCTATATATATAAGGAGGTTTTTTTCATTTGGATCATCCAAGAATTATTCATTTATGTAATGTATTGCTGGTTTCCCCCTCGAAGTGGCTATTTCTAAGGCGTTGATCTATCTTTTCTTCTATTTTTGGAGCTGGTTTCATAACACCATACAACTCAATCATGGTTAAACATGTTTAAATTTCTGTAATTAGATTAGAGAAATAAAGATTTTCCAAACAATCTAATCTTGGTAAATCAATAGTTAGGTAGAAAATGACATTGGTTCAAAATTTTAATTTGAATCAATAAGAGAAATAATTGATAGGATATAATAGATTTTTATCTTTCATAACAAAAATGCAAATATGGATATGCTAGTCTAAATGCACCCCTAGAAGAATAAATAAAAATGTTAGCTTAGAAAAAGAGTTTGAGTTTTAAAGGGTAGGTAGAGGTATTTCATTTGGAAAAATAAGGAAAATTGCATTTATCCTAAGTTTTTATCCTCATTATACATCAAGTGCAAAGAGGATTATGTGTGACTTATTTATATTTTATCCTAACTTTGGATTAAAATAAAAAAGCACATCCTGACAAAATGTTTTTATCGCTTATGGTTAAATAGTTCACAACTGCCCACCATACAATCCTCTCGCTCTACATATCAATGACACATATCAAATTTAGGACCCCCCTCTCCATCCTGGCTTTACCCCCAGGTGGGAGGGTCCAAAAAAAAAAATTTCCCATCGGGTCCCACAACCACGTGGCCTCCCCTCCAAGTTTCACACCCCCCTGCCTAAACCACTAACCGCTCACTATCCCCTCTGAAAACTGTTTCCCCCTCGCTTTGTTACCATTTTCCCAACCGGACACGTCTACCACTACCGTTCCGCCACATTTCCTTGTCGTTTCCAATCAAATAATTTCCTGGGGTTATGCATTGGGCATTTAATTAGCACTGGATAATAGTTAATCAAACAGACCCCTGCCATTGGCAATGAAAACCATGCATTTTTTATATAAACCCTGTAATTAATACTGTTTCGACCTTTTCTGTTACATTTCCTCTAGAAATTGAATTATTCACAGGTTCTCCAGTGCACCCAACATTTTTATCAGTTGATCGATCCAAGATCAAATATTAGTGTCTTGCCTCCCTCATTCAATCAATTAAATACCTACAACTCATTCATGGTAACCTTTTCCTCCCGATTCCAATTAAATTGTTCAGTATTAATCATGCCTCCTAAGAAGAAGAATCAAGAGGATCTATTGAACCCTTAAGTTCATCCTCCTATAGAATTATATCATATTCCTTTACCTGATAGGGATTATAATATCATTGAGACAAAGTCTGAATTTGAATTGTTTGAACTTTATTGTTGGTCGAAGGACAAATATGTTGACAAAATAGATGAAATTGGACTCTGGGAGTCCAATCTTCCACACTACATCTTCCCTCACACATTCCATGCCCCCGAATTCATCAAAAAATTCCAAGCATGCTACATTCCCAATAAAAGAGCCATTATAGCCCCTAGTGGTGAAATCCTTTTCACCATCATTGCCCAAACAATAAAACATATGATACAAGCTCCCTCTGTGGAAAACAACACACATTTTTCCTTAGAATCCCTTAATGATCTTTATCAAAAACTTCATTTTTCCAAAAGAGCCAAGATTTTTGACATATGTTTACCAGAAAATACCCAATTACCAAAGAAAAAACCTCCATTCCCTTCCTCCATCTTCCTTGATCAAGCTAAACAGATCATAATGTTAATTTCATACATCCTTGGTTATTATTTTTATTAGTGGGTAGCTGAACCCATTTTAGGCTTCCTTTCCATATTTTCCACAGATAGCAAACCATCCATTATATTTAATTTCAACCAATTCCTGGCTGATAACATCCATGAGCAGTTTCTTAAATTTTAGACCGAAGAAGTATTTAAATACTCTTCAATTTTGGTATATATGTTTTTGTATTATCAAGCAGACATGTTCAATTTTCCCTGCAGAAGCTAGATGAAGAGGGCAACCAACTATCAGTGATATTTTGGAAATCTGTAGTGATGAAAGAGCAACAGGAACTCTCCTACAAGCAGTTCATTGAAAAAAAAATCACCCAGCCATAAGTGTCCTAAAAAATTCAGCAGACCCCACAATAAGTGAAGACATCAAGATAATTCTGCACTTGACATATCAAGCTAAGACAGGAGACTGGTACTTGTACCAGAATTACACTGAAATCAGAGTCTATGGATGCCAACTAGTACCTTAGAAGCTCCCAAAATAGCTCCCCATGAAAAAAAATTCTCTCGAATACATTAGACAGATGTTGAATTTAGATGAAATTCATTTTGTATCAGCTAAGAAGAAATCCCAGTTCAAAATCAAAACACAGATTGGGTCTTTCATTTGTAATAACAGGTCAGCAGGAGAAGAGGAAGATAAAATTCTGAAGGAGATGAAATTCAGCCTGGGTTTCACCTCGTCCTATGACCCTTTGGGTACCATTTCCAAGTTGAGAGTAGAAAACAAAACTACTCCTTACATTCATACCAAGAGGCCTGAGATAGAAAGATATGTGAACCAGTCAGTTGGGCTGAAAATTCATTACAAGAAGCTAAGAAGCATCTTGTATATACATCAACATGACAGACTCTTGTTCCATAGGAGAAAGCAATTATAATATAAAGGGAAGAAGTGTCACCTTCAGTGTCTGACAGTGTAGGAAAAGAGTTTAAAATCATGTACAGGAAGAGAAAAAAGTTAAATCCAAAGGTAAACACAGAAAATAATTCTGAGCAAGAAGTAGCCACGGTGATAAAATAAACACCATATTCCTCTCAAGTAGGTGGCCAATTCACTGCATCACCCAGAGCATCTTCAGTATCCCATGATTAGCAAGAAAATATCCAAATAACTAAGGTTGTACAAGGAGAGAAGGACAAGAAAATATTTGATAGATTCAGGGAAACAAAGATTAAGAATGAGATTCTTAAGAGCATCACTTATGCTTAATTCTTGAAGCAGGATTCCATCTCTCAAAGCAGGTTACTATCAGTGTTTGATTTAGAGAAGGGAAAGATGTTGATGGCCTTCCTTGAGACCCAAATTCCACAACAAAAATCAACATATGATTACAAGAAAAAAACATTCGAGTTAGACATAAAGGATATTCATCCCATTGACCAAATGGAGATGCAAAAACTTACATGTGAAATTATTTCTTCAACTTTAACTAACACCACCATGACTCTTTCTAAAATGTAGGTTTCATTATGAAATACTCAGACACAGTTGAAGATGGAGAAGATTTCTTCTCTTGCAAAGGACACAAGGATTAAATCCTTAGAATATTTAGTAGTTAAGATGGGATACGACCATTGGGATGGGATCAAGAAGAAGAATCCTGACATAGAAGCATTGAGGAAACAGTTGAAAATGTTAGCCACTCAAGATCCCCTTACAAAAGACATTGAGGAGACAAAGACCCATAAGAGTGACATGATGAAGCTCATGATGGAAAATAATGCACATATAAGGCAAATGGAAAGTGAGATGGAGAAGATGATTAAAGAAAGGGAGTAGAATGCAAAGCTACCTATGATTCCATTGGATGTTATACCTCTTATAGCTATTCCTACAATAGAAACTACAAGTTCCACTCCACCTACTACATAGTCAGCAGATGGTGCTGAACAATTGACTAAAGATGTTGAAAATATGTCAATTCAGACAGAGGAAATAAAAAAATTGCAGGACCAGGTTAAAGCTTTACAGGACCAGATGACAAGGAGTGAGGCTTCTCACTCAGCCGAGTCACAAAGAGGTCAAAAGCTAATTGAAATATTGCAGAAATATGAAAGGGAATCAATAATTGGATAGACCTTGGCCCAAGCTGAGGAAATCATTTGGATAGACATCATGAACTCAATATTTGAAATATGACCCTGCATTCATATCATATTTGAGCAGAAAGAGTTTATCAAGAGAGAAACGAAGGCTATAACTGAGATTAAACAAGCATTGGGGGGGGGAGGGGTCCAAAAAAAGCAGTTTTCCCGCCGGGTCCCACGACCATGTGGCCTCCCCTCCAAGTTTTTCACCCCCCTTCCTAATCCACTAACCGCTCACTACCCCCTCTGAAAATCATTTCACCCTCGCTCCGTTACCATTGTCCCAGCCGGAAATCTATGCCACTACCGTTCTGTGACATTTCCGAGTCGTTTCCAATCAAATCATTTCCCAGGGTTATGCATTGGGCATAATATTAGCATTGGATAACCGTTAATCCAACAGACCTGTTCCATTTGCAAATAAAACCATGCATTTTTTATATAAACCCTGTAATTAATATTCTTTTGACCTTTTCTATTACATTTCCTCTGTAAATTGAATTAGTCACTGGTTCTCTAGTGCACCCAACATTTTTATCAGCTGATCGATCTGAGATCAAATATTAGTGTCTTGCCTCCCTTATTTAATTAATTAAATACCTACAACACATTCCTGGTAACCTTTTCCTTCCGATTCCAATTAAATTGTTCAGTATTAATCATGCCTCCTAAGAAGAAGAATCAGTAGGATCTGTTGAACCCTTTAGTTCATCCTCCCATAGACTTAGATCATATTCCTTTAGCCGATAGGGATTATAATATCATTGAGTCAAAGTCTGAATTTGAATTGTTTGAACTTTATTGTTGGCTAGAGGACAAATATGTTGAAAAAATAGATGAAATTGGACTCTGGGAGTCCAATCTTCGACACTACATCTTTCTTCAGACCTTCCATGCCCCCAAATTCATTGAAAAATTCCAATCATGCTACATTCCCAATAAAAGAGCCATTATAGCCCCTAGTGGTGAAATCCTTTTCACCATCACTGCCCAATCAATAAACCAGATGATACAAGCTCCCTCTGTGGAAAAAAACACACCTTTTTCCTTAGAATCCCTCAATGAAATTTATCAAAAACTTCATTTTTCCAAAAGAGCCAAGATTTTTGACATATTTTTACCAAAAGATACCCAATTTCCAAAGAAAAAACCTCCATTCCCTTCCTCCGTCTTCCTTGTTCAAGCTAAATAGATCATAATGTTAATTTCATACACTCTTGGTTATTATTCCGGTCAGTGGGTAGATGAACCCATTTTAGGCTTCCTTTCCATCTTTTCTACAGATAGAAAACCATCCATTATATTTAATTTCAACCAATTCCTGGATGATAACATCCATGAGAAGTTTCTTAAATTTTAGACCGAAGAAGTATTTAAATACTCTTCAATTTTGGTATATATGTTTTTTTATTATCAAGCAAACATGTTCAAATTTTCCATGTAGTAGCTAGATGAAGAGGGAAACCAACAATCAGTGATATTTTGGAAATCTCTAGTGATGAAAGAGAAGCAGGAATTCTCCTACAAGCAATTCATTGAACAATTTTTTCACCCAGCCATGAGTGTCCTAAAAAATTCAACAGAACCCACGATAAGTGAAGACATCAAGATAATTCTGCCCTTGACATATCAGGCTAAGACATGAGACTAGTACTTGTACCAGAATTACACCGAAATGAGAGTCTATGGATGCGAGCTAACACCTTATAAGCTCCCAAAATAGCTCCCCATTAAAAACATTTCTCTCGAATACATTAGACATATGCTAAATTCAGATGAAATTATTTTTGTATCAGCTAAGAAGAAATCCCAGTTCAAAATAAAGACACATATTGGGTCTTTCATTTGTAATAGTAGGTCAGTAGGAGAAGAGGAAGATAAAATTCTGAAGAAGATGAAATTCAACCCGAGTTTCACCTCGTCCTATGAACCTTTGGGTGTCATTTCCAATTTGAGAGTAGAAAACAAAACTACTCCTTACATTCATACCGAGAGGCCTAAGATAGAAAGATATATGAACCAGTCAATATGGGCTGAAAATTCATTACAAGACGCTGAGAAGCAGCTTGTATATACATCAACATCACAGAATCCTGTTCCATAAGAGAAATTAATTAAAAGACAAAGGGAATAAGTGTCACCTTCAGTGTCTAATAGTGTAGGAAAGGAGTTTAAAATCATGTACAGGAAGAGAAAAAAGTTAAATCCAAAGGCAGACACATAAAATAATTCATAGCAAGAAGTAGCCATGGTGATAAAAGAAACACCATTTTCCTCTCATTGCATCACCCAAAACATCTTCAGTATCCCATGACCAGCAATAAACTTTCCAAACAACTAAGGTTGTATAAGGAGAGAAGGGCAAGAAAATATTTGATAGATTTAGGGAAATAAAGCTTAAGAATGAGATTCTTAAGAGCATCACTTATACTTAATTCTGGAAGTGGGCTTCCAACTCTCAAAGCAAGTTACTATTAGTGTTTGATTCAGAGAAGGGAAAGATGTTGATGGCCTTCCTTGAGGCCCAAATTCCACAACCAAAATCAACATCTGATTACAAGAAAACAACATTTGAGTTATACATAAAGGATATTCATCCCATTGACCAAATGGAGATGCATAAACATACATGTGAAATGATTTCTTCAACTTCAACTAACACCACCATGACTCTTTCTAAAATGTAGGTTTCATTATCAAATACTCAGACATAGTTGAAGACGAAGAAGATTTATTCTCTTGCAAAGGACACAAGCATTAAATGCTTAGAATATTTAGTAGTCAAGATGGGATATGATTGTGCAAACATGAAAGTTGTAGAGGAAATAATCAAGAAGAAGAATCTTGACATAGAAGCATTGAGGAAACAATTGAAATTGTCAGCCACTGAAGATCCCCTTACGAAAGAAATTGAGGAGACAGAGACCCAAAAGACTGACATGATGAAGCTCATCATGGAAAAAAATGCACATATAAAGAAAATGGAAACTGAGATGGAGAAGATGATTAAAGAAAGGGAGTATAATGAAAAGCTAGCTATAATTCCATTGGACGTTGTACCTCTTATAGCTATTCCTACAATAGCAACTACAAGTTCCACTCCACCTACTACACAGTGAACAGATGGTGCTGAAAATTTGACTAAAGCTATTGAAAATATGTCAATTCAGACAGAGGAAATCAAAAAATTGCAGGACCAGGTCAAAGCTTTACAGGACCAGAAGACAAGGAGTGAGGCTTCTCACTCAGCCTAGTCACAAAGAGGTTAGAAGCTAATTGAAAGATTGCAGAAATATGAAAGGGAATCAACAATTGGACAGACCTTGGCCCAAGCCAAGGAAATCATTTGGATAGACATCATGAACTCAATAGCTGAAATATGGCCCTGCATTCATATCATATTTGAGAAGAAGGAGTTTATCAAGAGAGAAATAGAGACTATAACAGAAATTAAACAAAAATTAGGAGAAATGCCTGTAACAACAAAAAATATCATCAAATTACTAAATTCTAAGAACATATATGAACTAGATGATTTATGAGTTGATGATGGGACATAAACCATTTTGGAGGCGAAGTAGATTTTTACCAAAAACAATATGGTTGTTAAGTTAGAGGAGAAGTGTCATAGATTGGAGATAGCAGTGAACAAATTTTTAACCATCATTGAGCCTCTGACTCAGAAGGGGCTACCTAGTGTATTTGTAATTACTGAAAAATTAATTAATTATAAATATTATGTTAGAAAGTTGAAAGAGATAGCCAGAGACAACTTTGAATTTGCAAACATCAAAGGTATCATGACAGGCAGAGCATTCTTGGAAGCCATGGGTAATTATTTCTTCATCTAGCATGAAGTAAATCATATTTTTTTGGTAAAGACCACATTTTCCAGATATACCAAGGTTGATGAAATTTACCGAAAGGTAATAAAATTAACCATTCTAGATGAAGATAGGTGGGATAAAAATTGTGAGTTACAGGACTGAGAAGTAATTCAGATGTAGCCAAATCACATGCCAACACATCAACTAGCGCAAAACAGGAATAGGCTTATTCAGCAACTGACTCCTCCAAAACAAAGCCACCTTTCCACACTGTTGTACACCTTGCCTATTAGTTCGTAGAAGATCAATTTTATTGTTTAGGATAATGCCAATAATACATTGTCAGTTGAGGCAATGATTTTGTAAATCATTTTGTAATTTAGTGTATAAATACTTCACAGTTTGAAATATTAAGGACTGATTGTTGAGTATAATTTTCTCTAAGTACTGTAGTTTTCTAGTTACTGGAAGAATAAATAATACAAGGACATTCTTCACAGGATTCATGTGGTGTACAAATTGGTGATGTTTTTCTTCTGTTAATGTGTTATTCATTGTTTTCCTTCTCTGTTATTTCTGTAAAAATTAATTACATAACAAAAACTGTGGAAAATAGGATATGTTATAAAGAGCACCATATTCTGAATGTTTGTAATTTATATATTTTCTGATGAATTAAAATTGAGGAATAATTCATTGCTCCTTAATTTCTACTAAACTTTACATTTCTTCCATTTCATAATTCATTTAAAATCTCGAAAGATCCAACTAGTGCAACCTAGCTTTCCCTGTGAAACTCATTAAAAATCTGGTGCAGATCCAGTTAATCTTTAGACTCCATAGCCAAATGGAATTATAACAAATTAATCAACCAAACAATCCAAATAAAAATCACAAAAACAAAATCAGTACAATAATAACTAGCTAAAATTCACTTAAAACATAGCTAAATTTTACAGAGAGATCCCCCTCTAAAGCTGGCAGGGCTAGATCCGAGATTCCAAAGTGGTTTTGATGTTTTCCTTTGTGTTTATTCTCACAATATCGTAAATTATAGAACAATAAAATTACTTTTCTTGAGAATACATGATTACATTCCACATGATGATGTGGCATGATACATGGACAAATATTGACCATTATGATGGCACTTGTACAAATTACAACTTGATAATGATGACATGGACTTCTTGATGAGGTGGTAGTGCCAAGCTATCTTCCCTGCTGCATCGTCTTGCATTCTTGACGACATATTTGATCTATGCTTCATCTCCATGAAGGATTCGCTTTTTTCTTCTTCTTCACCCACAAAAGGGTCTTTGATCAAAATCATAATCTCCTGAGTCATCTTGCAATGTCTTCTTTCTGTCTCGGTCCATGATCTACTTCATGTCTCCATGATACCTTTCTTTTGTTCTTGTTCTCTGTCGGTGTTTATTTATGATTTCTCCTTGCTATCTTCTCTTGATTATCACCTTTTCATACTTGGAAGGTACTCCTGCCAATGAAAAAAATTCATGACAAGGAAAAATTAGTCTAAAATATCTATTCTATCATTACCTAGCTAATGCAATGATATACTCATGATAGGCCTATGAGAGAGTTAAAAGAAGAAGGCTTGATTAGGAGGGTGCTATAAAACTATTCAAGGGTCAAAATATTCCTTCAAGGAGCGCCTGTGCATTCAAGGAGGAGAGAGAGAGAACTCAAGGGTGTAGGGCATAGGTCCGAAGCATGAAGGAGAATCATTTTTTGGTTCAAGATGTTCTCATGCACTCAGTTAGTGTCAAAATATGCATTCTACCATCAGTGATCAAAATCACTATTTTCATTCTCATTTTAGGTGTCCCACTCTGAAATTTTTATTTCATTCCGTTAGGTCATGCGAAAAATTGTTTCACTGATGGTAGTCCTAGTCATAAAATCTCACTCTCCCTAAAAAACTCTCATTTTCTGGCCCACCTTCATGTCCAGATGAGCATAAAAAAACTTTTGAAAATTTCATTTCACTATGTCTTATGTCAGTCAAAGTCAATCACGGAATTCTGGTCATTCAAGGTCCCATTAGGTCATTAGGTTTCAATGTTCAAGGTCCAAAAATGCACCATTTCATCTCAATAAGGTCAGAAAAAGGTGTGAGAGTGACTCAATAAAAATTTCATTTTCATCTGCAAAAGATTATCAACATGTAAATATGATATTTTTAAATTTGTAATTTTGATTTTTATAATTTTGATATGAAAATAGAGATGTAACTTATTTTTAATTTTGTATGTAATTTTATGCTCCCTATATGTAATAAGTTTGGTCCCTAGCTGCCAACTCAAAACACACATGCAAAACTAAAAGAGAAAAGTGTTAAACTGCAGCAACACCATCCTGCAAGAAAGAAAAATCAGATGAAAGGATAATCAACAACAGTCTTCAAAAAGTGAAAGAATACACTAGAAAACTGGGTTTTTAAAATCAAAATTCAAATTCACTTAGCTATTTATGGCTAATAGACATCAATTCAAATTCATTTACCTCCTCTAAATACCAATTCAGCACTCCAAGAGACCAAAATTTCAAAATTCTAAGCGAAATTGGCAAAGGAGCAAAATCGAGGGCACAAATCCTGAAGCAAGGGCGCAAATACGTTCAAGATGGTGAAAATACATTTAGGAGGGTGAAAATGTGTTGTCGATGGAAAAAATGTGCTGAAAATGGTGCAAATGTGCTGAGAAGGGCGCAAATACGTAGAGGAGGGTGCAAATAGCTTGTCAAGGGTGCAAATGACCGACAAGCTCTGCAAAGCATCCAAGTGATCATAAATTGCCTTCAAAGCTCCTCCACTCAGTCATTGAACTACAGCAAACTAGTAAGAGGCACATGCCATGACAAATCATCTTCTTAAGTTTATGTGTTGAAGTTTTGCAAGCTGAAGTTGTAATTTGGTGTGTAATTTGAGGAAAAACCCTAGTATCTCATTATATTTGTGAAAAATCTTAAAATTAACTCCCTTACCATTTACATGCCTCCCATAGTTATAAAAACCCATTCCCAAACCCTTCATTTGAAAAATCCCCATTTCCTACAACTTTCTCCCAAAACCCTAAGCCCTAGGTGCTATTTTAACCTAGGCTCCTTGTTACACAGCAATTTTTCACCGTCCCTACCATTCCCCATCCTGCACATTGGAGGGCTCATTCCGTGACTTGTGAGCAGAGACAAGACTTGAAAATACTTTCATTGCATCCCTCTGAAGATGAGCTTTCATTGCCCTGAAGACATCTCCTTGCAAAAAACCCCAAAAATAGCTCTTTTTCCATTGGCTTGGTTCCATAGTTCAACCCTCGCGCCAAGAGGGAAAATCCTCCAAAGAGGGCACGCCAATTGGCGCTCTGTCATAGAGCCGCACCTGCGCCAACCATATTAAGAGGTGTTTTTAAAAATAAAAGGCGGAAGTTTCATCCTAACAAATTCCTGGACTGATATCTATCTTGAGTTGGGTGGTTTGGCTACGGATTTCCATAGAGAGGAAGTGGTTTGCCACCTCTCATGGAAGCTTCCTTGATGATAGGGCCAATCCCATGATTATAGGGAGCCCAACTCCCCTTCCTCCATCTATAAAAGCTTGCCCATCTCCTTTGCAAGCTAGTTCCAAAAAGTTCCAAAGAGTTCCAAAGAGTTCCCAAGAGCTTTCACATCCTTATGCTGCAAGAGCCTTCTTGATTCCCTTAAGGCCAAATCCAAGCAAGGAGACTATTGCCAAGTATCTGGAGAGAGAGGCTTGTCTCATCCTTGACAGGCTTTATTGAGACATGTTGTGCTGACGACCCGCCAAAGGAGAGTGCTGCGTCGAAGCTATGGTTGTATTCTTCTTTTGATTCATTAATGATAAGCGACTATCGGTTATGGTTCCACTCTTGTTCTTGATTATGTTCATGAGTTATGTCCTCTTCGACTGACATATAGTTGTATATACTGTATTTTATTCTTGTGTTTGTGTTGTTTCTTACATGTGCAGGTGTCTGATCATGGAGATCGTGAGGATTGTGATCTGCCAGGGCAAAGGAATGGGAGCACCACCTCTTCTACAAATGACAGCGTTGGATTCCAGGTAAGCCTTCCTCGCAAGTCGGTTTATTTGCAATTAGAAACCTGCACTGTAGCGTGTTTGATTGTTGCTAGACCTGATCTGAGCTATTAGGGATCGCCTCTGTCTGCAGAGGGGATTAACCTCTTCAACAATTTGGCGACTCCGCTGGGGACTCAGCTTGTTGTTTGATTTGTAAGCTATAGACGGAGCCTGAAGTGCAGCCAGATAGCCTTCGAAACGCTTTTGCTCGGCATTAGCGGAGTAGATCAACGCTGCTTCAGTCAATCTCTGGTTTAGTTTACGGACTGAACAACTTGGAGTGTTGTCTTCTCTTTCTGGTCAATTTCTTGGCCTTGCTTGCTTGGTCAGCTCTTTGGACTGCTTTTTCCTGTTTGTTTTGCTTTGTTTTAGCCTTGTCATCACTTGTCTGTGTCTGAGATTGCTTGTTTTTCATTTTCCCATAATAAACTCGGCTGGCGCGCTTTTCGGCGTGACAGTCGTGCCCATTGGCGCAGGTTGCCTGTGTATCACCCGCACCATTGCCTTTCTGGCGCTAATTTCAAGCTCACAGTCGCGCCAATCCTGTGAGCTATTAGGGTTTGCTGTGTTTCATGCTTTCTGGGACTGACTTGTGATTTTGATCTTCTTTTTTCGACTGTTTGAGTGCACTGGAGCCTATTTTGACTGATTGAGACCTCCATCCTTTGGTTGTTTTCCTATTTCTTTCGATTTTGCATTCGAGCCCTAGGGAATCTAGGTGCTTTTGTGAGTCGAGCCTCCCGTGGGAGTTTTTGGTTTTCATTTGTTCAGTCGAATTTGGGATTGCTTCCTTGCATTTGTTTGACAGTTATCTATCATCTTATTGCGCTTTTTGAGTGACTGATTTCGTTTTCATTCGAATTTCTCTTTGCTTCATTTTGGGCCTAGATTACACGGCTCATTGGTGTCTTTGGGACTTTTCTTGGTTTTGAGAGACTCTTGGTTGATTTGAGATCTGATTGTTTGTGCCATTGAGTGAAATCTTCTTGTTTTTTCTCTCTTGTTATCATTTCTAAAATTGTTTCTCATTTGTTTTCCGTTTTTTTGGTGCATCTAGCTCTCAAACATTGAAAATATAAAAAAAAATCTCTTTTGCTTTTGATTGATTAATGCAAATTAAAATCTTTTCGGTGTTATTAGCAATTAGTGAATTTGAAAGAAATTTTTTTGATTTCATTAGCTGCATTAGAGATATCACTAGTTGTCTTTCGATCATTTTGTTTGTGTAAAAAAGCTCTTAACTCTTCTATAGCTAGCTTTCATCGAACGAAATGATATACTGTGGCATGTAGTTTTGCATTTAGGAGATTTTTGAGACATCACATTCGTTAGGGCCTGAAAACTGAAACGTAATTGAAGATAAACTTTAAAATTTACTCAATTTACACTAAGGCAGCATTGAAATCTAACGAAACACATTTAGAGGTCTAGGCTAGAGACGTGTTCCGGTGTCTTAAAACCTAGTAGCTGTCGTTCGCCTCTTGGCTTTAGACAGCACTAGTACGGACTTGTGCTCCCCGTACCATTGCGTATATAAAGGGAGACCCCACTAAGTTTCAATCCTTTATCCATAGGAAGCCAATTTTGCCGCCCTATACCCGTGATACACCGGACACAACATTCGGGGAGATTGCCTGCACGTACGGAAAGTCCTTGGTTGATTTCTCTTTCATTATTGGAACCAAGGTGTATATTGCAGTTCACGGTTATTTGGTACACCCTTTTGCCTAGCACTCCTGAGTAGTAATTTGATCTTTTCTGACTCCCTAAATTTGAAAGGATCACCAAGCGCTTGTCCTTTCACGCTTGTGTCAAATCTGAAAGAGATAGAGTCACCTTTTCGACCGTTTCTCGACTCTTAAAACATGAAACGGTGAAGTTTTTTATTTTTCAATGTGGTAAAAAATTAATCACCCACGATCACACGCCTTGTTAGATTCTGCTTGTTGACCGTTTGATTGTGTGTCTTGACTCTTTTTCGGCCCGTGTGTGTGTTTGATCTTTTTCTCTTATCATTGCTACCACAGTGGCGGAACCCTCGGTTTCGTCTATTGGTAGTCCTTGTACGGACGATTCATCAGATGTTCCCCAATCCTCTGTTGAACCACAGCAGCCCATTGTTTCCGAGTTTCCTGACGGGGGACCGGTTCTTTCTGAGCAACCCTTTGGGGGACCAGTTGAGTTCAATTGGCCCTTTTCTGACCCTTTGTCTGAATTGAGATTAGGAGCTGAGTTACTTTCTCTTACATCGGGTTCGCCTTTTATAGCTGCTGTTTTTCCTCCCAGTCCTCGCCGTCTATTATGAGATCTAGCGGCAGGCTCCAACATGAGTGATTCTAGTGAGGAAATCCCAACGTCCGGTGAAGACTATCAGCTCTTCCTGCAAAGATTATTTCCAGGAGACGACTCTGAACCTGCTGTTATGTCATCATATGGTCTCTCATTGCCAGCGGGGTATAGGTCTTTGGGTCAGATCATTTCCGCCGCAGCCTCTATGGGAGTGTCAGCGAGGCCGGTTGTTCCTTCATTAGGGGTGTCGCCTCAGACACCCGTCACTTCTGTACCCGTTCGGCCCACTGTCTGTGTGGCCGCCTCTGCACCCGCTGTCACGGTGCCCTCCGCGAGGGCTATGCCGCCTCCTAAAGACGTTTATTTAGCAACTGCTATACCGGAGAACATCTCTCCGGATGAGTATCGGTTGTCCCTACAACAGCCGAACCCCGAGGCTGGACCATCCTCCCAAGATCCCAACTGCTCTTATTTTTCTCACTATGCACAGGATGGTACACCCGTGTATGCTTTTCCAGATCAGTACGATGATCACGGGGAAATTTTACGTCTACCCGCTCCTGAGGCTCAACTCCATGCTCAAGGTTTACCTTATAACCAGGCTTATAACCCGCAAGGGCAACCTTTCCAAGGCCAGCCTTCGGGCCAACCTGGCTATCCTTATGACCCACAGGGGCAGCCCATGCAAGGCTATCCTGCGGGCCAGCAAGGGCCATCGTACAATCCGCAAGGACAGTATTACAATCCTTCTGGTCAACCTGTGCAACCTCAGCCGGGGTACCAGCCGAGACCGGTCTATGGTCCTGGGGGGAAAATCCAGCCTTCTCAACCTATGCAACCGCAGTATCCTGTTGTGTCCAATGTTGCATATCAGCCGGGACCATCCTATGGTCCTGCTCCAGGTCAAACCGGTTACCAGCAACCACCTGGCTCCATTCCTCCACCAGGCCAACCGGTCCATCCGGTACAACCTGGCATTCCGCCTCCAGGCTAACCAGCCCATCCAGCACAACCTGGGGCTCCTTTACAGCCGGGTCAACCTACGCAACCGGTGCAGCCTGTCTATCCGGGTCAACCTGTTCACTCAGGGAAACTCGCTCAGCCGAGTCAACCTGTTCACTCATGGTAGCCCGCTCATTCGATTAACCCTGCCCAGCAGCCGATCCATTCGATGCCGCAGCCGAATCAACAACTGTGCCCTAGTTATCAGGCTCCGCAGGGTTCCACCTATCAACAGCCGACTCATCCTCAGGGCGGTTATTATCCTCATGGTCAATCTCAACTGAATTATAACCAGCCCCGAGGTTCTCAGTATTATCCTCATCCACCCGGTTCTACCTATACTCAGCAGCCAAATACAAATGCTGCTTACAATGGGCCGACATATAATCAGGGTCCGTACTCTGGTTATCAAGCCCCACACACTGGTTACCAGCAGCCAAATCAGTCTGGTTATATGACCTACACCCCCTACAGTCAGAATCCTACGGGACAGAACCCATGGGGGCAAGGATATTCCCAACCAGCGTGGAGTACAGGTACCGGTCCTCATCCCGGGCCTGGCATGCCGGTCAATCCGCCATTGCCGTTCCTGGCCACCTTGGAGTTGCCGGATGTTTCAAAATTAACCAATGATCCGATTTTGCATAATCCTTATTGGCCTCCGGTTCCTACCAAGATACCAGGTGATTGCCCCAAGTTTGAGGGTAAAGCTGGGGAGGACCCCCAAGCGCATGTAATGACGTATCATCTTTGGTGTTCGTCTAACTCTTGGGTCGATGATTGAATTTGTCTGCGCCTCTTCTAGCGCACTTTGATTGGAGCTGCTGCTAAGTGGTACATCGAGTTATCCCGTGGCATCTTCCAAGATTTCAATTCCTTAGCCATGGCTTTTCTGACGCACTTTCAGTTACCGGTTCGCTATGAAGCCGGGACGCACCTCCTGACTTCTTTGAAGCAGGACAAAGCCACTCACATTTCTGATCACATTCATGAGTGGCGGCGTCGTCGTAGACTGATCAAGTTTCATATACCTGAGCAGATACTAACTCACTGGTTCACCACCTCCTTCGTGAATAAAATCGCCCAAGATATTGCGATGGGAGCGTGTGTGACGGAGGAACAAGCCATTGCGCGTGCCCAATATCTAGATCTTGTATATTCTCAGTCTGGCACGCTTTATGATATCTTGCCTGATGCTCCACGGTCCAGAACCTATAAGGCTCCACCTACCCCTGTAGTGGATGGTGTCATTGGTTCCGTGTCTCGGAATTCAAAGAAATCTTCGAATGGGAAGCAGAAGTCCAACTCATCTAATAATTCTGCTCCTCCCACCCCTATCGATTCTGGCAAGACCACAGAGGTTAACGTCGTTCAGGCCAATCCTACGGAGAAAGCCTCTAAAAGGAAAAAGAAGGGCAAAGGTAAATCCAAATCCGATGCCCCAAAGACAGAATCCAAATCTCGTACTGAGGATGGTTCTCAACATAAACCGAAGTACCCCTGCCTCATTTGTGAAGGAGACCATTATACTAAGGATTGTCCACGATGATCCAAAGTTAGTCAACTTCTCAAAGGCTCAAAAGGGACTCTGGTAGTTCTTAAAGATCCATTCCCGTCTCAGCAGACCTAGATGGTTGAACAGCCTTCACCATATGCACCATTTGGGTCCCAAGTTTTTATGATGAATGGTGCTGCACCTATCTCTGTCGCCACACGTTCGAAGGATTACAACGAATCATGGCAGGCACCGTGGAAGGCGGTTGCGGATGGAACACCTCCCCCACCTGTCTCCGGTTCGTTGGAAATCGAGAAGCCTACTCTTGAACCTGTTGTGAAGCCGCCTTCTAAAGGTGTTTTACGAAGATCTTCTTATAATCCGAATTCCCGTGCCGCTCAGCATTACAGTATTGTTAAGGATTTGGCACAGGCGCCTTCCCCTATGTCTGCACTAGAAGTTCTTCAAAGCTGTCCTTCGCAACGGAAGGCTCTATTGTCTACAATTGGTGGCATTGATCCCGCCGATTCGAGTGTTCTCACCTTCGACTTAGAGAATTTCACCCCCCGACTGCCACATCAGATCGCTCTTGTTATTCAAGTCAGGATCAACGATCTTAACATCCATAGGGCCATTGTGGATGAAGGTGCCTCTACCTGTGTTATGTCGTCCGCTTGCTGGAAGGCCATCGGTTCTCCAGCCCTCTCATCATCTCCCAATGCCCTAGAGGCATTCGATGGTTGGGAATCCAAACCCCTGGGTGTTCTCGAGAGTTTAGAGATCACTTTACAGGGGAAGACTGTCAACGTAGAAGTAGAAGTGGTTGACGCCAAGCTCAACTACAATATACTTCTCGGCCGCAGCTGGACTCATGCCATGCTATGCGTGCCATCCACCGTTTTTCGATTTCTCAAGTTCCCTCATGAGGGCAAAATCGTCACGGTGGATCAGTTGTCCTTCTTCACCTCCACCTCCGAGAACAACGTTCCATACGTGGATCAGATCCCAAATCCCCCTGACAGTGTAGGACCCGGTCTCTTCAAGGACCCCATCCTCATGGGTATTTTTCCCACACCACCACTGCACACCGCTCAAGTTAACATGATTTCCAGGTTTGATGATCCCTGGCTCATTCCTACGCTTGAGCAGGTGTTTGAGTTTGGAGAATCAATGCCCTTGACTCCAGTAGAGATTAGCTACTGTGAAATTGTTGCTACATCTGATCCTCCACCTCCTCAGCATGCTCCTTTGAGCATGGCTCTAGATGTCTACTCTCAATCCCCCTAGCTTGGTCAGGCTGATTCACCTGATCCTCTCAAAGAGACTTTTCCTTCCGATGAAGCCATTGTTGAAACAATGTCTCTTGAGGAGCTGCCTTGGAGCGATGGACATCATCGTTCCTCTTTCATGCCTAGCTTGGGGGCAATGTCAGATTGTCTAGAGCATTATGCATCTCAGGTTCCTACTCCTCCTCTCCAAATGCCCATTTTGACGCATGAGGTTCTTTCGGAGGGAAACCTGAGTAATATCACTCAAACCATCCCGATCAACATCTCCGTTAAACCAGGGATCGTTGAGAATATACACGTGGGAGTGACTTGTTCTCCTGATGAGATATAGGTCTATACTGATCTTTTTAAAGAATTCAGAGATGTGTTCGCCTGGTCTTACAAGGAAATGCCTGGGATTGATCCCAGTATCGTAGTGCATGAGATTCCAACCTACCCTGGTGCGAAGCCCGTGCACCAACGCTTACGCCCAATGCATCCTCGTAAAGCCGCTGCAATTAAGGCAGAAGTTGAAAAACTTCTGAACACGGGCTTTATTTATCCCATCCCCCTTACAGAATGGGTTTCTAACATTGTCCCTATCGATAAAAAAGCAGGGTACTATTAGGGTCTGTGTTGATTACCGCGACATCAATCGCGCCTGTCCGAAGGATAACTATCCCACTCCGTTCATAGACTAGATCATCGACGAATGTGCCGGAAGTGAGATCTATTCCTTAATGGATAGTTTCTCGGGGTATAATCAGATCAATATTGCACTTGAGGATCAACACAAGACTAAATTCATTTGTCCGTGGGGTACTTTCGTGTATAAAAAGCTCTCGTTCGGCTTGAAGAACGCTGGAGCCACTTTTCAGCGTGCGATGTATTACGCTTTTCATGACATTTTCCATATCGTTCAGCCTTATCTAGACGACTTGCTAGCTCATTCAGCTAGGCGAGAGGACCACCCTGAACACCTCCGCCAGATTTTCCTTCGCTATAGACGCTACAATATTAGGCTTAATCCTCATAAATGCGTCTTTTGCGTGGATTCTGGCCGTCTATTGGGATTCATAGTCTCCAAAGACGGAATTCGCCTTGACCCTTTAAAATTCGAGGCCATCATCAATCTCCCATCACCTTCCTCATTATATCAGTTGCAGAGTCTGCAAGGAAAAGCAAACTTCCTTCGACGCTTTATCCCGAACTACGCGGAGGTGGCTAAAGGATTCACACGCCTATTAAAGCAGAACGTTCCCTTCCATTGGGACGAAATTGCTCAGCAATCCTTTGAGAAGCTAAAGACATTACTGGTTAATGCTCCTTTGCTTCGTCCTCCTGATTATCACCGCGACTTCACTTTATATCTCGCCACCGCGTTTAGCACCATAGCTATGGTTCTGGTGCAGGATGATGATGATGGTGATGAAGATGTTGTTTATTATCTATCATGAAACCTTCTCGATACAGAAACACGTTATGCTCATGTCGAGAAGTTGGAGTTAGCCGCAGTACACGCTGTACAGCGCTTTCGCCACTACATCCTGTTGCATACGATAACAGTGGTTTCGGATTGCAACCCCATGACATATATTCTCTCTCGACAATTGTTGGGGGGGAAATACTCCAAATGGATTGTGATCCTGCAGGAGTTTGACTTAGAGTTCACTACTACTAAGCCAACCAAATCACTGGTTTTCGCTGATCTTATATGCTCACTCCCTATAGACTCTACTCCTTCGCTCTCCGAGGATCATATCCTGGACGAAACTCTTTTCCTCATCAGTACTCGCGACCCTTGGTACGACGACATAATCGTGTATCTTTAGACCTCCACATTTCGGTCTGAGTTGACTAAAGATGCCCGACGTCGAATTCGGCATCAGTCTCAACCCTACTGCATCGTAGGAGATACCTTATACCGTGTTGGATTAGATTCGGTGCTCCGTCAGTGCCTAACCTTGGAAGAGGCTGAAAGGGTCCTAAATGACTGCCACAGTGGTGCCTGTGGTGGGCATATGTCCAGATATGCTACTGCCCAGAAAATTCTGCGAGCAGGTTACTTCTGGCCGTCCATATTCAAAGACTGTATCGTTGCAGTCCGTAAATGTCACGCGTGCCAGGTATTTCAGTGCAAGATGCGCACGCCGCCTCTCCCCTTGCATCATGTTATTACCGTCAACCCTTTTGCGAAATGGGGCGTGGACTTTATGATGTGTAACCCTCGTTCGGCCAGGGGGCATGCGTATATAATCGTCGCTGTCGACTACTTTACCAAGTGGGCCGAAGCGATGCCTACACTTGCTACCGACGGTAAGACGGCTGCTCAGTTCATATTCAACCACATCATTACACGTTTCGGGGTCCCTCAAGCCATCGTTACCGATCATGGTACTCATTTCCGAGATGATATGATGGCTGAGCTGACTTCAAGATTGGGCTTACGTCACAATAGCTCAACGCCGTATTACCCTCAAGCAAATGGCCAGGTTGAAGCAGTGAACAAGGTTTTGGTCACTATGCTTCAACGAATTGTTGGTATTCACAAATCCAACTGGCACCTCCAACTGTTCTCAGCTCTATGGGCATACCGAACGTCTGCAAAAAGTGCAACTGGATTCACACCATTTCAGTTGGTGTATGGTCTGGAAGCAACTCTTTCGGTTGAATGCGAGATTCCTTCTTTGAAATTAGATGTGGAACTTCTACCCTACACTTCTGCTGAGGAAGAGCATCTTTTGTATCTAGAACGGTTAGATGAAACCTGTCGTTTAGCTGCTTTAGTCATTGAAGCGCAAAAGAAGCGAGTCAAAGCTCACTTTGATCAGTCAGTTTCTCCGCGTTCCTTTATCGAAGGAGACCTCGTCCTCCTATACGATCAAGCACATGACAAGCTTGGGGCTGGTAAGTTCCAACCTATGTGGCATGGGCCCTACACAGTAAAACGCATTTTGAAGAATGGGGCTTATGAGCTTATATATTATGAAGGAGTTCCGCTGGCGCAGCCCAGAAATGGGCTGTACCTCAAAAAATACTACGCTTAAAGTCATTTTCTTTCGTGTGGTGTGTATAAATAAGTGTGCTATTTCATTTGTGTGCATGTGTGGTGTGGTTTGCGATGTAAACATCTTTCTGCTGATCGGGTCTTCCTGGTTGTGCAAATGTCCATCAATCCGTTTGTTGGTTTCGCGGATGGTGCCTCCCGCAGTACCAGGAATCTGTCTTCGGCAACCTGGGTAATCTACGATCCTACTGGTGAGTTGGTCAACCTGCAAGGTGTGTGTTTAGGACGTACTACAAATAACATCGCGGAATATAGTGCTGTGTTAGAATTATTAACCGAGGCTGTAAACTTCGGTATCCGTGAATTGCTTGTGTATCTAGACTCGCAACTTGTAGTATTACAACTGAACGGACACTATTCAGTAAGAAACCCATCCATTCTACGTCTGTATCTGCGTATTCGTTTACTGGAAAGAAATTTTGACTATATTACATATCATCATATACCCAGACATATGAATGCGTTAACTGATGCAGTAGCTAATTTGGTTCTAGATAGACATTTGCACAATTTGTAAATCATCATCACATGTAAAAGGAAAATCCATCCAGAAATAGATATGTATATATATAAATATCGAATGTTTGCATAGTGTGCATCACATTAAATAAAAAATATACATGTTCATATTAATACAACTGGAAACGACATGTCTCTCAAAAATATGCATGGTAAAATCCCTAAGAGTCTAATCCGCATGGTGCTCATGATAACAAGTGACTGCACACACTAAGTGTCTCAGAATTCGGTGGAGGCGACTAGGCACTCCATCGTATGTCTCTGGTACGCCATCGGTACATCTGCCAGCCGGACGTAGTCTGGGATCCCTCGGGCAATACCGTCGAGATTTTGGATCAACTCCCCCCCCTCTGCACCCTCTGCCTGAGGATCAGGTGCGGGAAGAGTTCTTCGCGCGATAAGAGACATACCGGCTGGTCTCTTTGGGCCCATGTCTGCATACATATAAAATGTGTCAGGAAGAACATGTATTACCAAAAAATCATAAAACATAAAATCAAAAAGAGAAGAGATCATACCCAATTCCTCGTCCCAATCATCTCCCTCTGGCAGTGGGAGATCTGGGTCTCCAGTGAAATCGGTTCCTGCATAGGGCCAGTCTTCCACTACAATCAACTGACGCCGCAACCACCCAAAAAACTCTGGCCTCCAGGACATCTGTTGGCCTCCTCCAGCTCTGGGCATCAGTGCCGCCCAGCGAGCCATTCTTGGCTCTCGTGGAATTGGTTCAGCTACTATGGCCCCTTGGCCTTGGAAGATTGGTAATTGTTCCAGAATGAACGATACCAGGATAGAACCGTAGCCAAACTATTTCATTTTGGCCTGCTTACACTTCGTGAGATGTCTCTTGATATTTATCGTTACTGCTATGGCCCAGCCGAACAATAGGGGACTCATGCACTCTGAGGCCAGTAAGAGTTGGGCCTTTGTTGCCTCGTGCAGTGCCTACGATCCCGCGACCCACGTGATGGTATGAAGCACTACCCTGAGTGCTAGATCAGGAATAGTATGGATGTCCACCTTTCCACTTCCTGATCCCAGTCATGTCCCTCGGCACACTCGTGCCATCACTTGCTCCATCTTCTCACCAGACGGTCTGCTCCCTATCAATATGGGCACCGGACCTCTGCGCGATGATCTGGTTATGAAGTATACGTCAGAGACCTCCAATTCTAGTACTTGGTCCCGCAACTTGAACACTTGTTCATGTTCGTCCCATATGCTGATCAGGTACTGTAGGAGCTCAGGCTGAGCTCGTAAGCAAGGTGTTAGGAAAAACTTCTTAAGCCCATAGTTCTTGAGGGCATTCATGCAAGTTTCATTCTCCATGGCCTGTTCATCCTCTTCCCCTTGCTCCCTCTCTTTCCACTCAATGACCATTCTGATCGGTTGCCTGCATTCACATGGTCAATAAACCTCAATTAGACCTCTGCTATCTTTAAAATATCATGCAATTCATTCATTGTATGGAAATTTCAAGTGGAAAATTAGATTGCGCTGCTGGCGCGATTGTTTTCCTAACAGTTGCACCAGTTGGCGTGGGCCCTTTGGAAATAAAATTCCATTGGCGCGGGTCCGTGCCGGATACCCGCGCCAATGGGCGGGGCCCTAAAAATTCAAAAACTCCTCACAGAAGTCTAAATATACAATAAAAATTCATGAAAAATGGATTGAAATGGAGTACAAAGAAGCGCCTCTTACCTAGAACAGACGGGAATCTAAATGGTAGCCCGGATCGGTCGTAATCGCCGTCAGAAGTTCGCACACAAAATGGACCACTGTTGCTCTTCGATGAGGTAAATAGTAAAAAGTAATTTTATTTTTACCATTTGACATATTTATAACTTTTTGAACTAAAAATAGGTTTTGAAAGTTATTTCTCTGGATATTTTAATATATTTTGTCAAAAATGGGTTTTACACTTGCTTTTTATGCAGCAACATGTCTTTTATGTGACTTAAACGGTGAAACGAGTTGTATTTTATACTTTTTCGGACTTGGTAAATACACGAAAAAGTCACTTTGGAGTCATCTTTCAGCTCTTTTCTGACTCTCTAAACATGAAAAGATCGCCGAGGCCCTTGTCGTTTCGATCTCGTTAAAGTGGACACGAATCAACATCTACCCAGTATACGTTTACCCCTTTTTCGGGCTAGGATGGATTATTTACGAAAAAGGAATACCCTAGCCTATCGCGACTAGGAGGTTTTCTCGGATATGGTTTTCTACGTTTTCGGGTCCGAGGAACTATCTACGAAAAGGGACCGCTGGAGTTTACTTTTCTGTTGTCTTTTCAAACTCTCTAAATATGAAAATACGCCGAGTTCTTCCTTTGTCAGACTCGTTAAACCTTGATGACATTGGATTTAGTCAAAATGACGTTATCCGAGTTTTTCCTTCCTAGGGCTCGTTAAATGTACTAGGATGGATTCGTCCGAAGGGCGGACTTATATTACAAGCATATGATATCCCCTTCAAGCTTGTTATAAAAAATAATTGGGGTACTCGCCAGAAATGGTGGGGGGAAAATGGAACCAGCATCATTGTCGTGTCGGCAGTATGTCGCTCTTAAACATGGCACTTGTCTGCATTCGTGTCGGGTTGGGGACATCTCATCTCGTTCTTCACTTGCCTCCGTGGGTTTGGATTATCCCTTTTGACCTCTCATCTGCTCGTTGCCTTGTCACCATGACCTCTGATCCGTTGATGTCAAATACTGCCAAAACCACTATTTTGCCGTTGTATGTTCAAGAGAAGTTGACCTCTGCAAAGTATCAACCTTCCTCTGATTCTCATATGATCTTGATTCACAAAAAACATCATGTTCCTCTGTCTCGTGTCAGTGATGTGGGAAATATTATGGCCCACCTTCGATCAAGGTCACTTCCTATCGACTTCAGCTCATTTTCCAGGATGCTGATCGAGAGACTCTTTATGGTACCTTGGAGCCTACATGACTCACTGATTGGATGGCTGCGACCATACCTGAGTCTATTTATCGATCCTCTCTGGATGGCTGTGTCTATGCCTTGGATCTCGATTCTTGTATACTCTATTATGGATGGTTGTGCCCATACCGCATATATATCATGTATCTGAGATATTGGTTGTATTTCTTCACGCAGGTTTTCTGATGGCAGTGTTTTCAGTCGGCATGTTCTCGTAAAGAATTTCACCCCTCTCTCTCTCTCGGGCCTCATGCTTTAGGGGGCATCTGTTACACAGCAATTTGTCACCGTCCCTGCCATTCCCCATCTCGCACATTGGATGGCTCATTCCGTGACTTGTGAGCAGAGACAAGACTTGATTGCATCCCTCTGAAGATGAGCTTTCATTGCCCCGAAGGCATCTCCCTGCAAAAAACCCTAAAAATAGCTCTTTTTCCATTGGCATGGTTCCATAGTTCAGCCCTCGCGCCAAGGGGAAAAATCCTCTAACAAGGGCACGCCAATTGGCGCTCTGTCATAGAGCCGCACCTGCGCCAACCATATTAAGAGGTGTTTTTTAAAAATAAATGGCGGAAGTTTCGTCCTAACAAATTCTTGGACTGATATCTATCTTGAGTTGGGTGGTTTGGCTACGGATTTCCATAGAGAGGAAGTGGTTTGCCACCTCTCATGGAAGCTTCCTTGATGATAGGGACAATCCCATGATTATAGGGAGCCCAACTCCCCTTCCTCCATCTATAAAATCTTGCCCATCTCCTTTGCAAGCTAGTTCCAAAGAGTTCCAAAGAGTTCCAAAGAGTTCCCAAGAGCTTTCACATCCTTATGCTGCAAGAGCCTTCTTGATTCCTTTAAGGCCAAATCCAAGCAAGGAGACTATTGCCAAGTATCCGGAGAGAGAGGCTTGTCTCATCCTTGATAGGCTTTATCGAGACATGTTGTGCTGACGACCCGCCAAAGGAGAGTGCTGCGTCGAAGCTATGGTTGTATTCTTCTTTTGATTCATTAATGATAAGCGACTATCGGTTATGGTTCCACTCTTGTTCTTGATTATGTTCATGAGTTATGTCCTCTTCGACTGACATATAGTTGTATATACTAGATTTTATGCTTGCGTTTGTGTTGTTTCTTGCATGTGCAGGTGTCCGATCACGGAGATCGTGAGGATTGTGATCTGCTAGGGAAAAGGAATGGGAGCACCACCTCTTCTACAAACGACAGCGTTGGATTCCAGGTAAGCCTTCCTCGCAAGTCGGTTTATTTGCAATTAGGAACCTGCACTGTAGCATGTTTGATTGTTGGTAGACCCGATCTGGGCTAGTAGGGATCACCTCTGTCCGCAGAGGGGATTAACCTCTTCAACACTCCTAAATCCCAATTCCCATCACTCTTTCATTCCTTTTCCCTTCCCCATTACTCATATCCCTAAACATTAATCCCTATCCCCTCCCCCTATCACATATCCCTATAAAACATATCCCTCATTTTTCCTTTCCCATATCCCTTTCCCATTTCCTTTCCCTAATCCCTGAGGTTTTAACAAAAACACCATGGAAATAGAAGAGGAAAACACATCATTCAGTGAAGGAGAGGAAACAAAGATAAGGAGGCCACATAAAGGAGGAAGAGTGCTCAAACTTGAGCCTGATAACACTAAGGAACTCTTAGCTTCTCCATTGACTATCACATGCTTCAAACATGTTGGCTGTTATGATTTTTGTGACAAAATTCAGAGGGTTAAACCCCACCCCATGCTAACTAGACTTTTCATATCTGGACTCCATGATAACCAAGTTAAATTAGCTGGGGTCACTTTTACCTTATATATTGCTATCATTGTAGATGCTACAGGATTACCAAATGTTGGGGAGAAATGGTTCAAGAAAGGCAGGTTGAATAAACAGGATTTTGAATTCTTCTTAAAATATAACAAAGAGGTTCTTCCCTTTTTCACACCTCTTGGACATATATGCACCAATGATGAATATTATCATGAAATATTTTTCATATGAAGGCAGATTTTCAAGGCTCTATTCGTATCACATCTGACTCTTGATGAATTTCACTAGGTTAAGGATGCTTAACATGCGCTATTATATTTTCTAGAGTATAGAGAAGATGGCATACATTTCCTAGAAGAAGGGACATGAACAAAAAATGAGAAGCCTATTCCATCATTCCCTCATAAAATTCATAGTCCTCCACCATCTCAATCAAATGAACATTGCATGGAGCACCTTCATAGCCAATGATATTTTCATTGAGCCATCCATTCAACATGCAAAAAATGTCCCTTCATCATCTTAGCCCATGAATCACTCATCATCATCATATTAGTCCCCTTCACCTCCTTCATCTTCATCTCATCATGATCCTTCATCCCCATCTAATCATGATCCTTCATCTCCATCTCATCATGATTTTGGGTCACCTAGCAGGATAGGTGACATTGAGCCTAAGTGGGCCAGTATGGTTGAGTTTGAGCCATTGCTAAAACCCTACTAGAGAGGCTATAGGCATGTGTTTTATTCACTTGGAATGAAAGGGGCCATGCCTTCTACATCAACACAACAGGTGGATAAAGGTAAAGAGAAGGTCATTGAGCCAGTCATTCATGATGAGGAGGACAAAAATGAAACCGAGTAAGAATTTCAGCTGGTTGACCTAGATGAGGATGATAATGAAAAAATCACAAATGATGCTATCAAAGGTAAGGATGCCAATATTAGTGAGCTTCAAATTAATCTTGACAGGGCTAGATATGTTATACACTTCCTTGAGCAATAAAATGAGTAGTTGAAGACCAAACAGGTCATTGATGAGGTTAAGTACTTCACTCCTCAAAGGGAGGCTCAAAAGGCCAAAGCCATGATAGATAAAACACTAGAGAAGTATGGCTTGCTTGATGATGAAGAATAGCAGGTACCAAGACAGAGGCCTAGAACTAGAGGGCTGAAAAGAGCTCTAGCTATAGAGAGACAAAGGGAAGCCGAGCTTGCTGACTAACTAACCCTAAATGAGCATCTTTCTATATATATCGATTAGAACATGGAACCATGGCTTAATAGAGCCAATCAAAACTTGGAGAAGCTGCTAGAAAAGGAAAATAAAGATAATGACTTTTTGAGGAGGAAGGTCAAACTCCATGCCCAAAAAGAGAAAATTGCATTAGCCAAGCTCAAAAGAGCCAATGCCAAAATTGAAGAGTTGACCATGGAGGAGAAGAAAAAGTTGGAAATTCTTGCTAAAGATTCCATCCAAGCTTAGAAACATCATCATCAGCCATTCCAACAATTTTGAGGCATTTTCTAACTTTTTTTCAAAATCTGGAAATCTCTGTGTTTTTTGAGGCAATTATTTAGCAGAAGATTGGGCATTTGCGCACCGCCCTAGGCTCTACGCAAATAATCAGGACACTTTTTGAGGATAAGGAAGGCACCATTGGATTCCTAATGACCCATGCATCTAAGAAAACCATGTTTCCAGACTTTTTTTTGTAGTTTTGATGCATTAAAATCTCAAAAAACCATCAAAAAATCACCTTTCTGCCCCTTTTTTGACCTAGGTGCTGCGCAAATACCAGTCTTGGGAGAACAAATTTTTTAGGGAGGAAAATTACCTCCATTTCCAGAACTTGATGCATATTCAGAAATAGGAAAGGAAAAGCTTTCCAACAAGCCATCTTGGGCCTGATTTGGACATCGGGAAGGCCTCCAAAAGTGGCCTTGATCACATAGGGCACAGATGACACTAAGAGGGTGCAAATGCACAGTGGAGGATGCAAATGCCAAATTTGCTGATTTTTTCCAAAATTCTCTCAATTTTTTACTTTTCTTCAGCAAATAATTTTTCTACTCATATAATTGATGATGGTAAATGTAATTATGTTTGAGATTATGCTACCTAAGGTCAATTCATCAGGTAAATGCCATTAATGAGTCATAATGAATCAGTTGAATGTAATGAGGAGTGAGTCACTTGGACCATCCTACACTTCAGTTTTCAGTTCAGAAATTTGTGGATCTCTTCCTCACCTCATGGATTCAACCCCTGAGGATGATTGAATGATGTTTTGATGTCTATTTAGCCCCTTTATTCACACTAGTGAAGGGTTGTAATCAATTTGAATGTTTTCGTATTGATCAAGGAACTATTCAACTCAGTTTGGCCAGCTAATAAAGAGGAGTTGCAACTATTTTTTGGGATACTTGTAGTATGATGTTTATCATTGTTTTTTATTTAGTTTCATATGTTTGAAAGTATTTTATTCATTTTCACTTCATCTCTATGCTATGATCTGTTTCAATTTTGATAATCAAAACACATGCTTGCTCATGCTCTGCTTTTGGGAAATTGATCATAGTTTGTCCATTTTCCTCTGTCTAGGAATAATTCACCCCCCATGCTCTTCCTAGCTTCTCTTCAGTCTCAAAAAAATACCATAAAAATCATATTTAAGTGGTGAAACTTATGGCTACCTTGACCCATTTAACCCTACAAACCTATCTCATTTTCCATGACCTAGCTCCCTTGACCTAATTTCTTCATCCAGTGATAACCAAACCCAATCAAATCAAAACAAACGCCTACACTTATATCTAGCCCATAAACCCTAATTCCTCCATCCCTCTTGCTGTGACCTTGTGGAGAGAGCCCTCTCCGGTTTGGTAGGGCTAGCTACCAAGATAAAATTTTGGTTTGTGGTTACCTCTATTGGGATTCTTTCTGTAGCCTTGGGAATCTGGCAGAGTGCTAACACGCTTAAGGAAGATAAGGAGGGTGGAAGGGAAAAAATATAAGGGATGAAGGGGTGAGGATTCAAGCCTTCCATGTGTGCTCACATGCTCAAAAGGAGTAAGGATGGTGCAAGAGTGCACACCAAAGGGATGAGGGGGTTAGGATTCAAGCCTTTGCAGTGTGATTGTGCACTTAATAGGAACTAGGAGGGAATAGTTCTTCGAGTCGAAGGAGTGCACTCAATTAAATGATTAAGACTTCTTGATTGCACCATGTGCTTTTTAAGAGAAAGATGAAGGCTTCATGATTCAAGAGTGCACCATGTTCTCAAAAGGAAGGATGAAGGATTTTTTCTTTAATAATTTGTCATGCGCTCAAAGGATTCAGTCTTCAAGAGTGCACCATGCATTCAAAGGCTTCAAGCTTCATGTGTTTTCCATGAACTCAAAGGGAAGGATGAATCCTTCATTCTTCATGAATGTGCCATGCACCTTAAGGCTTTGGGCTTTGTGAGTGTGCCATGCACATTAAGGATTCATGCTTCATGAGTGCGCCATGATATCTAAGGGAAAGTTTCATGCTTCGTGAGTGCACCATGTGCTTTTAAAGAGACAAAGGATCATTCAATATTATGAAGTGTGCTTCCTTCTTTCAAAGTGTGGTTTGTTGTTCTAAGTGTGCTCAAAGGGTCCTTGCTGTTCTGAAGTGTGCTTCATTATTTTGAAGTGCACTTCGTAGTTTCGAAGTGCCCTTATTTTTTTTTAAATGTGTTTTGTTGTTTTGAAGTGTGATCAAGCTTGGGAAGGCACAATTCTATCCAACAATGGCTACTTGTTCATATAGAATGCATTTTTCACCGAGGGAGGTAGCACTAGACTAGGTGACTTATCCTTAGGAAGTACTAATGTACTGTGAAAGGGAGGAGACCTTAGAAAACAATTAGTACACATGTATGGGAGGAAAGATACATCAATTAGGCTCATGAATAAGTTTCCCTCATCACCTAGTAAAAGGGTTAATGCCTTTATAACTTTGATTGGGTTGAAGGACAAAGAAGTGATATCAAAATAGCTAAGTGTGGGACCAATATGTTGGGTATGTGTTATATTCTTTCCACGACTAGCCCCACGCACTGTACGTTGCACCGGGTGCAGTAGGGGGGTCACAACGGGGGAGGCAGCCCCCACTGTTGGGGTCCAGGGCAGCGCCCCGGCAAAAAATTGTTTGGTGTGCGAACCCACTCATAGGCGGACCCACCCATGTTTTGTGCATGATTTTGCACATGGTTTTGGGGTACGATGGTTTTCGGCCCCTGGTATTTTGTAGATCCGGTCAAGGGAACTACGGTTATGTTCTAATCCAGGGTTAATGGATTGGGGTTTATGTATTCTTCGACAATATATATATGTGTTGTAACACTAAAAGGAATGTCAAATGAAGACTGGAAGAAACTGGATCGGAAGGCTAAGAGCACAATACGGTTGTGTGTCTCAGATTTAGTATTGTTGAATGTATTTGGGGAAGCTACGGTGAAGAATTTGTGGGAAGAACTTGGGAATTTGTACCAATCTAAGTCTCTGGTGAATAAGTTGTTCCTGCGAAAAAAGTTGTATAACCTGAGGATGAAGGATGGAGACTCGGTGACAGATCATCTGAACGCCTTCAATACTGTGGTAAGTCAGTTGTCATCTGTTGATATTAAAATCTCACATGAAGATAAGTGCATCAGTTTTTTGTGTTCTCTACCAAAATCGTGGGATAGTCTGGTTATTGCAATAGGTAGCAATACAACTACCTTGAATTTTGATGACATTGTCTCAGCCTTGCTGTCGGAGGAAATGAGATGGAGAAATATGAAGGGCTAGAATGGAGATGCCTTATCTATACGAGGAAGGTCCCAAAACAGAAACAAGAATAAGGTTTCGAGTGGAAGATCCAAATCTAGAGGGAGATCTAAATCTCCTGGAAAGTTTGTAAAGGTATGCTGGAAATGCGGAAAGGAAGGGCACTACAAAAAGGAGTGCGTATCTAAAGTTTCTGAGAAAGGAAAGGATCTAATGATGCTCCTTCCGCAGGCAAAAACCACTCCTGATGAAGGTGGGATGTGGCATTTAGTTTTCTCAAATACACATGTAGATCATGAGTCATGGTTGATTGAATCAGCATCTCACTTCAATCCCAGGGAGTGGTTCTCACGAGTATGAGAAATATGATGGTGATGTCTTCCTAGGGATGACAGAAGGCCAAAATCAACGTACGTGGTGCTGTCAAGCCGAAGCCGGCAAGGTGGGAAGGATTAGAACACTTCCGGTGTTCTGGCATATTCGCATTGGCTTGAATTGATTTCTAGAAGATGGATGATGGTGTAAAAACAAAAGGTTCGAGAAAGATGTCTCGTGGATATATTCTATACTGTACAATGGGAGTTCGGACTGGAACTATGTACAAGCTACAAGGTAGCACTATTATTGATGGGTGTAACAGTTTTGTGGTTCCTGAAAGTGGAGCGGAAAGCCTAGCTGTCTCTGGAGAAAAGACCATGCTATGGCATCAAAGGCTTGGACATATTGGAGAGAAGGGCCTTCAGACACTACATAGAAATGGTATGGTAGAAGGTATGTCTAATTTCTCTCTGGATTTCAATTTCTGTGAACATTGTGTATATGGGAAGCAAAATCAGGTGAGTTTTCCTTCTGGTGCTAAGAGGGCGAACAAGATATTAGAACTTGTGCACAGTGATGTGTTTGGACCTGTGTCAGTTCCATCACTGGGAAAGTCTGTGTACTATGTTTCATTCATAGATGACTTCTTAAGGAATACATGGATATATTTCTTGAGGAAGAAATCTGAAGTCTTTGACAAATTTAAAGAATTTAAGGCTCTGGTGGAAAACCAGACAGAGAAGAAGATAAAGGCGCTGAGGACAGATAATGGTGGGGAGTTCTGCAAGAAGGAATTTTAAGAGTTCTGTAAGAAGTGTGGTATAGCACGGCAGAAGACTACTCCATACACACCTCAGAAAAACGGAGTTGTAGAAAGAATGAATAGAACACTGATGGAAAAGGCAAGAAGCATGCTCAGTGGTACCGGGTTAGGACAAGAATTCTGGGCAGAGGCAGTGGAGATTGCATGTTACTTAGTTAACAGATCACCTTCATCAGCGTTGGAGGATAAGACCCCACATGAGGTATGGACTGGTAAGAAACCCTCTCTTTCACATCTAAGGGTATTTGTATGTGATGCATATGTACATGTTCCAAAGGAGAAAAGGACCAAGTTGGATAATAAATCTGAAAGGTGCATCTTTATTGGGTATAAGGATGGTTTAAGAGGTTACAAGCTTTGGAACCCAGAAACAAGGAAGGTTGTGTACAGCCGAGATGTGGTGTTTAGAGAGGTGAAATATGTTGTTAAACATGAAATCATACCAAAGGAACCTAAGAAGATAGAGTTTGAGCTAAAGGAGGATGAATCAGACTCTACAGCAGAAGAAGATTCAGAAGAGGAAGAGCCACAAACTCCAGCTTTGAGAAGATCAATTCGGGAAAGAAGGCAACCAGAAAGGTATATTCCATCTGCTTTCTGTTCAGGTTTTTCCTTAACTATAACTGATGATGATCCCAGAACTATCAGGGAGGCAGTAGATTCCGAGGATGGAAAACTCTGGAAGGAGGCCATGGTTGATGAAATGGCATCCTTGCACAAAAATGAGGCATGGGATCTAGTGGAGTTGCCGGCTGGAAGGAAGCCCATTGGGAGAAAATGGGTGTTTAAGAAGAAGAAGAATGTAGAAGGCAAGGTGGAGAAATACAAAGTTCGGTTGGTAGCAAAAGGTTATTCCAAAGTGCCGGGAATTGATTTTGGTGATATTTTTTCTCCTGTTGCCAAAGTTACTTCTATTAGATTACTTTTATCTATTGTTGTTGCATTTGATTTTGAGATAGAAAAGATGGATGTGAAGACAAAATTTCTTCACGGGGATCTAGAAGAGGAGATCTACATGAAGCAACCTGAAGGCTTTATGGTGAAGGGTAAGAAAGAACTGGTGTGCAGGTTGAAGAAGTCTCTGTATGGGTTAAAACAGTCACCAAGGATGTGGTATTAGAAATTTGATACCTATATACGTGATCCAGATTTATGCAGGAACGCAAAAAAATACAGAAATAACCATGAACATAGAGATGCAGTGGAAATAATGCTTCATTTCATTAATATCAAATAACAGAAATATGCTTACAAGCATAATGGAAATAAAATAGCTAGGGTGCTGGTAGCGAATCTTTGAGAAGAGATGTGATGGCTACAGACCTCTGAACTGTGTTACAATGAGGCTTGAGGGCCTATTTATTGTTGAGAAACAATGTAGAATCAGAAACGTCCAAAAACCTAGCTGTAGGAGATGAGGCGCCAAAACTATGGGCGCCCGTTTGGGTAAATTGGTGGTTCAACTTCCCGGGGGCGTAACTTTGGCATCCGATCTCCGTTTGACGCGCTCAATAGCTCGTTAGAAAGATCTATCCGAGGAGTAAAAATTTTGAACTAGCAACATTGGTCCATGGACACACAACATTGGTCTCCGTTTTCCCAAAAAACGTCGTTTAGGGCCTCAAAATGGCTCCGGAAATTCAGGACCCAAAAAACTGCTAAAAATAGTAAGTTTTGTTGCAACTTGAAAATTGAAAGGACTGATGGTGGGGGTTCAAATGGACTCGGTGGGTGGCCACCAATATGCATCTGGATTACTAATGCCCCAAAATGGCTCCGGGAGTGGAGGACCTGAAAACCTGCTAAAAATAGTAAGTTGTGCTAAATGTGAAGAGCTGCAAGAGTTGATGGTGCTAGTCCAAATGGAATAGGTGGGTGGCCATCGATATCCACCTGGATCATTCCTCCCTCCTTAGGAAGCAATAACTTTGCATGTTGAGAGATCTTCCATGAGATGAGGCACCGTTGAACTGAAGACAGATGTGTTGAAGATGTCAAGGACCTGCGGGTGGACATGCTGGATGCATTTAGTAAATTTGGTTTCTTTATCAGCCTCAGAAAGTACATGTTTGGATTCTGTATGTGTAGTTGCAGGATGTATGGCAACATCAGGCGGTGGTGCGTTGGGAGTCAGATCAATGGAGTGGTTGTCCTGACAGTGTAGAGGAACCTCTATGAGTGAGGGGAAAGCTTCCTCGTATTCCTCCATGACTTTGTCCATCTGCTGCAATGGTGCAAGGGAGCCCTGTTTCAAGGTTGTGGCCACAATATTTTTCTTTCCCTCTGAGTGAGTTGTAAGGAAAATGAATTTCCTGGTTTGGGAAACAATCTTACTACGTTGTTTTGCAGTAGTTAAAGAGATGACAGGAGGCGGTGCTACCTCCAGTATCCTGTACAAGTTATTTCCCAATGTAATAATAACAACACGAGGCCTAGACTCATACACAACATGTCGCCTCCACAAGTATGGTTGGCCCAATAATACATCAGCTACATCAAGAGGAGCAACATCACACAATACCTCATCCGTGAATGGCTTGATACCGTATGGAAGGCGCACCGTGCTCTATGCAGAGATCTTCCTCGGTGGAGCCACCCGATGGCATATGGCTGGGCTGCAAAGTTATGGTTTTTGTAGGCCGAGCCGCTTCACGACCTCTGAGATGAGGTTATTTGTCACTGTCACCCAGAAATCTCCAGCGAGAACCCTTCACCCACATCTGGGAATGGAAGAGGTGCTCCCCCTCCTCGAGCTCCTCCCTCTCGATCTTGGTGGTAGAAATGGTGGAACTATCTTCTGCATCAATGATCTATTTCCTTTGTCATTCCCCTTGTCCAGTTCTCACTGATAATTAGAACATGCATCTGATTTGGATTCCTTCAGGTCAGCCACTAATGACTGTTTGGCTCGACACTTACTTATGTTGTGAGTGGAGATCTTATGAAATTCACACCACTTACTCACGTCCTTCTTTGGCTTTGTTGTGTTGTTTTGAGTCACATTTCTTCGTCTTGCCCTCGTTCTTTCTGCCTCGCCGGCACCTTTCGGATCGCACATCCAAAGTCTCGCTTCTTCGCTTTAATTTCTACTTCGATCTACGTACAGCGATATGCCGTGCCAAGCGATGTAATGTCGAGAACCCATTTCCTCTTGAATGTTTTTGTAGACAACCACGGCATTTTACACCAAATTTCTCTCTCGAATATTTACATCTAACCAGGCGCAGGTGGGAAAACAGCATTCACGCCGTGCACATCTTGATCCTTTTGCTGCCGCAGCCGTGGTCCATCGGATGTGCCTGTCCTCACAGCCTCTACCTGGCAATATTGTTCCCTGATGCCGTTCCCTCAATGAATTCCCAGCGGGTGTGGCCGAGAACAGAGAGGGTTCCCCCTCGCCCTCTTGCTCACGGTAGGTTTCCCACCAGTCTTTGACATGGGGGGCGGCTTTGAGGAGTGCAAAAATAATCTTTTCTCGGTCAGAGAAGTCATGGACCGAGAAATACCCTTCCAACAAATTTAACCATCTGTCTACAGCGTCTGCATCTATTTTTCCTTCAAATATAGGAATGTCAAAGTTTACCTTTACCTTGAAGGGAGTGGCGCCTCCAGAGTGGTTGTTGGATGCAGATGCGCCATATGTGGGCAGTCGTTGAAGAATTTGAGCAAAGTTATCCATCATCGCGTTCCTTTGTTTCTCGAGGGCCTCCTCGAGCAGTATTTTGATAGGATCTCCTGCTCCCTCATCTTTCTTTTCTTCTGCCATGGGAGGTCATCGAGGTTTGCGAGGCTGATCTTGAAAGGGTTCAACCAGATCGAGCCCTAACTCCTTATACCCTGACCGCGTTGGGGACATGCAAAGAAAAATAAAGAAAGAGTAGACCCGCTCTGATACCACTGATCCAGATTTATGTAGGAATGCAACAGAATACAGAAATAACCATGAACATAGAGATGCAGCGGAAATAATGCTTCATTTCATTAATATCAAATAACAGAAATATGCTTACAAGCATAATGGAAATAAAATAGCTAGGGTACTGGTAGTGAATCTCTGAGAAGAGATGTGATGGCTACAGACCTCTGAACTGTGTTAAAATGAGGCTCGAGGACCTATTTATTGTTGAGAAACAATGTAGAATCTGAAACGTCCAAAAACCTAGCCGTAGGAGATGAGGTGCCAAAACTGTGGGCACCCGTTTGGGTAAATTGGTGGTTCAACTTCCTGGGGGCGTAACTTTGGCATCCGATCTCCGTTTGATGCGCTCAATAGCTCGTTAGAAAGATCTATCCGAGGAGTACAACTTGCTCTCCATTTTCCCAAAAAACGTCATTTAGGGCCTCAAAACGGCTCCGGAAGTTCAGGACCCAAAAAACTGCTAAAAATAGTAAGTTTTGTTGCAACTTGAAAATTGAAAGAACTGATGGTGGGGGTTCAAATGGACTCGGTGGGTGGCCACCAATATGCATCTAGATTACTAATTCCCCAAAACGGCTCCGGGAGTGGAGGACCCGAAAACCTGCTAAAAATAGTAAGTTGTGTTGAATGTGAAGAGCTGCAAGAGTTGATGGTGCTAGTCCAAATGGAATAGGTGGGTGGCCATCGATATCCACCTGGATCAATACGGGGACTTGGCTTCACCAGAAGCAAGGAGGATCACTGTGTTTATTTTAAATTAATTGGTGACCGTGTTATTTATTTGGTATTGTATGTGGATGATATGTTGTTGATTGGAAATGACAAAGAAATTATCCAAGATTTAAAGACCCAACTATTCTCCAAATTCGACATGAAGGATCTTGGTGCTGCAAACTATATTTTGGGCATGGAAATTAAGAGAGATCGGGCAAAGAGGAAGCTCTAGTTAAACCAGAGGAATTATGTCGAGACTATATTGCAGAGGTTCAATATGCAGGATAGTAAACCGGTGAATGTTCCTATTCCTGTAGGTGTAAAGCTATCTGCTGAACAGTGTCCCAAGACACAAGAAGAAGAGGAGGATATGTCCCGTGTTCCATATGAAAGTGCAGTGGGTAGCCTGATGTATGCAATGGTCTGTACTAGACCAGACATTGCACATGCAGTGGGAGTATTGAGAAGGTTTATGTCAAACCCAGGGAAGGAGCATTGGACAGCAGTGAAGCGGGTTTTCAGATATTTACGTGGCACTAGTGATTATGGCTTGTGCTACCACGGAAGACCAGGATTGGAAAGAATGTTGGACATTCGTGGTTTTGTTGATGCAAACTGGGCTGGAGATCTGGACCAAAGAAGATCTACAAGTGGGTATGTATTTAAGCTATTTGGAGGTGCAGTCAGTTGGAGGAGTAAAAGATAGTCTGTAGTGGCTCTTTCAACTACAGAGGCAGAATACATAGCAGCCACTCATGCAAGCAAGGAAGCAGTTTGGTTGCAAAGATTGTGTTCAAGCATGGGGTTGGTACAGAAAGCTATAAGGATAGACTGTGATAGCCAAAGTGCAATTTTCTTGGCTAAGAACCCTGCTTACCATTCAAAGACAAAGCACATTGATGTTCAATATCACTTTGTTAGAGATATGGTTGAGGCTAAAAGGGTGTTTTTGGTAAAGGTGGACACTTTGAAGAATGTTGCAGATGCATTGACAAAGTCTGTGAGCACTCAGAAGTTCTCTTGGTGTAGAGAAACAATGGGTGTTGAAGAATTGACCCAATGACTAAGCTCTCCTGTGGCCCCCTGTGGAAAGAAAACAACAAGTGGGAGAATGTTGGGCATGTGTTATATTATTTCCACAACTGGCTTCATACCTTTGTACCTTGCGCTGAGGTGCGACGAGAAGTCTGGCAAGGAAACCTTCTTTATTGGGAGTCGAGCGGCGCCAGTGAAAATTTTTGGTGTCAGACCCACTCATAGGTGGACCCACCCATGTTTTGTGCATGATTTTGCACATGGTTTTAGAGTCACGGTGGTTTATTTTTGGTATTTTATGAATCGGTCGAGGGAATACGGTTATGTTTCTAATCTAGGAGTTAATGGATTAGAGGTTTATGTATCTTCGACGCTGTATATATATGTGTTGTAACACTAAAAGGAATATAATGAAAAATCAAGTTGGTCGTCCCGATTTGGGATCCAGGGGAAAATCTCTGTGTTTATTTGTTTTATGTTTTATGCTCTCGCTATTGTTTATTTTCTATTATAAGATTCGTGTGTAGATAATTTATGTTCAGGGTTAAAACCTACACAATAGAGTAGGAGAAAGAAATGCATCCCAACACGGCTCAAACATGTACCACACACATAAATTCCAACAACACAAGCCAACATAATTCACAAGAATCATGAAAAATAGTCACAGCTTAAAACAAAACCAAAGAGACACCTATTTCCAAGTGCGACATTTGAAATGACACATTGCAATAGTTAGAACACAAGTTATGACAACTGTTATGAATGTGAACAAAAGGTACGCCAAGCTATAGGAATGTGTGTAGATCATATTCTAATGATATGTAAGACCATCTAATGCAGTAGAGTGCACCGGAACTAACTTCAGTGATATGCAAATGTAATATTCCCAATCAGTCCCAAGATAATGGGAATATTCATTTTTGTTTCATTTTTCTGTTTCATGAAGAAATGTGTAAAGGAGGATCAATAAAATTCCTAAACGGTAAATAAATCAATGCCACATGTGAACAAGGCTAAATCTAGGCTATTTAAATAAGCACCCTTAGGTGTGAAAGGGGTTGAATCTTTTGAATGGGCCAACCAAGACCAAATCAACAACACTGTCTTGGAGAAGTGGCCATCAATGAGGCACAACGCAGTTTTAGTTGGAGGTGGCTCATGTGAAAAGAGTTATTTCAATGAGATGGTTTAAGGTTTTGCGAGCTCTCAACTTATAAAAGGAAGAGGATGGCAGCATGAGAGGGTTGTTGATAATATTGTATTTTCAAAGTATATTGTCTATTTAGACATATCTCATTCTCCTTGTTGTTTAGCAGAGAATAGTGTTGTTTAGCACTTGGTGTTCCTGATCAGGAATCCCACCTCTTTCCTTGAGAGGCCTCTTGGAAGAGTCTTGCATTTCTTTTCCACTATCAGGTTGAAGTCCAAGCTTCTTCTTCCAACTACAACAGAGATCTCGTTGAGGGTTTGGTTGTATTTGTAAGCTGCAGCAAGTGGAGGCTAGATCTACTCAGATCTAGGCCATTCTAGGGGAAGGGTTCTATCCCATTGGCAAGAGAGTATTGGATGATTGGAGCAACATTTTCTGATGTTGGCTTGAGGCCAAATTCTTCTAAATCCTACTGTGTAGTCTTGCTTCCAGAACTGCGTTATTTGTGTGGGTACTGTTGCAGGGTCTTTTGGCACACCTTTTGGAGGAGTGGTTTTCATGTGTTGGGGATCTACCCTTCACATTTGAGATCCATTGGAGGAGATCATCATAATGTATATTTCAGATCAGATCTGTATATCCATGAATTTCTGAATATTCTTACAGATCTACTACATTAATCTCATATCTACTCCTTGTACTTCATGATTTGCTGAAAACCCCAAAGCGGATTTCAAGAAGAGCCTATCTAGTGTATGGATCTGATATAGATCTAAATTTTTATACATAGATCTGCTCTAGATCTGAAGTGTAATCTACAACAATTGCAACCAATAAAATAACACTGTCAATCTCTTTCCTGTCTTAATACATGGTTGCAGCACCTCATTTTGAGGATTTTCTTCCATAAAGGTCTTCTATTTTCCTATTGTACATCTCATGGGCTCTCTTGTGCATATATTTTTGCTGATGCAAATATAATTTAAGAGCCTCCATATTGGCCTCCTATTCTTACTTAGATGATATACCTGTACTTTTCATGGGAATGAATGGAGGGAGGATGGGAGGCATGTATGTACCACATGGGATGGAGACTCTCTATGTGTCTTATGCTACATGTTTCAAGGAGAGCATTGGTTCAGCCATGTTTGTTTCATTTGAGTTATTGACTCCTTGTGGGATGGATTATTTACATCTCTTGAGGACTTTGGAGGAACAATTCATGGAGGGTTGGATTGGTGAACACTTAGCTTATGGAGGAAGCTTAACACATGATGATGGTGTCACCAATGGAGGAGGAGAAGAGTTGTAGCACTCACCTTATCAGTTGCTTGAGGACAAGCAAAATTTTGGAGGGGAGGACAGTAATATTCCCAATTAGTCCCAAGCTACTGGGAATATTCATTTTTGTTTCATTTTTCTGTTTCATGAATAAATTTGTAAAGGAGGATCAATAAAACTCCTAAACAGTAAATAAATCAATGCCACATGTGAACAAGGCTAAATCTGGGCTATTTAAATAAGCACCCTTAGGTGTGAAAGGGGTTGAACCTTTTGACTGGGTCAACCATGACGAAATCAATAGTGTTGTATTGGAGGAGTGGCCATCAGTGAGGCACAACGCAGTTTTACTTGGAGGTGGCTCATGTGAAAAGAGATATTTCATTGAGATGGTTTATGGTTTTGCAAGATCTCAACTTATAAAAGGAAGAGGGTGGTAGCATGAGAGGGTTGTTGATGATATTGTATTTTCAGAGTATATTGTCTGTTTAGACATATCTCATTATCCTTGCTGTTTAGCAGAGAATAGTGTTGTTTAGCACTAGGTGTTCCTAATCAAGAATCCCACCTCTTTCCTTGAGAGGCCTCTTGGAAGAGTCTTGAATTTCTTGTCCACTATCAGGCTAAAGGCAAAGCTTCTTCTTCTAAGTACAACGCAGATCCTATTAAGGGTTTGGTTGTCTTTGTAAGCTGCAGCAAGTGGAGGCTAGATCTACTCAGATCTAGGCCATTCTAGTGCTCCTTTTTAGTGGGGAAGGCTTCTATCCCATTGGCAAGAGAGTATTGGATAATTGGAGCTACATTTTCAAGTATTTTCTTGAGGCCAACATTTTCTAAAGCCTACTGCGCAGTCTTGCTTCCAGAAATGCGTTATTTGTGTGGGTACTGTTGCAGGGTCTTTTGGCACACTTTTTGGAGGAGTGGTTTTCATGTGTTAGGGATCTGCCCTTCACATTTGAGATCCATTGGAGGAGATCATCATATTGTATATTTCAGATCAGATCTGTATATCCATGAATTTCTGAATATTCCTGTAGATCTGTTGCATTAGATCTCATATCTACTCCTTGTACTTCATGATTTGTTGAAAACCCCAAAGGGGATTTGAAGAAGAGCCTATCTAGTGTATGGATCTGATATAGATCTAACTTTTTATACATAGATCTGCTCTAGATATGAAGTGTAATCTACGACAGTTGCAACCAATGAAATAACGTTTTCAAGCTCTTTCCTGTCTTAATACATGGTTGCAACACCTCATTTATAGGATTTTCTTCTATAAAGGTCTTCTATTTTCCTGTTGTACATCTCATGGGCTCTCTTGTGCATATATTTTGCTGATGTAAATATAATTTAAGAGCCTCCATATTGGCCTCCTGTTGTTACTTACATGATCTGCATTATTTCTTTGCATAATTGATTCTTATTGTTGCATTTCCCAATTGGGAATATTACAGTGGTATCGGAGCAATCATCTTGGCACAACCTGTGCTTTCTAAGAAGCCAATATCTCTTCAGAAGAAGAAAATCCTCTTAATGATAGAGAAAAGAGGTATCTAAAAAGAAGACAGAAGAAATTTGATTACACAAATGATGATAAATACAAGGGTAAAGCCCCTGAATCTGGAAGTGATGAAGAAGGAAAGGACTTTGCAAAGATCCTTTTGAGAGCCATGCAAGATCTTGCTAGAGAGGTCAAAGAGATGAGATTGGAAAGAATCAAAGAATCTCCTAAGAGATTTCATCTTGGAGAAAGCTCTGGCATGTCTCACCACTGGAATGATCAACCAGTGCATCAGCCACAAATTTCCCAACGCTCTACCATGCCTACCTTTTTGGCTGTGGGAAATGAAGGGTTTCAAGAGCAAGCATCCCTTGAAGACTATTTTTAAGAATACGAGTCTCAAAATCAGAGATTCAAATATCACTTGAGTTTTAAAGAGTTTTTTCACCTCAAGGACAAAAGAAGACCAAGGCATCAACATAGAGATGGTGGATTCACTCAGAATCATGATCGACATCACTCTATGGGAAAAATTTTTTTACCCAATTTTGATGGGTCAACCAAGTGTTCTGCCAAATCATGGGTAGAAAAACTTGACATCTACTTTCAACTAAACAAGGTTCCTGAGATGGAGGCTATCAAGATTGCAGCGTTGCACTTTGAAGGTGAAGCACATGACTGGTGGTTCCATGGCTTGTCGACATTGGGTAATGCCAATGTGACTTCTTATTCAGAGTTCACTAGAAGGCTGGTGGAAAGGTTTGACAAAAGAGATCGAGAAGCACCATTCATGAGCCTTGCAAAGTTAAAAAAATTAGGTAATACAGAGTCTTACATTTCTGAATTTTTAAGAGTATCTGTTATGGTTCCTGATTTTTCTGCAGCAAGAAGGGTGTACATGTTCATAGATGGTTTAGATGAAACTCTTCATGGGTTGGTAAAGTCTACCAAGCCCACTACTCTACATGATTCCATTGAGAGGGCTAGAGACCTTCAAGATGCCTTGCCAAAAGCAAAGGAAAACTTTCATCATAAACCCTCTTTTCCTTCTAAAGGAAAGGAAGACAAAGCTGCTCCTTCAAAGGAGAGCTCATACAAGAAGCCTCTTGATGATGAAGTCCAAAGAGATCTAAGAAAGAAGAAGCTATCCTTCACTTGCCAAGAATCATGGGCACTTGGACATAGATGTGCTGCTGGAAAAGAAGATTACATAGAGGTCTTCTTAGATATTGAGGAGGAGGAAGAAGAAGAGGTCACAGCGCTGATAATGCTGGAGGATATCCAACACCATCAGGAGATGGGAGTGGAGCATTTGCTCCAATTGGAGGGACTCTTCCGTCTTTGAGGGGAGTACCTAAGTACTTGACCTTAAGAGTTCGAGTTTCAATCTTAAATCAGAGGGTTTCTGTACTGATTGATAGTGGGGCCACCCACAACTTCATTGATGCCCATCTTGTACAAAGGAGGGAAATACCCACTGATACTTTTGAGGGATTCTCTATTTTTGTCCCAGGAGATAGAAAAATGCAACGCATTCATTATTTCCCGTCACTTTCAGTCACCATTGGAACTTACACTCTGCTTGATCACTTCTTTGTGGTTGACATAGCAGACACCAATGTGATTTTGGGTGTTCAATGGTTGATTACATTGGGGAAAGTCACCACTGATTGGGAGGCTTTACAAATTGAATGGGTGGACAAGAAGAGTGGTGAATATCAAATGATCAAATGCATGCATACATACCCCTAACATACCACTTCCACATAGAAATCAGAGATAGATTTGCGCAGTGGAAACAAGGACTTTACAGTCCCATCTATCATGTTCATGAGTTTTCAGCATGGGACACACTTATCTAGTGGCAAACCACCTGAGAGGCCACATAATTCAGATTTTGTGGGGAATACATCACAACATGATGCTCCAAGCTTAGATCTAGGAGGGATTGGAGCACTAGAAGATAAAGCTACAACACTGGGAGTCTTGGGTAAGCTCAAGGATTGGGGAAATATTCTTCCCTTATCATCATCACTCACTCTCATTTCTGGTTCTGCACTGTGGGAGGAGAAGAATGGAAGGAATGGGATTCCAACACACACCTTTGGCATGGAAAATGTCAAGGAGAAGAGCATCAACATGACATACATTTATGTTGATATACCATCATCATTGTTATTGTTGAGCAGTTTAGATCTGTATAGAAAATCCCAACTGTTAGTGGATTATTCCAAAGATCTTCACACTTGTATGATACTTGATGACCAGCTACATGAGGAGGACTATTTAGTCCAAGGAGGATTCATCTATCATCATGGTAGGATCTTCTTGTCTAGAGCCTCCAAGCTCAAGGAGAAGTTACTACAAAGAGCTTATAAAGAGTTCTATTTCAGCCACATGTATTCCATGAAGATCTACAACATCATCATGAGGAGCTTTGATTGGGAAGGCTTGAAAGAAGAATTACATCAGAATTTTCAAGAATGCATGAACTATGTGGAGTTGGGGTAGCAACATGACTCTATGAGGGAGTTATTTCAGCCATCTCTTCCTTCTTTTGAGAGAGGAGATAGATCCATGCACCACTCCATTTGTATGAGGAGTCTTGTTGGTGAAGACTCTGATCATGTAAGGCATGTTTTATTTTCTGATTGTATATATTATTTCACCATGTTTATGTGGGTCATGGCTCCAAAGAGGAGTAATGCATCTTGTAAATCTCATGGCCAACAATGGGCCACAAAAATTTCTGAATTGGCCACGCCCTTGATGAGCAAAGGGAGATTTTATATCATGATGAGTGCTTTCCTAAAGCACCAAACATATCTCACACTTTCAGCCATAGTGAGATAACATGGCAGAAAGTAAGTGGTGAGGAAACCACTTACCATATCTTGATCTGATGCAGGCAGGAGATGCACTGTGCTGGTTCCATATGTGGGACTATGACCCACCTCCACATGTTCAAATTTCTGTTTGTATGTATGTAGTTTTTCTCTCATACATTGATGATATACCTATACTTTTCATGGGAATGAATGGAGGGAGGATGGGAGGCATGTATGTACCACATGGGATGGAGAATCTCTATGTGTCTTATGTTACATGTTTCAAGGAGAGCATTGGTTCAGCCATGATTGTTTCATATGAGTTATTGACTCCTTGTGGGATGGACTATTTACATCTCTTGAGAACATTGGAGGAAGAATTAATGGAGGGTTGGATTGGTGAACACTTAGCTTATGGAGGAAGCTTAACACATGATTATGGTGTCACCAATGGTGGAGGAGGAGAGTTGTAGCACTCACCTTATCAGTTGCTTGAGGACAAGCAACATTTTGGAGGGGAGGACTGTAATATTCCCAATTAGTCCCAAGCTAATGGGAATATTCATTTTTGTTTCATTTTTCTGTTTCATGAATAAATGTGTAAAGGAGGATCAATAAAACTCCTAAAAAGTAAATAAATCAATGCCACATGTGAACAAGGCTAAATCTGGGCTATTTAAATAAGCACCCTTAAGTGTGAAAGGGGCTGAATCTTTTGACTGGGTCAACCATGACCAAATCAACAATGTTGTATTGGAGGAGTGGCCATCAATGAGGCACAACGCAGTTTTAGTTGGAGGTGGCTCATGTGAAAAGAGATATTTCATTGATATGGTTTAGTGTTTTGCAAGCTCTCAAATTATAAAAGGAAGAGGGTGGAAACATGAGAGGGTTGTTGGTGATATTGTATTTTCAGAGTATATTGTCTGTTTAGACATATCTCATTATCCTTGCTGTTTAGCAGAGAATAGTGTTGTTTAGCACTGGGTGTTCCTGGACGGGAACCCCACCTCTTTCCTTGAGAGGCCTCTTGGAAGAGTCTTGAATTTATTGTCCACTATCAGGCTAAAGGCCAAGCTTCTTCTTCCAAGTACAATTCAGATCTTGTTGAGGGTTTGGTTGTCTTTGTAAGCTGCAGCAAGTGGAGGCTAGATCTACTCAGATCTAGGCCATTCTAGTGCTCCTTTTTAGTGGGGAAGGCTTCTATCCCATTGGCAAGAGAGTATTGGATAATTGGAGCTACATTTTCAAGTCTTGTCTTGAGGCAAACTTGTTCTAAAGCCTACTACACAGTCTTGCTTCCAGAAATGCGTTATTTGTGTGGGTACTGTTGCAGGGTCTTTTAGCACACTTTTTGGAGGAGTGGTTTTCATGTGTTGGGGATCTGCCCTTCACATTTGAGATCCATTGGAGGAGATCATCATATTGTATATTTCAGATCAGATCTGTATATCCATGAATTTCTGAATATCCCTACAGATATGCTGCATTAGATCTCAGATCTACTCCTTGTACTTCATGATTTGATGAAAACCCCAAAGGGGATTTGAAGAAGAGCCTATCTAATGTATGGATCTGATATAGATATAACTTATTATACATAGATCTACTCTAGATCTTAAGTGTAATCTACAACAGTTGCAGCCAATAAAATAATGATGTTAAGCTCTTTCCTGTCTTAATACGTGGTTGCGGCACCTCATTTTGAGGATTTTCTTCCATAAAGGTCTTCTATTTTCCTGTTGTACATCTCATCGGCTCTCTTGTGCATATATTTTGCCGATGTAAATATAATTTAAGAGCCTCCATATTGGCCTCCTATTCTTACTTAAATGATCCGCGTTATTTCTCTGCATAATTGATTCTTATTGCTGCATTTCCAAATTGGGAATATTACAGTGGTATCGGAGCAATCATCTTGGCACAACCTGTGCTTTCTAAGAAGCCAATATGTCTTAAGAAGAAGAAGAGACTCTTACTGAAAAAGAAAAGAGGTATCTAAAAAGAAGACAGAAGAAATTTGATTACACAAATGATGATAAAGACAAGGGTAAAGCCCCTGAATCTGGAAGTGATCAAGAAGGAAAGGACTTGCAAAGATCCTTTTGAGAGCAATGCAAGATATTGCGAGAGAGGTAAAAGAGATGAGATTAGAAAGAATCAAAGAATCTCCTAAGAGATTTCATCTTGGAGAAAGCTCTGGCATGTCTCACCACTGGAATGATCAACCAGTGCATCAGCCACAAATTTCCCAATGCTCTACCATGCCTACCTTTTTGGCTATGGGAAATGAAGGGTTTCAAGTGCAAGCATCCCTTGAAGACTATTTTTAAGAATATGAGTCTCAAAATCAGAGATTCAAAGATCACTTGAGTTTTAAGTATTTTTCTCACCTCAAGGAAAAAAGAAGACCAAGGCATCAGCATAGAGATGGTGGATTCACTCAAAATCATGATCAACATCACTCTATGGGTAGATTTTTTTTACCCAATTTTGATGGGTCATCCAAGTGTTCTGACAAAGCATGGGTAGAAAAACTTGACATCTACTTTCAACTGAACAAGGTTCCTGAGATGGAGGCTATCAAGATTGCAGTGCTGCACTTTGAAGGTGAAGCACATGACTGGTGGTTCCATGGCTTGTCGACATTGGGTCATGCCAATGTGACTTCTTATTCAAAGTTCACTAGAAGGCTGGTGGGAAGGTTTGACAGAAGAGATCCAGAAGCACCATTCATAAGCCTTGCAAATTTAAAATAATCAGGTAATACAGAGTCTTACATTTCTAAATTTTTAAGAGTATCTGTTATGGTTCCTGATTTGTCTGCAGCAAGAAGGGTGTACATGTTCATAGATGTTTTAGATGAAACTCTTCATGGGTTGGTAAAGTCTACCAAGACCACTACTCTACATGATTCCATTGAGAGGGCTAGAGACCGTCAAGATGCCTTGCCAAAAGCAAAGGAAAATTTTTAGCATAAGCCCTCTTTTCCTTCTAAACGAAAGGAAGACAAAGTTGCTCCTTCAAAGGAGAGCTCATACAAGAAGCCTCTTGATGATGAAGTCCAAAGATATCTAAGAAAGAAGAAGTTGTGCTTCACTTGCCAAGAATCATGGGCACTTGAACATAGATGTGCTACTGGAAAAGAAGATTACATAGAGGTCTTATCATATATTGAGGAGGAAGAAGAAGAAGATGAACCAAGAAGAGGTCATAGCGCTGACACTGCTAGAGGAGATCCAACACCATCAGGAGATGGGAGTGGAGCATTTTCTCTGATCGGAGGGACTCTTGCGTATTTGAGGGGAGTACCTAAGTACTTGACCTTAAGAGTTCAAGGTTCATTCTTAAATCAGAGGGTTTCTGTACTAATTGATAGTGGGGCCACCCACAACTTCATTGATTCCCATCTTGGACAAAGGAGGGAAATACCCACTGATACTTTTGAGGGATTCTCTATTTTGGTCCCAGGAGATAGAAAAATGCAATGCATTCATTATGTCCCATCACTTTCAGTCACCATGGGAACTTACACTCTGGTTGATCACTTCTTTGTGGTTGATATACCAGACACCAATGTGATTTTGGGTGTTCAATGGTTGATTACATTGAGAAAAGTCACCACTGATTGGGAGGCTTTACAAATGGAATGGGTGGACAAGAAGAGTGGTGAATATCAAATGATCAAATGCATGCATACATACCCCTCACATACCACTTCCATCTCTAGTGTTGCTCCGCTACCAGTACGACTGGAAAAGACCCTAGTGGAGTCACGACATGAGCACAAGAATTTCTTCACTACTGGCACACTTGGAAAATACACTGACAAAGTCACTTTCTTCACTTTCCTGCACATAAAACCTTTCTCTTCTTTCACTCTTTATTTATTTATTTGGATTGTGCTTCAGAAATTATTATTTTCAAAAAGTAGATGAGGGATCCTGAATTATTGAGAGTAGAAGAGGTTTCCACTTTAGAGAAATATTTATATAACCTTTGATATTGGTTTTCTTGCTTTAGATTTTCCCCTTGTCCATTTTCTACTTGTGTGGATTGACAAGAAAACATTATTTACTTACAATACCGAGTTGAGGAATGAGGATCCTAGAATAGATACAAGCTTTATATTTCGACCAAAGGCTTTTAATTCGAGTGGATCCTATTTTCCATTTAGAAATCATTGACTTTAAAGGTATGTAAACCCAAGATAGAGAAGACGTAATGAATTAGGCAAGTATTTTTTGTCATCACAATTTCCCTTCTCATGTTTTGACACATTGTATTTTGATCCAATAGGAGAATATTTCATTCAAAGTCTTATTGAACAAAATAAAATAAAAACATGTCAAAACGATGAAACAAAACCAAAAGAACCAAGAAAATGGAGGCAAAACATAAAAACAACATGTAGAATATATATTAAGAAAAAAAACAAATGTAGAGATGTAATGGAGAGCTGGATAGAGGATGGTTGCAATGTAAGGAAACCAAATGCAACTAAGCCTACTCCTAACCTAATAATATAGAAGGCTAGGGATAAGTGTAATTATGTTTACAATGTAGCCATTGTCATTCCTGACATGCAACCGTAAATATACGAGCAATTAAAATTAATATAAAATAATGTGCAATAGGAAAGATAAGAACTTTGAAAACTTTCACAACTGATTGAAGGTCTTGCTTATTAACAAAAGAATTTACCATAATAATTGGTTTGATCTAGCTTCAAAATTTACCTTGTTGTTTGAAATATGGATCATACAAACCTTGCAGGCTACTTGTGAATACACATTCATCTATGTTTTTAGTTTTGCAAACATCAGAAAAGATCGAAACTTGTTATCAACAAAGGAGCTTTCCAATTGAGATCTCTCTAACCATTCAACAATTGGATCATGATATTCATAACAATCACTTTGAAGACCCCAGGTCCGATGAGGAGATAATTTTCAGTTAGAAAATTCAAATAAAAAAGAGAATCTCCAGTATAATGATCAAATTGGTCGATTAACATATAATACTCTCGAACCTCTATCGGTTCCCTTTGTATTCAATTACATGAAAATTCAATGATAAGAAAGATTAGGGAGTTCAAAATAATTTTTGACATTATGAATCCAAGAAACCAATTGAGATATTGTGTTGACATGAGGTTAGAAATATGTGTCAAATCAAACCCAATACTGATACCAATATAAGGGTTTTGTTCAGTTGGATGATTGAATCAATTTCAATTAATCTAGAAAAGGAAATGTGGCATGGATATAATTAGCTTCTTGATATGTATAAAACAAAAAATAAGAGGGTCAAATTCAGAAGAGTTTTACAGAGAAAAATCCTTCAACCCAAAATGTCCCTTATCTTGATCATCAAAATGACAAACCTTGAAACTATAAGCATCTGAGAAATATGTGTATCCAACACTAGATCTATCTCCAGGGGTTGACATGAAGAGGACCTAAACAAATAAGAACCTTTCATTTGATTAGAAATTCTATCTTGAATATCCACTTGAAAACATCAGAATCCCTTTAATAATGAACTCATAACTAGTGGATGAATGTTGAGGAAAGAATTAAACATGAAAATATGGATCCAAATTATTTCATAGATCTCAATAGGATTGCAAGGACCTGACATAACCATCAGCGGTAGTTGAAGTGCTTTGACTTCCTAATATGTCTCAAAAATTTCTAATGGTGTATCATCAAATTTTGGAGGCTTAGAACCATCAACATGTAGCCATGCACCACTATCATATGTTGTAGTAATAAAAACACTGTCAAAGCTACTTTTTTGATCAAATTTAGGATTAAGAATATTAGACACTTGATGGATAGAAAATTGAGATAAATCAACTTGAAAAATCCCTTGATCATTTAGATTTGGAACATATTCCTCCTAACTTACGAAATATTTATAGTTGAATAGATCATGAATAATAGACCCAACATTTTCATCCTTTGATTGTAGTATCAAACCATATTGTACAGTGTTTCAACCATGATCAACCAAATAAGTATCAAAAGGATTTAGGGGGGCTACTGTTGTGAAAAACTTATCAAACATATCTGGGTATAATGAATAATGTGCTAGAGGTGAAAATATATTGAAAGAATCAGGAGGAGGAACAACAATTGTACTTAAATGAGATTGAAATTGAAAAAAAATGAGTCAACATCATTGTCATCAGTATAATGGTCAAATATAGGCATACCAACATCACACTCATATTGACCAAGATCCTCCAAAGATTCAAAAAATTGATAACTTGCTACTTCAGATTTTTCATCCAAGGATTCATGAATTAATGAAGATTCATGATCATCTTGAATTAAATGAGCATATTAATTCAAAATTGGAGTTTTTAAACTGTGAGAAACAGATTCTGAATTGATAACTTTCAAATCCAAACCCCCAGAAAAGGAGAAGTTATCATTTGATATCATTCGATATAATTGAATGCTCACCACCATATGTGTTAATGGAAAGAGGGATGTCATGGTGATGGTTGTCCAAAGTATCAACTCATATGCAAGGTTCAGAGTCATTTGACAAGCTATCAAGGTTGGAAGATCGAAGATTAGCCAGAAAGGTAATATTATCATCTTAAAAGAGGGAGGAAAGATAAGACATACCTTCAACACTTTGTTCCTATACATGTGAAATAAAACTAACTCATTCTTGATTACCACTTGAAACAATAGGTTGAACAAGATTAAAAGTTGAAGTAGGTTGATCAAGAGGATTATGAAACAAGGAATCAAGAAACATATGTGGTAGAAGTTTTATCCTATATTCCCAAAGACAATCAAGCTTTCATTTGGATCAGATTCAAGATTGAACTTATGTACATTAATATGATCTTGAAAATCTGAGGGATCAAATTTAACTTTGGGCTCCATGCAATTACTGAATCATTCCAAGTTATCCGCCATAGAATATAAAGCATAAGAATTGGATGGAGGTTGAATAGATAGATCAAAAATTTTATTTTCAGATCTCCCAACTTTAACATCATCACCTGGGGGCACCAAAATTAGTATTGGGAAAGGAAGAGGAGAAGGAACAAAAGGAATAATAGGTTCCTCCTTGGAAGATTTAGGTGTATCATGCCTAGAAAAATTTAGGGAGATAGAATCATTCAGGAATTTAGATTCAAAATATTTAAAAGAGAGTAGAATCAAATTATGATTTTTTTCCATAATGAAATCCAAATGAAATATTCCTTAATAAAATTCATAGAAAAGGTGGAGAAACCGATTAAGAAAACCCTCTAAAAATTCACCAGGTTCCCTTCTTATCAAATCAATTCTATCACATACATCTTGATACTCATACCTATCAAAGGATTCATGAATCTCCTTAACAAGTTTCTCAAGTGAATGGATGTAAGAAGCAGGGAACGTATGACACCATTTATTAAATCGATATTCAAATGTGAGGGTGAACAACCTGGACATGACATATTTACAATGTACTCCATTACAGATACAAAAATTCATAAATTGAAATAAGTGTTCGAGGATAGCTAGTTCACTCTCACCATCAAACTTAAATTGAGACAAGCCATGAATGATTTCCGCAGGGATGGTAAAATCAAGCACTTTAGAAAAAACACCCCAGGATTATGATTTAGGAAAGCACCATTTAAGATAAGAGCTTAAAAACAAACTCAATGGGCACAACTTGTCATTTGGCCCTCCTTCTAACACCAGGATGTTGATAGTGCCAGATACCACCAACATACATGGGGTCTCCTCGATGTGAAGTCCCAATCAGATCTCATACCATTTAGAGTAGAAGCCCCATCCAGAGTATCGACCCAACCACCATAACACAAGGGTTAGTATTATTTTAAATGTATAACATAAGAGATTATATACATAAACCTTGAACAAGCAAGTAAGTTGACATTGTGAAACACTGATTGTAATTATGTATAAAAGGAGACTTTCATGAAGGGGAGACAAAAAGTGAGCCTGTAGAAGGAAGTAGTAGTACTAACCTAAGAGAGACAAATAAGAAAAGAAATATTCGTTAATTATATATAAAAATAGTTCACATAGACAGAACAATCAATAAACCACATATGGCACACCTTCAACAAGATAAGTATCAATTCCATCGAAATAATTCAATTTCCTTAGTACATATGAACAAAACATATATAGAAAACATCTAAAGAATAGTCCTAAGACATTCACAATACATGCATGGAAATTTATTGGCTCATCAAGCTTTAATTATAAGGTGAAGTATCTAAGTACACGGTTACAATGGTGAGGCACTAGTTCCAATAGTGGAGCATAAAGTCACTTCTTACTTCCCCAAAGAATATTTTTCTCCCCTATGCCAAGTAGAGAAGCCAAAACTAGCTCTCCAAAGCTTAAGCCCCCAAAAGCATCTTCCTTGAGTTATGAGGTTGCTTGTATAACAAGAGGGATGAATTTTCATATCCCCATGGATCTTGAATTACCCTCATGAATGTTAGACTTCTAATGTGTCCTTTGGACTTCTCAACAACCCTTGAAATTCTAATGACTTTTGGACTTCTCCTAAAGACATTTTGTCCATATATGACTAAGTGACTTTTCATATTCCACATATGACTCTTGGACTTCAACACATTACATTTTGTACTTTTATTGAGAAAACATCATTACATTCCACATGATGATGTGGCACAACACATGGACACATATTGACCATGATGATGACACTTGTACAAATTACAACTTGATAATGATGACATGGACTTCATGATGAGGTGGCAATGCCAAGTTGTCTTCCTTGTTGCTTCATATTTCATTCTTGATGATAGATCTAATTTATGTTTCATCTTCATGAAGGATCCACTTTTTTCTTATAATTCACCCTCCAAAGGATCATTGATCAATACCAAAATCTCTTGAGTCATCATGCAATCTCTTCTTCTATCTCAGTCCATGATCTACGTCATGTCTCCATGACACCTTTCTTTTTTTATTCTTCTCCACAAGTTTTATTTAATTTTTCGCCTTGTTATCTGATATTGAGAATCACCTTGCCATGCTAGGAAGGTAATACTTTCCAATGAAAATCATTCAAGATTAGGAAAAACCGTTCTAAAAACATCTATTCTATTATTACCTAGTTCATGTAATTACCTAGGGTGTAGGTCCAAGCATGAAGGAGAATCATTTGTTGGTTCAAGATGCGCTCATGCACTCAAGGAAGCTAAGGAGGGTGCAAGGGAACACACTGAAGAAATATTGGGTCAATATTCAAGCCTTCCAAGTGCCCTCACGCTCTCAAGAGGAACAAGGAGGGTGCAAGGGTGCACGCTGAAGGGACAAAGGGGCCAGGCTTTGAGCCTTCGCAATGCACTTATGTGCTCAAGAGGAAGTAGGAGGGAACATTTCTTCTAGCTGAAGGAGTGCGCTCAAATGATGGCTTAAGGCTTCATGATTGAACCATGCATTATTTAATACAAATATGAATGCTTCATGATTCAAGATTTCACCATGCACTCAAAAGGAAGGATGAAGGCTTCATGATTCAAGAATACGCCATGTGGTCAAAGGCCTCAGGCTTCAAGAGTATGCCATGCGCTCAAAGTCTTCAGGATTTGTGAGTGTGCCATTCAATAAAAGGGAAGGATTAATACTTCATGCTTCATGAGTGCGCCATGTACCTTAAGGCTTCGTGTTTCATAAGCGTGCCATGCGCCTTAAGGATCCGTTCTTCATGAGTGTGCCATGCACTCTAAGGGAAAAATTTATGATTTGTGAGTGCGCCATGCACTCTAAAGGAAATATTCATGCTTCATGAGTGTGCCATGCACTTTTAAAGAGACAAAGGATCCTTTATTGTTTCGAAGTGTGCTTCATTATTTCAAAGTGTGCTTCATTATTTTGAAGTGTGCATCCTTTTTGTTATGAAGTGCACCTTTTCACTCAGCATTTGAAGTGTGATTTGTTTTTTTTAAGTGTGATTCATTGTTTCAAAGTGCACTTCATTGTTTTTAAATGTGCTTTGATTTTTTGAAGTGCGTTAAGGATTGGTAGGGCACAGTTCTCTCCAACAGTGGCTACTTTTTCATCTATAATGCCCTTTTCACTGAGAGAGGTAACACCATTCTAGGTACTTATCCTTAGGAAGTACTAATGCACTATGAGAGGGAGGAGACCTTGGAAAATACTTAATTCACAAGTATGGGAGGAAATATATGTCATTTAGGCTCAAGAATAAGTTGCGCTCATCACCTATTAAGAGTATTAATTCCTTTAGAACTTGCACTGGGTTGAAGGACAAAGAAGAGCTCTCAAAATGGCTAAGTGTGGGACTAACAGAGTAGGAGAAAAAATGCATCGTAGCACGACTTAAACATGGACTGCACACATATATTCCATCATTACAAGCCAAGATAATGCATATGACCCATTAAAAATAGTCACACATTAAAACAACAACAAAGTGTCAACTATTTCTAAGTGTGACAATTGAAACGACACATTACAACACTTAGAGCACAAGTTACGACAATTGTTACGACTGTGACCAAAAGGTTCGCCAAGCTATAGGAATGTGTCTAGTGCATATTCTAACTATATGTAAGACCATATAACGTAGAATAGTGTACCATAACTAACTTCGGTGATATGTAAATGTGTGACACATGTAGGACTAAAAATCACAAGAGCGACACCTACAACATGAGGAAAACATAAAAATACACTTTCAAAATGCAAATGAACTTGAAAGCCTATACATGCCAGAGTGAAGATAACAGGAAAAAACCAATTATTAAATTAAAAAAAGGAAAAAGAGACAACCACCAATGTGAAAGTGACACCTGTGAAAGTGAAAGTGCGCAAAAGCGACAATTGAGATAAGTTTTCGTAATAAAAATACAAACGCAACCGAAGTGAGGGGTACTGCTGACGAAATTACACACTAAAAATCATCATGAGTTGAACATTACCTATGCATTGTCTTGATGGATGGTGCTATGCCTATTCAATATTGTAAAAATAAATAGCATTCATGAACCCATCAGAGACCGAGCATGTGTGTGAAAGTGACTTGATATCTTGAAATGAGGAATAAGACTTAAAACACTTTTAAAAACATCAAACAACCATGGAGTAACCATAGAGTGATAGATCGTCAGATCCGTAGTAGGCTCCAAAATTAAAGTGTGAGCAATATTTTGGAGGGCTTTGATCGCAATGACAATACCTCCACTTGATGTAAGTAAATACTTTTGTTTCTTTCTTTTGGGGAGGTGGGGTTGGAGGATGATTCCATGAATCACTTTTTATGCTAAGGGGAGTGAGGAGCTGACCCAAGGAGGAAGGTGAGTCATGGAATTGAGGCCCCTATTTCCTTTTATTTTGAATCAAATCAAATAAAATCGGGGGAAATGGTCCTTGGTTCCCAATTGCAGCAAAGGGAGGGGAGGGAGGGATTTGGGGGAGAAGGTTGATTCCCATAATCAACTCCCCTATTTTATTTGAATTTGAATAAAATCAAAGGAAATTCGATGTGGGGCAAGGGCATGTGAGGGAATAATTGACCCCCCTATTTTCTGTGACTTTGAATCAAAACAAAGGAAATTGTTTGCTAGGGGAGAAGGGGGAGGGGGAGGGGGAGGGGGAGCGAGGGAGGGGGTTTAGGGAGTGTAGGAAATTATCAAAATCACCCCCACCTATCTCCTTTTATTTTGAAGGAGATCAAACGATATTTGGGCGGTGATTACAAGAATCATCCCTCCAATATATTTTTTTAATATTTTTTGTGACTTTTAATACGAAATTCATTTTTTTCTAAAGGTTTTTTCTTTTCCTTTTTTACATGTTTGTATCATAGTGATTTAATTTTTTTTTTTAAATAATTTTAAATCATGGTTATGTGTAGTTTTTTGCCCCATCTCTCTCTCTCTCTCTGTATATATATATATATATATATATATATATATATATATATATATATATATATATATATATATATATATATATGTGTGTGTGACTTAGACCTAAAGTATGCCCTAAAACAACTTTTGCTTGGCTATGAGCTCATCTTCCTTGGATGTAAGGAAACATGTTAATGGATGAAGGCCCAAAGGCATTTGGCATGCGTTAAATCCCGCCCCCTTACGGACTGCTAACAGGTCATTCTAGGTGGCATGGATTTCCTTGAATAACAATGATGAGTTATCCTGTGTTAGAAAATAGTAGCCATAGATGGTTGTCCTCAGTGCTGGTTTGGAAGCTGAGTTATGATAGGTTTTCCCATTGTTAGCATGTGTGTGTGTGGATGGATATAAAAGTTATTTATTTGATATAGAATTTTGAACAAAAATATTTGAAAATTTGCATGTTTTTAAATTATGTCTAAATTTTAAATGTATACATTTTTGCTAAATATTTAAAATTAATGTTATTTTTCTATAATTGTAAGAGATGTATTCAAACAGAGCTAGAAAAATGCTCATAATAATATTCTACAGTGTATTAAAAATGTATGGCACCATATAATTAATTAATAATGTATGATTACATAAAGATCATAACCTTAAAATTCTCAAAATAACCCCCCTCCCCCCTCCCCTATCTCTTTTTATTTTTTAAGGAGATCAAATGAAATTTGGGAGGAGATCAAATGAAAATTGGGGGGTGACTAAGAGAATTAACCCTCCATTTTTTTGTTTTTTTTGGTTATTTTTAATATGAGATTTAGTTTTAATGTTTTTATTTTCCTATTTGTGTCATTATGTTTAAATTATTTGCTAAATATTTTTGAATCATGATTATGTATAACTATCTTTCTCTCATTAATTAATTAATTTTTAAAAGTGTTTTTATTTTAACCTTTATTTTTCAATGTGTATTTTCCTCTTTTCCAATTTTTGTTTTGTATATTATGTTTTTGCTCTAAAAATTTGAATTTATTTTTATTTTTCTTATCAATTTTGTAATTATGTTATTGCGAGGAGCTTCTACATATGTTTTTAGATCACGAGTCTCTAGAAATTGAGCTGAGAAAGAGGAGGCCCATTCGAACTATGGATCTATATAACATTAATCTAAATTATCACTAATAAGATCACTACTGGCTTCTTATATTGTATGCAACAATCTAGTGGTGTTGGTGCAGGCTCATGCTCAATGGACCCAACTAGACGTAGGTGAGTATGTGGATGTGGATTTTCATACTTGTTTCCATCAACTAAATAAGAAACTAGAATAGGAGAACTAGCATAAAATTAAGGAGTATAATAGGGGATAATCATTGAAGATGGAGTATACATGAAGGTAGGGTCACAAGTCGAAGGTCCTTCATCAAACACAACATTTATCCTAATAACACTTTCAATGGATTGAGAGTGAAGAAGTATATAACCTTTTACATCCTTAGAATACATTAAAAAAATGCACTTTTCACTATCAGGTTGTATCACTTTTATTTTCTCATCAGGAATATGAGCCTATGGTTCACTACCAAACACATGAAAGTAGTTTATATTAATTTTAATTTTACTCCATGCTTATTCTAGTGTTATATCTTTTAAGACCTTCATGAGAGTATGATTAACTACATAATTTTCACAATTAATGGATTCCACCCAAAAATGAGGACTTGATCCATCATAATGGATCATGTATTTTACCATTTATTTAATGTACAATTCTTTCTCTCAGCAACACCAATTTGTTGTGTTGCATATTGAAAAATGTGTTGCTTTTGAATGCCATGTGTAGTGAAATAAGTTGTAAATTCATTTTTAACTTATTCACCTCCCTTTTGTGTTCTTAACTTTTGAAGTTGAGGTCTAAATAAACCTTTTAGGCTAAAAAGGTGTCAAATAATTCACTCTTAAGTTTTAATAAATAAGCTCAAGTGCACGTAGATAAGTCATCATTGAAACATAAGAAGTACTTAAACCCAAATAAGAAGTAGAAGGAAGAAGGTCATAGAAATCACTATGAATAAGATGCATGTGGGTTGGAGTATACTATGAGGCACATTTTTGAACACTACCTCAATGATGTTTTCTAAGAATGTAGCCAAAATAAGTATGATCTTTATAAGAAATGAGAGGAAGAAAAATCATGATATTCTAATTACATAGTTGTTTAAATGAGCAATAGTTTAGATGGCTGAACCACTCATGCTAAAGTTTGTTCAAGTCATCACTATGATGAATAAAGGCTAATGGAAGAGATGATGGCCGAAATTGTCAAGACTATACAAGTTTGTAATATCATCAAGAATTCCAATTGTTATGACATGCTTAGGATATTTTGAATCCTTTATTACAACTTGTTTAGGTGAAAATTCTATTATTTTTCCTTCACCTTAATGTGTGATTTGATACATTGAGAGTAGGTTTCAAAAAATACTTGGAATATAATATATCTTTAAATGTGTTGGTTATGTGTTATATTCTTTGCACGACTAGATTCAGGTGTTTTTACGTTGCACTGGGCGCAACGTGGAGGTTTCAGGTGGGTGGTAGCTCCTTGCACAGGGTTCGGGGTAATGCCCTGATTTTTTTTTATATGCAGACCCAAGGATGGCTATGAAGACCCAAGCATGGGGATTGAGCACAAGGATGGTTTGGTATACCCAAGGATGGGGGTGGAGCCCAAGGATGGTGGTAGTACCTACCCATGGTTTTATGCATGGTTTTTGTGCGTGATATTTTTTCCCATAGTATTTTGTAGATCTGGTCAAGGGAACTATGATTATGTTCTAAACTAGGGTTAATGATTAGGGATTTATTGTTGAAACATAATATTTGGGATTAGGTAATCCATGTAAAATAGTGTAAATATAAAGTAATGATAATTGGAATATGAAGAGACACTAAGAGATGAATCCCTAGAGTCTCTCCCTCCATCTATATATCTATGATCAACCTTAATGGAAAATCACAATTCATTTGAGGAGTTACCTCATGGCCTGACATGGTATTAGAGCACATGTCCCAACCCCATTTTTGGCTTCCTTTCTACCCTTGTAAATCCCTCCCACCTCTGTTTTGAATTTCTTCAGACTGACATATCCCTGAAAAAATCTGTGCAATGTTGTTGAAAGCACTGGTTGATATTGCATTATATTATAACTGTTGAAGAATCAAATTGCTGCATTGAGGCATTGCCTTGCCTCCTGTGAAGACTGGAGCAAGTTGTTGTGCTACTTGGAAGTGTTGGGTAATTACTGTTCAAGATTCAATGGAATTTTTGTGTGATAGCATGTTTAGAAGCCTGCCTATTCGATGGTTGATGAATGGTTGAATGGCAGAGTTATATGTAAATTTAATTAATTAATTTTTATTTATTTTATTTTTATTTTTTATTTTTATTTGTTATTATATATATATATATATATTTCTGATAAGTGCCCGAATGGCGGAAATGTTTAATTTGTTAATTACCTATGTTAATTAAAAGGTCAGGCTTCATTATCATGCAACGTGACTCTGCTTATTATTTTAACTGACTGGTTCATGGTATTGTGTTGTTGGCCGAGCATGAATTACCTCCGACCACCATCGTTCTAGCATCGTGGCTTTGTGTTGTTACCATATTCGAACCAATGACAGTCATACCTCCCACCGTTATCATAACCACCACTGTCATCGTAATTCTGGTGCTGGTTAATACATATAACGCTCAGTCATACATTGACCCTACACTTGTGGCTTCGTGGCCTCATCCTCGACCTCTATCATATATTTCGTGCCTCTGTCATATAACCCCGTGACTGTGTGGGTGGGTGTTCCGCTCCTCTCGAATCCCATACCACCATGCTCCCATACCACCGGTTACACAATTAATACCACTGGTTGGTTACATAACACATACCACCATACTGCTTGGTGAGGGTCTATAATACCACCGATCCTTCCGCATAGAGAATACTCCCGACTTCGCACCATACTACCCGAAAGTCATACCTCCATCTCCCGGAACATACCATCGAATCCCGATTAGTACTACCCATACCACCTATACGACTCGACAGTTTTATAACTCCCTTCTACTCCCAATTAATAATGCTATATATATGTTAACTCCACCATATCGCATAAGACATATGCAGTTATACATTGATATACCCCCTCCCCTAGTTATATCGTAATACTTTTTCCTAGTTAACAACTCCCCCATATACCCTTCCCCCATATACTCCCTCCCCGATATAACCCTTTCCCAAATAATACCTCTGTGTTGTATCAGAGTCCATTTTTTTATAGAAATTACTATCATAAGTGCAATTTGTTTGCACAACACATATATTTTTAATGCATTTACTAATATCAATTGTTGGAGTAGTTATCTTCGGAAAAGAGAACTGTCCTGTATGGTCATGGACGATAAAACACACTCTCATTTTTAATGAGTTGTGAAGAGGAGTTTTTGAAGGAGAAGGAGATAATGAACCTGCAAAGGCCACCTCAGATAAGGAGATTTCCATTTGGGAAAATAAAAACAACAAGACCTATGCCTTGATTGTAGCATCAGTAAATGAAGAGGTGAGTCACCATATTTCACCATTCTCAAATGCTTTTTATGCCTTAAATAAGTTGAAGGAATTGTATGACTCACACTTTGAACTTGAAGTTGTCCAATTGATGATTAAACTATTTAGTCTTGAATTGAAATATGATGACCCTCTTTCTTTGGCATCAGAAGTAAGATCCATTATGCATCATATAAAAAACACTGGTGTTGAAATATACATTCCTCTCCATTATGCATCATATATCCCACCTATTCACATTATCTTGATTCATTGCAAGAAAGTGGAAACCTCAAGGATATTACCTTTGAATCCCTTGAAAAGAAATTTTCTGAGAGAGAGAAGGCTTTTGGGAAGAATAAAACTCCTCAGTATTCTGAAGAGGTTGTGCGTCTTGCACATAGAGAGAATAATCATGCACAATATTATTCTAGAGGAATAGGTGGCCGAAGAAGAAGAGGAAGAAGGAATTTTAGAGGCAGGGGGGCACACAATTCCAAGGAGAAAAGTTTGATCTTCAATTCATACGTTTCAATAGATATTGACATGATGCATCCACATGTAAGTTTCCTTAGGGAAGAATTGAGTAGGAAATAAATGAATCCAAAGGTAAAACCAATGACAAAGGGAAAGGTAAAGCACCTGAATCCAATCATTATGTTGTGGCATGTTGCAATATTGGAGTAACTGAAGACTTGTTCAATGCTTCACTTGCTTCATGGAAAGATGATTGGTACAGTTTGATTCATGAGAAACTTGCGACATGAATTTTAGGAGACATTTTTTTGAATAATTCACTGACAATGTTGATGGAGCAGTATATTTTTCAGATAAGTCAAAACTCAAGCCATCAGAGCTTAGCACCATCAGGCTTAAATTTCCTGGTCTTCCATAATTTCTTCTACATGATGTTCTATACCTCCCGGAGCTGAGGAGAAACTTGTTGTCTTTGGTTCACATCTGCTAGCAAGGACACTCCATTCATATATTTGATGGCAATCTCGAGGCTAGAAAAGCATCAGATCACTCACTTGTCATGACAAGGAAAAAAATAAGAAAGACTTCTGAAGTTGTAAGGTACCTCTGCTCATGCGCAAAAAATTTCATACAGTTCTCACTATGAGGAAGGTACATTTCCATCAATTCTTTTATAGAATTCTATATTTGGACACTTGAACTATGATAGCCTTTGCTTGTTGAAGAAAAATGGTGTTACTGGTTTAGCTACAATTCCTAGCAAACTTAAGCAATGTGATGCTTGTATTCTAGGAAAACATAGCCAACAGTATTTTCATGATTCTCATTCAAAAGCACATAAAAAATTGAACTTGTTCATTTATAATTATGTGGCCCAATGCCTATTCCTTCTACAAATGGTAATGAATATATGATTACATTTATTGATGACTACACCAAAATGTGGTGGGTTTATTTACTGAATAACAAATCTGATGCTTTTCAAGCATTCAAGAGCTTTCATTCATGGATTGAAAATGATACACAATCTCATATTGGCTATATTCACTCTGACAATGGAAAATAGTACACTTCAAATGAATTTGAAAACTATCTTTGCCTGCATGGGATCAATCATCAAATAATTGCACCTTATAATCCCCAACAAAATGGAGTAGCTGAAATAATGAACAGGACAATCTTAAATATTGTGTGTTCCATGATGTTTTTCAAGAATGTTAAACTGATGTTTCAGGATGATGCAGTTATATGAGTTTTGTATATAAAGAACAGCTTTCCATATAATGTTATTAGAAACAATAATTCTTATGAAATGTGGTATGGCCACATTCCTTCGGTAAAGCATCTCAGGGTATTTGGTTCCACCTGTTATGCCTTGATACATAAGGAACAAAGAAAGAAACTCAGTGAAAGGATTCGAAAGTGTATCTTCCTAGGGTATTCAAATATCTCCAAAGCAATCATCTCTATGATGAATTTAATAAGAAGTTTGTAGTATCTAGAGATGTGATCTTTCTTGAATCTTCCAAGGCTGACAATGTTGTTGAGCGGTAGCTTGATCACTTGGATAGATTCAGACATGCAAAGTATTTTTAAGAATTTGATAATGTGATTCCACATCTTGAAGGGGGGATTCCTATACTAAATCAATCTGTGGAATATTCTTTTGAAGCATCTCTCTCCCACATGAAGCTCTAAAAAGGGATGATACTTTGAGTGATGTGATTGAAAGAATTGGGATACTAAATATTGATTCAGCCCCAACCTAGTCAATTAAGCATCCTGGGCCATCTTAGAAAGGTTCTCCAAAATGGCTGACAAAGGCTCTAGAAAGTGTTCATCGTGATGAGGTTGGAAAGATAGGAACGAGAAGCACAACTAGAAAAAATGGAGGTGATGTAGATGATTATGATGCACCTATTAAAATGGGTGTTTCTTATGATTGTGAACTTAATTTGTCTACATATTTTGAACCAACTTCCTTCAAAGAATCCTCTTTTCATGTTGAATAGAAAGAAGTGATGCATAAAGAATATGATTACTTGATAAATAATGGCAACTGGAAGTTGGTTGATCCTTCATTGGGAACCAAAAAAATAGGTTGTATGTGGGCTAAAAGAACAAGTATAAAGAATATGCCTCACTTTGTTGTAACATTATTTGGTTTTAATAAGATATAACATTATAAATATAAAAATTTAAGATGTTAAGGATATGAATAGAAAAATAAAAGAATAAAAAATGTTAGGACTATGTTTATTTGATAATTCATATCAAGAAAATGTTATAAGTAGATTGCCCTAAAAAATGAAGGCAAAACAAAAAATTTAGGAAAAGAAATGAGAAATGAATGCTTTAGATTTAAAAAATAAAATTTTCAAAGGCTGCTTGTCTAAATGTGTCACAAAATGTTAATTTTTGTTAATTTATGATTAATCTGCTTCATTAAGCATTAATACTTGTTTTAATAATTGACATAAACATTATTGTAATAACCGACACATATTTTAATAATATGGTTTCTTAAAGATAAAATCTTTTGTCGTTTTGTAATATTGATCGGGCAACTTCTGACGACAAATCTCTTCCCTGCCTAGATCAACGACGGGGAAGCTTTTCGCACCCCCTTGCCCATTTCCCATTAATGGTAGGGGGGCAGGGGGGAGGGTTTGGGGTTTGAAAAGTGGTTTCATGGATGGTGGGCCCTCCCTACTTGTCATCCTCGTTCAATTCGCACCCCTCCCGCACAAAACTACAGACTACCGCCTACCCCCTCGAAATCCACTTCTCCCTCAAATGTGGTTTTTTTTCCCGCCAACGATCGAATGACCCCCGCACTTTGACTGTTGTCCAACATTGAATCACATGCTGCCACCTCATCTATTTTTTCCACTGTGCCCTTACCATTACACCCCATTGGCCTATTATTTATCCTGCTCCCAAATCGTTGATTAGCCATTTTCCCACTACGCTCCCATGCCGTTAGCATTTAGCTGCTATGATCATATTGTAAAATGGTTACCACATCCATTTTTACAACGCTATAAATAAAACCAATCTCTCCAATTCATCACTTTTTCTTAATCATTTTACTATTTCTTCCAGGTATACAGATTTGATTGTGCTCTGTCTTCGAGCAGTTGTGATCACTTTCATAAAGGATATTCATTCCTTTCCCTCTGTCATCTTTTTCGCCTTTATTTTCCTTTCCTTTGTCAACATGGCCCCTAAAGGAAAGACCAGGAAACCAGTTTCAAATCAGAACCCTTCCAGTGCCACCTCGGTCGACCTTGACCACATTCCACTTGTGGATTCATACTATAAGATTGCTAACACAGAGTGCGAATTCAAGTTTTATGAACTGCACCTATGATTGAAGAAAAATTATCTTGATAAGAAAGATTAGATTAAACTGTGGGAATCTCTTTTACCCCTAAGACCTATGATTTTCCAGACTTGGTTATTTGGTGCCAAACTAGATACGATCCTGTCAAAAGAGTAGTAGTGGCTCAAAATGGTGACATTTTGATATCCATTACTGCTGAAACCATCAACAACATGCTGCTAATTCCTCAAACTGATTCCTTAAGCCTATTTTCCCAAGTAGCCCTCATGGAACTGTACGATAAGCTGAATTTTCCCCAAAGAGCTCAGATTTTAGAGACATTCTTACCAAATGATGTTGAATTACCCAAAAGAAATCCACCCTATCCATCTTCAATATTCCACGAAGCCACTAGACAAATCATCTCCTTATTGTCCTGTCTATTAGGATATCCAGATGATAAAAAATTTGATGAATCCATTCTTGTATTCTTTTCTATTTTCTCAAAAGATCAACAATATGCCTTCATGTATAATTATAGTCAATTTTTGGCTGATTATATGCATGAGTAGCTTATGAAATTGACTACACAAGGGATGTTAAAGTACACCTCTATACTTGTTTACATGTTTTTGTTTCAGCAAGGAGATTCATTTCCAATCACACTCAACAAACAAGATGAACAGGGGATCAATCAATCAATCATCCATTAGACAAAGGTGGTCAAATCTGTTTCAGCTAAATTCACCTTCTTAGACTTCATTGACACATTTATACATCCAGTAGCACAACTTCTCAGTAGCTAGACTGAGCCTAGAATTGGTGAAGATATCAAAAGGATTTTTCATTTAAGTGATCAAGTTAAGACTGGTGACTGGTTTATATACCATAATTATACTGAAATAAGGGTATATGGTTGTGAGATAGCACCATATAAGCTTCCAAAGTATGTTCCAATGAGAATTTTCTCTTTGGAATATATTAGGTAGATGATCAACATGGATGACCTTCACTTTGTATTAGGTAAAATAAAGTCACAATTCAAGATTAAATCTAAAATTGGTTCATTCATCTACAACACCAGATTAGATGGTATTAGGCTTGTCTTATGACCCCTTTGGAATCATTTAAAGTCTAACGGTTGAATTAAAACAACTCCTTACAATCATACTCCATGGTCAGAAATCAAGAAATTCATGAATCAAGAGCAGTGGGCAGATAATACACTTCAGGAAGTATAAGAACAGATCCTGCCAACCTCTACTTTGTAGACTCCAATTTCTCAAAGTAAACAACAAAAAACAAAAAGGGAAGAAGCATCAACGCCAATGGATCTATTCAAAGAATTCATAATTCAGTTTCTATAGAGGAGAATCAAAAGAAACCATAAATCATTGATCTTGGAGATCTAGAGGTGTCCACATCACTAGGAGGGAGTGTTCCTAATACTCCTCCAATATATTCACCTTCTTAAGAGCCTCTAGAGATCATTCAAACTATTGGAACTAGCTCACCTGATTATCAGAATATATTCTTAAAGTTATTGGAGATAAAGTAGAAGAACGAGACACCGAAGTCAAATGTTTACAGTTAATTTTGGAAGCAGACCTCCACTTCACAACACAAAATTCTCTCTGAATTTGACATTGAAAAATAAAGAATGCAAATGGATTTCTTAAAATCTCAAGTTCCTTTTCCAAAGTCTCGATCAGATTACAAGAAGACCATCTTTTCATTTGATATTAATAAAATTCATCCAATAGATCAAATGGATATGCACAGAGAGTGTGGTGATATGTTGTTCTCCACCATGACTACTACAGCCATGTCTTTGTCTAAGCTTAGAACTTCTTTAACAAATGTACAGTCTCAACTCAAAATTGAGAAACTTTCTTCTCTAGCCAAAGACAACAAATTAAAGTATTTAGAATACCTGGTGGTTAAAATTGGATATGATCCAAATTATTGTAAGGTTGTAGAATAAATCCTCAAGAAGAAAAATGTAGACATTGCAGCTTTGCGAAAATAGCTTAAGTTTCCTTCTACATAAGACCCACATACAAAGGAGATTGAAGAAAGTGAATAAAAAATAGAAGAGATGCTCAAGTTAATAATTGAGCAAAATATTTAGATTAAGAAGATGGAGGAGCATATTGAAGGACTGCTTAAAGAGAAAGAATCAACTCATCTTGCTATGATTCTAGTCAGCACATTTCCTATAGAAGTTGTAGGTACATAACCTACTTCTTCATCAACAACCATTGAATCTACATCAACAGCAGGGGATCCAGTACGAATAGCGCAGGAATTAGCCATACAAAAATAGGAAAATGAGAGGCTTCAAGAGAAATTTAATAATTTAGAAACTCAAAATATTAAAAATGACACTTTATATATGGAGGAAATGCAGAAGTCTCATAGGTTGGGACTTAAGATTATGAAGTTAAAAAGTGGTTTTTTAGTGGTAGAAAACTTGGCCCAAGCCAAGGAAAGTATATGGACAAAGATCAGTCAAAAAATGACATATGTATTGACATCCATGCAGATCATTTTTGAACAACAAGAGTTGAAAACCAGATGCAGGACGTTCATAGAGAAGGACAAGGTGGCACTCCAGACCAAACCAGCAGAAGCAACATATATGATAAAAGTGATCAATTCAAAGGGTAGAGCAGAGTTAGAGCAGATAAATATTGCAGATGGAACAACCACCATCCATTAGATCAAACGGGTTCTACAAAGGAAGAATTTAATAACAGTTGGAGACAAAATGTCAAACCTTGGACATTTTTGTCCACAGATTTCATTCAAATTTTAATTTGTTGAACCAGAAGGGAATACCTGGATTTGTAGCTCCAAAATAGAAACTAGTTAATTTGGAGGAATATTGCAAAAAATTGTATACCATTTCAATTGACAAAGCAAAGTTTGCAGGGATTAAAGAACATATAACATGCAAAGATTTTATTGAAGCTTTGGAGTTTGATTTGATTATAAAACATGAAATCAAAAATCTATTTCTGAACAAGCCAACATTTGAAAGATACACTGATGTGGATGAAGTGTTCAGAAAGGTGGTAAATTTGGAGATTCCAAGTGAAGAAAGATGGGATAAGTTATGTGAAACCATCAAGTAATTTCTAACTGCAACAACATGCCAACACAACAACATTTTTGGGCCACATCATCAACTATTTCCTGAAAAACACTGATAGATCACTTATCAATTTTGTTTTCCTATTATTTGATACTATTATTGTAACAATTTTAGATATTTCTAAGTCATATAAATTATTATAAATAACTCTCCATTCAAGTCATAGAAATTATTATAAATAACTTTCCATTCAATTTATTTAGGGTTTCACCCTTGGATGAGCATTTTGTAAGAAAAAGTGTATGAGCTTTGATCATTGATGATAATAAGAGGATTCTGGATTTGTTTCAATTAGTTTATTCTCTTGTAATTTTTCATGTTTTCATTTACATGTTGTTTTCTGCATATGTTTAATGTTTATGAAGATAATTAGGGAAGAAAAAGTCATGTTTCAGTCTATCTTAAATCCCCCGAGATTATTATCTATATTAGGGAATGACTTATTGAACTTTCTATTTATATAAGTCCCTATATATCAATTCATTATTAGCATCTTCATAATTTTAAATATGTTTTGTTAAGTTTTTAAACATTGTTTGAGAGTATTTCACACTTATGATTATTAAACATTCATTTTGAATATTTAATTAATCATACTTTCTTACATTTTATGCTTTCACACCTGCAATCTCAAATCAGTGTTTGAAGTAAAGCAACAACCCTTTCCTTATTGATTAATATTATCTAAAGTTTAAGCACATTTGTATGCAATTTATTTATACATTGGTCATCCAAAAACCCAAACTTAAAAGAAACAAAATATTATAGATCCTTTGGCATAATTAATTGACCCAAATTATCTCAGAGGACAACATCAGACTAGTGCTGCTGTAAGGGATACGAAATTGATTTATTTTTCCCTGGGAAATGATAGTACTATTCCTTTAAAGGTGAATAAAGGTCTAGTTACGTCAACATATTTCACCTAGCAACTTCAGTGAACCCAAGTTGGCTCCTTCAAGACATACCAGGTCTCATTCTGATACTGAGATTGTTTTACCTCTATCAGATCTAGAGAGACTAGTAAGGCAAGCCTCTTCCAGAAGAAGACATCAAACCCCTTCTTTTATTCCTCAACATGAGACCACTATAGTTCCTGATCCTCTTATATTTGGACCTATTCCCCTAAATTCAGAAGATCTATGACCTAGAGTGCATGGATTAGTATCCAAAGGAGTTGATTTCCAATCTGCTTTGCTAGTTCATTCATTAGAGTCTTATCAACTACCTGACGTAACTTCTAAATCCCCTGTATTAGAATAGGAATTGGATTTACCTTTACCTAAATTCAAACCAACTGATTTCATATCTCCTACCTCATATTGTTTTCCATCTACTTCTACACAACCATAAGATCTCCTTTCCCTCTATTCAACCCCTTTATTTGAACACAAATAAGGATAAGAAGAGGCCAAAAAGGTGTTCATTCGTACACATTTGAGATTTGTAAAAATATCATCAACTTCACTTTTTCCTCCACCTTATTTTACCCCTCCTTCTTCTAATAATTCATCTTCTACATCTACCTCATCATCTTCTACAACCACCACCACTGAGTCTTCTTCATCTTCATCACAAGGTATGGCTGGTTTTAGGCCTATTTTTCAAGCAAGATATGCTACCCTATTACTTCCAAACAAACTTAATGATTTTCCTGTTGGATATTTGAAGCATCTTCCAAGATTCAATGGGGAAACTGGTCTGTCAGTTGAAGATCATTTAACATCATTTCTAGATTTTGCAGATAACATGAACATAGAACATGAAAATGTGTATATGAGATTGTTTTTGCAGTCTTTAGAAGTGAATTTTAGGATCTAGTTTAGAAAATTACCAGTAAATTTCATTAGATCTTGGGAAGAATTAACAACTATTTTAAAGAATCAATGGGGTATGAAAAATGATCTTGTCTATTTCTTAACAGAATTTGAAGAACTTAAGATACATTTTGGTGAACCAGTATCTGATTTCATTAAAATATTTAACACACTTTATCATAATATGCCTCCTGACTATAAACCACCAGTAGAAGCAGAAAAGGTTAGGTTCTCCAAAGCCTTTGAAGATGATTTTGCAGTCATGTTAAGGGAAAGAGCATCTCATACCTTAGAATACATGAAAACAAAGGCTATTGAGGTTGAATAAAATAGGTCTTCTTCAGCTAAGCTAAAAGCCAAAGCTGAAAAAGCCCAAAGAAAATTGAAAGCTAATCAGGAAGCCTCTTCTTCTTCTAAATCCAAAAATGAAGATAAAAAATAGATGAAATTACATCATTACTTAGGAATCTTTCAAATAGAATTTCTAAAATTGAAACATAACCTAGAGCAGCCGAGCAAACTGTTGCCAGACCTCAAACACAAAATCAAGGACCTAGTAATGATCATCAAATTCCACCACCTATGTTAATTGATGATAAACAAACTGTTGATAATACTCTTCAATTATAGAATATATTAAAAACCTTGACAATACATCTGTTCAGACCGCTATTGTCCCTATCCCTTAAAATCAAATGTCCCAAGAGGATCAAGAAAATTCTCAAGTCTCTAAATATCAAGCCTTCTCAGAATTTTTAATTGTTGAACTTAACAGAAGGTATGATTTAAGACCAAGGGCAAGTCCTGGAAGACCTCCTAAAGATCATGTCATAATTGAACCACATGTGAAATCTACTGAAACTCAAACTACTAGCATTCAACCTTTGAATCAGCCAAATGATACTACTCAAATTGATAGAACTATTTTGACCGCTTTTAATGTTGAAAGAGAGTTAGAGAGAGTCAATATTCCCATTCCATTGTTAGAACTTTTAAAAAATCTTGGATATAAGAATCAAGTCACTAAATGGATTCAAAACTCAAGTGTAGATTCTGAAGGGGATGTTATGAGCCTTCAAGATGAAAAACCATTAGTAGTTTTTGTTCCAAGTTCTGAAATGATAGATGAAACAATACCACCATTTAATGTAACTTTGAAAACACATGATTCATTTTTATATAACTATATGTTAGATTCTGGAGCCTCACATAACCTTATGCCTAATTTTATTATGGATCAATTAAATCTAGAAATTACTCGATATTATCATGACCTATACACTTTTGATTCTAAAAGAGTACCATGTTTAGGACTTATAAAGGAATTAGTGGTAACCCTAGCCCAAATACTAGTGAAAAGTGTAGTCCTAGATATTGTAGTCATTAACATTCCCCCTAAGTTTGGGATGATTCTTTCAAGATCTTGCTATGCTAAACTAGGAGGGATTTTTCAGATGGATATGTCTTTCACTACAATTCTTGTATATGGAGGAGAAAATCTTAGGTTGTATAGAGAGGTCAGATTTATTCATACTGATTATAAAGTAGACCAAGCTAGAAATCATCCCATTTATGCAGTTGACCAAGATTTTGGTTGTTTACAATTATCTTCAAATAATTCACAAAACTCTCAATTTAAAATTGAAGATGTGGTTGAAACTCCCAAATCTGTTCAAACTGATATTTGGAAACTTTACTTCGATGGATCTTGTTCTAAAGATGGAGATAGATATGGTGTTTTTTTAATTTCACCATAGAAAGAGAACATAACTCAATCTTGCAAGATGGATTTTGATGTCACTAATAATGTTGTAGAGTATGAAGCTTTCCTTCGAGGTTTAGAGCTAGCCAAAAGCCTCAAAGTGAAAAATCTAAATGTTTTTAGTGATTTTGAACTCATATTTAGATAGGTTAGGAATATTTGTCAAACAAAGCATCCTAGGCTTAGGTATTATAGAAATGAAGTTTGGGATTTAGTGGAAAATTTCTTTCATGCATTCAACATCACTGTCATCCCTCGAAATGAGAACAATCATGCAGACTCCTTAGCTATTTATGCAAGATCTTTCAAAATCCCAGACCAAATGCAAGTGAAATATCAAATCCAAGTCAAATATAGGCCATCCATTTATGATAATTTAAAATATTGGAAAATATTTGAAGATGATGAATGTATTAAATATTTTCTTCAAGTCATTAATGAATTCTCTGTGTTACAAATTGAGGAAGATCAATTAGATATGAATGAAATTGATAAAGAAAATGAAAACTCTGATTTAAATTCAAAAGTGGCTAATCATGATATTATCCAACTATCAAACAATTTCATTCCTAAAGGCTTAGTCCCTTTAGAAAATTATTTGGCCAAAATTATGTCCGTAGAAATCCACTGTCAATTTTACCTGAGGATGGTATTTAAGAATCTAACATTGGAACACATGAAGACATTAAGAACATTAAAATTTGTGAATCTCTATCTCCAAAACTTAAAATTGAATATCTGAAACTTCTTAAAAATTATAAAGATGTTTTTGCTTGGTCTTATGCTGAATTGGAAACTTATGAAACATCTCTCATAGAGCATAAAATTCCACTAAAACCTTAATGTAATATTCCAAAATTTTAGCCTTCAAGCTAAATGGAATATTAGAGTTGTTTCATCACTAGGTAGGTGAATAAATGGGTAGGGAGGCCCATTAACCTCTTTAGAAGAATCAATAACACTCCTAATGTGAAAGGAGTAAGAATAAGAAGCTAATTTGAGCACCCTTGGGTGTGAACAGAGATGGGATCATGTTGATTCAGTTAGCTTTGACCAGGTCAACAAAGCTATCTAGATACATTGAACCTCCTTTGAACGCACAGTTTTGGTGGAGGAAAACTTGCATGGGCTTGATAGCACATATGGATGGGACCCAATGTGAAGAGGTTCACTTTATATATATGGAGAGGATGGGAGCCTTTGTTATTCATGCTGGTATTTGATATTTTGATCTTGTCTATTTAGACTTGGCTTCCTCTTGCTGTTTAGTAGGGTTGCAATGCTGTTTAGCATAGGGTGTTCCTGAGCGGGAATCCCACCTCTTCCCTTGAGAGGCCTCTTGGGAGAGCTTGTCCTGTATTGCTACACATCCAGGCTTGAGGCCAAGCACCATTCTTCAGCCCCAACATTATCTCCGTAGCAGGATATTGCTGAGTTGTAGGGTGTTGCAGTGGAGGTTTCTTACACCACTTCTGAGTCTGTTTCTTAGTAGAGGGTGCCTTCCTTCTATTGAGAAATCAGCTAGGAAGATTTCTGAGCACATTTCCTATCTTGGTAGCAGGCCAAAGTGTTTCTCATCTCCTACAGTGCAATCCCGTGCAAGAACTGTGTCATTTTGCATAGAGTGGCTGCAGCAGGGTTAAGACCCTTGTTTCTGAGCTAGTTTCCTAGGGAAAGGGCCAACCCTTCTCTCAGAAAGCTAGAGGAAGGCATTCTCATCCCTATTTTGTATTATTCAGCTATATTTCTGTAATTTTGCAGTAATACTGCATTTTTTGAGCTGAATATTCAAATCTACTCTTTTTGTACTTGTACTTTCATGAAACCCTTGTGGGGTTGGCTTTATAATACAATAAGGAGGTCATATCTTCATTTTCTTGGCATATTGTTCCATAAAGCTCCAAATCCATGTTATTTTATCATTATACTATAGAACTCTCATAAAATAATGCTGTATATGCTTCAGTATTTTTCTACATAACTCAAGTCATGGGATTTGGCTATTTTTGAGTTGATATGAAGTCGAGAGGTATGTTTAACATATCAAGAGGGATTTCTTTCTGATTCCCTTTTGTATGTGAGGGCCTAATATCATATGCTAAGGGAACCAAGCATTATTTCACCTAGTTAAAATGCAGATCTTTAGGAATAATGTTTCCAGTGTCTATTTGTTGTATTTTCCCCACTTGGGAAGGTATAGAAGTTCTTCTTTGCTGTTTTTTCACTCATTTGATGTCTATGTGTTTTTGAACACACCATATGAGTATATTTTCTGGATCTCCAACTTAAGAATATCTTCAGATATTCTTATTTTTGTAGAAATTCCCTATTTTGGGATATTACAGTGGTATCAAAGCATAATCTTGGGTCAGCCTGTGCATCCAATAAATCATGCTATTAGGAGGAGAAGCTTCTCATAGAAGAGAGAAGTTGTGTAGAAGAAAAAAAAGCATGACTCCTTTATTTGGAGGAATGAAGGAAGAGAGGGTCTCCCTGCTTCTTTTCCAAGCTATGAAGAACATCAAAGAAGATCTCAAGGAGATGAAAGGGGAGGAGTGTAGAAGATTTCTAAGAAGGTTTGAAGCAAGCCCTAGCTATTCACATGATGGGTGTGAGAAGTCAGCCACACATGCAGATCCATGGCGCAGTCTATTGCCCACATTGACTGCAAGAGGGATGGAGGAAGAAGATACACCAAGGGAGGAGACCTTGAGTGACTATCTTCGAGAGTATGAATCTCAATCATGGAGATTCAAGGAGCACTTGGACTTCCAAGGGTTTTGAAAACTCAAGGAGGCAAGATCCATCAGCCACAAAAGAAGTATGAGAGGTAGAATTTTCCTATCTCACTTTGATGGATCAACAGAGTGCACAACCCAAGCTTGGGTAGAAGAGCTAGATTCCTATTTTCAGCTACACCAAGTTTCAGAGAAGGAGGCCATCAGAGTAGCAGTGCTACACCTCAAAGGTATGGCCCATGATTGGTGGTTTAATGATTCTACTTCATTTTTTCATGCAAATGTAAAAACTTATGTTGGGTTCACTAAAGGATTGGTGAGGATATTTGATAAAGAACATTGTGAACCATCATTTGTTAAGAACAAAAACTCAAACACTTTGCATGAGTTGGAGAGACCTATTGAACCAACTCCACTCCATATTTTTAAACGGGATAAAAACATGCATGATAGTTTTCCAAGGTCAAGATCCCCATTTCTTGAAGAGCCCTCTTCTATTTGTGAAGACATATAGTCTTCTCCTTCAAGGGATGACCGAGATCAAGGGTCTCTCATTGAGGATAAGGCATTCTCATATATGGAAGAAGAGGAGAAGGATCAGCATCAAGGGATGATGAGAATTCACCCTTATCTATTTCTAGAGGTTTCTGCACATAAGGAGGGGACTGCATTGCATAGTGAAGAGAGGGACAACTCATCCCACTCATATACACAATCCACTTCAGATTTTGATGTCTCACTACATGGAGGCATTCCACCTGGGAGGCCACCAAATCTAGAGTTGATGAGAGACATCTTGTCTTTGGGTTCACCAGTCTTGGATTTTGGAGAGATGAAGAGTTTAGAAGAATACTTTGGCATGGGGGATGTCAAAGTAGCAGGCAACAACATGAGGAGAGCAGATCACCAGCGCTGTCTCTTGGGAGGATTGATCCATATTGGAGGTCTCAACTCTTGGTAGAGTACTCCAAGGATCTTGGTGCTTGCATGATTCTTGATGACCCAGATGGAGATGAAAGATACATGGTGGATGATGTGGTCACCTATTCTTATGGAAGAGTCTTCTTGACAAGAGCTTCTAGTCTTAAGGAGAAGTTGCTACATGCGGCACATGAGGACTTCTTTCCTATGCACTTTGATGCATATTTTTCTTTGATGGAGGAGTTCACTTGGGAGGGCATCTAACATGACATATCTCAGCATATGGAGAGATGCATAGCCTAGATGATGATAGAGAGGAGGTCATAGCCACTTCCCTACTCTTTGGAGGAGAGGGAGAATTTCCCATTGAGCCATTTCAGCTCAAAATCTCAAGTACAAGATGGAGAATGTACAATTTCACTTTATGTTGTGTACTTATTTTATTTATATGAGAAGCATATTGTACCAAGGAGGATTATTCCTTCTTGCATATTGTGTCATAATGTTGTACTTGAAGCCATTTGTAGCATTGATATTGGCTATCTCATTGGTGGTTTGTGGGGGAAGCCACATGATTTTTGGTGTGCACCATTTACACCATTTTGTACTTTCATGTTTATATCTTGTAAGATGATTGTGGCAGCAAACAAGTGGCTGGAAAAACACTTGTTTTTGTTTGATTTGATGCAGGAAAAGGATTCACAGCACTGGTTCCTTGTGTGGGACCTTGATCCACTTCCCGGTTGTCATATGACAACTTGTTTCTATTGGGTTTTTCTTCCATGTATTGCTGATATTTCTATGTTCATGGGAAGCTTTATTTGGAGAGTGGGATATGAGTTGAATATGCCCATTGGGAGTATGATTCTCCCTATCGTGCATGATGCATGTTTTAGGAGCAGCAATGGGCAGCCCATGATTGCCAAATTACATCTCTCTTATTCATGTGGGAGGAGCCATTTGGAGAACTTGAGTTTTTGGAGGAGGCACTTCATGGTTTATTTGTTTGATGGGGTAGCTTGGGCCACTCTTGGAGGTCATGATATTTCAGCCCAAGATCAGTAGCAGCCCCATACTTATCATAAATGGAGAGAGAAACTACTTGGATGGGAGGATACAATCTCTCCATGCAGCCCCAACACGTTGTGTGAACTGGGGGTTGAGGATCCTTTTGAGCTAACTAGATTGGCTCATTTCATTTGGATGATAGCATGGGTGTGGGAGTCACTCATTGGGAATAATATTTCCCATGTTCATCATCACTCCTACCTTAAGGAGGCCATTGGACAGTATGGAGGTTTCCACTTACATCTTCCACCTTTCTATGATGTAAGCCATATGGCTTTGCATGCTTGGGAGGAAACATTGGAGGAAAAATTTGTAGCAGATCATTTCGAGTAGTGGTGGAGACTTTTGATGAAGAGGCCACAAGAAGAGGAGGGGAGGATTTTTTCTCTCCTTATATAGTTTCTTGAGGACAAGCAACATTTTGGAGGGGAGGACTGTAATATTCCAAAATTTTAGCCTTCAAGTTAAATGGAATATTAGAGTTGTTTCATCACTAGGTAGGTGAATAAATGGGTAGGGAAGCCCATTAACCTCTTTAGAAGAATAAATAACACTCCTAATGTGAAAGGAGTAAGAATAAGCAGCTAATTTGAGCACCCTTGGGTGTGAAAAGAGATGGGATCATGTTGATTCAGTCAGCTTTGACCAGGTCGACAAAGCTATCTAGATACATTGAACCTCCTTTGGACAACACATTTTTGGTGGAGGACAACTTGCATGGGCTTGATGGCACATATGGATGGGACTCAATGTGAAGAGGTTCACTTTCTATATATGGAGAGGATGGGAGCCTTTGTTATTCATGCTGGTATTTGATATTTTGATCTTGTTTGTTTAGACTTGGCTTCCTCTTGCTGTTTAGCATAGGATATTCTCGAGTGGGAATCCCACCTCTTCCCTTGAGAGGCCTCTTGGGAGAGCTCATCCTGTATTGCTCCACATCCAGGCTTGAGGCCAAGCACCATTCTTCAGCCCTATAATTATCTCTATAGAAGGATATTGCTGAGTTGCAGGGTGTTGCGATGGAGGTTTCTTACACCACTTCCGGGTCTGTTTCTTAGTAGAGTGTGCCTTCCTTCTCTTGAGAAATCAGCTAGGAAGATTTCTAAGCACATTTCCTATCTTGGTAGTAGGCCAAATTGTTTCTCATCTACTACAGAGTAGTCCCTTGCAAGAATTGCATCATTTTTCATAGAGTGGTTGTAGCCGGGTTAAGACCCTTGTTTCTGAGCTAGTTTCCTAGGGAAAGGGCCAACCCTTCTCCCGGAAAGCTAGAGGAAGGGAGTCTCATCCATATTTTGTATTATTCAGATATATTTTTGTAATGTTGCAGTAAGACTACATTTTCTGAGTTGAATATTCAAATTTACTCTTTTTGTACTTGTACTTCCATGAAACCCTTGTCGGGTTGGCTTTATAATACAATAAGGAGGTCAGATCTTCATTTTCTTGGCATATTGTTCCATAAAACTCCAGATCCATGTTATTTTATCATTATAATATAGAAACCCTCATAAAATAACGTTGTATATGCTTCAGTATTTTTCTTCATAACTCAAGTCATGGGATTTGGCTATTTTTGAGTTGATATGAAGCCAGGAGGTCTGTTTAACATATCAAGAGGGATTTATTTCTGATCCCATTTTGTATGTGAGGGCCTAATATCATATGCTAAGGGAACCAAGCATTATTTCACCCATTTAAAACACACATCTTCAGGAATAATGTTTTCAGTGTCTATTTGCCGCATTTTCCCCACTTGGGAAGGTGTAGAAGTTCTTCTTTGCTACTGTTTCACTCATTTGATTTCTATGTGTTTTTTAAAACACCATATGATTCTATTTTCTGGATCTCCAACTTAATAATATCTTCAAATATTCTTATTGTTGTAGAAATTCCCTATTTTGGGATATTACACTGAAGCAAAACCTTACAAACAAAAACTAAGAAGAATTAATCCAATTTTTATTCCTAATATAGAGAAATAACTTGAGAAGTTGCTTGATGCCCAAATAATTGTTCCCTTAAGATACTCAGACTGGGTAGCTAATTTAGTTCTTATTAGAAAGAATATTAGGGAAATCAGACTTTGTGTAGACTTTAGAAACCTAAATAAATCATCCCTAAAATAAAACTATCCATTACCCAATATGGATAAGTCGCTCCAAAATTTTTAAGGTGCTAATAAACTTTCCATGCTTGATGGTTTCTCTGGATATAACCAGATAATGGTGAGTCTAGAAGATAGAGAGAAGACTGCCTTTACCACTCCTTGGGGCACATTCATGTATGCCAAAATGCCTTTTGGGTTAACAAATGTTTTAGAAACATTTCAAAGAGCTATGGAATTAGATATTTTGGGTAAGACAAACATTTTTTTTTTATATATCTTGATGATCTTATTGACTTTTCTAACTCAGATCAGAAACATTTAAAACACTTGATGAAAGTTTTTAACATGTGTAGAAAGTTCAGGATATCTCTCAACCCCAATAAATATTTGTTTGCTATCAAAGAAGGAAATTTTCTTGGTAACATCATTTCAAAGTAAGGAGTGATGATTTATCTTAAAAGAGTATCAACAATTCAATCACTTTCATTTCCAAGAAATAAGAAAAAGATACAAGCTTTTCTTGGAAAAAATAACTTCTTGAGGAGATTCATTCCTAACTATGCTGAAGTAGTTAAAGATATAACTGATATACTTAAAAATAATCATGAAGTTAAATGGAATATTCCTGCTAGATATGATTTTGATCATATTAAAAATGCCATCTCCGAAGCACCAACTTTAGCTAGTCCCAATTATTCTGAGCCCTTTAGTATATTTTCCTTTGCCTCTGAAACCACTTTAGCTGTTGTCCTTTTACAGAAAAATCAAGATGGTGATGATAAACCCATAGCATTTTTTAGTATAGTCATGCGAGATACAAAACTCAAGTATGAAATTATTGAAAAGCAAGCCTACTCTCTAGTCCAAGCCTTAAAATATTTCAGAATTTATGTCCTTCACTCAACCATTACTGCTTATGTTCCTAACAATGCTGTAAAAATTGATCTCACCCAACCAGACACTGATGGGAGAAGAGGAAGATGGATCACTCAAATCCTCGAGTTTGATGTTAGTATAAAAACCACTAAGCTTGTAAAAGGTCAAGGTTTAGCTGAATTGTTAGTTGAATCCAATTGCAAGGTCCTAGGAATAAATTCTATTTTTGAAGCCTCAGAGAAAAATACACAAGAAACTTCTTCCAACTCTCATGGGGAGAATCCACAAGAACCTTCCTTATATGTAGAATGGGAGAATCTACAAGAACCTTCCCAGGATTCTGAAGGGAAGAACACAAAAGAACCTTCATCTTCAAACTGAACAATCCCTATTCATAATGAAGAAAAAATTTTACTATCAGATTGGTATTTAGATATTGTAAATTTTCTGATCAACTTTGAATGTCCTAGTCAATCTTCGAGAAATCAATGTAAGACACTTAATTTGAAATTTGTAAAGTACTATATTATAAATGAAAACTTGTACTAGAAGGTTCCTCTCAACATCCTTTTTTTTTTTCTCACAGAAAGTGAAACATAAGGAATCATTGAGCAGTTTCATGGAGGGATATGTGGAGGACATTATACCTGGAGAGCCGCATCATAAAAAATACTAAGGGTAGGATTATATTGGCCTACTATGTTTTCAAAAGTATGAGAAAAGGTTAGAATCTCCATTCCATGTCAGATGTTTTTTGGAAAGAAAAAACTTGCAGCACTTCCACTAGTTCCAGTGTTAGTTCCAACACCCTTCTTACAATGGGGATTAGATTTTATATGAGAGATTCACCAAGCATAAAGTAATCAACACAGCTGGATTTTAACTACCACAGACTACTTCACCAAATGGGTGGAGGCCATCCAAGTTAGAAATGCTACAGATACAATAGTGAATAAATTCATTGAAGAAAACATTATGTCCAGATTTGGATGTCCTCAACAGATAGTAACTGATAATGAAACAAAATTTAGTTGTGTAAAAATGTTTGAGTTCTTTCAAAAGTATCAATTTTTACTACATCATTCTAATCCTTACTATCTGTTGGTGTCCCGTGTTTTGATAGTTTGGAAAATCAAAAGACAAGGCAACATCAGAACCAATATTTAGAGTTCCAGGATCTAGTCCTCCTGTTCTCAGAGAGGGATCTCTCAAATGTTTGTTTGCAAAGTTTTATCTTGTGTGCTTTGAGTATTGGTTTTAGACTAGTTATTAAGTGCAGGTGTTTGTTTATTTGTTTGGTTGAATTGATATAGCATAACATGAAAGGTCTAGGAAAGATATATAGAAAGGAGAAACATCTGGTTCATTGGGCAATGGAGTCAAGAAGAGGTCATAACATACTCATCAATGGATATGGTATATCAGAGGGAAAATCTAACTTGGCCACAGGATCCTTTGGTTTTTGGAATGAGATGGACATCAATGATTTGGAAAGAGAAGTTTAATTCTCAAACAAAGGGAATTTGAAAGCACAATTTGAACAATAAAGAGCTATTTGGTAGACAGGGCTAACCATAAATTCTATAATCACACCTTTAAGAAAATAATGATTTCAAAACAACTTTTAAAATGAAATCTAAGATTCGGGGAACACCCTATTTCCTCAAAGATTTTATTTCAAATGACTTAGAAAACATGAAAGATTCACTGATAATTGTAGTCATAGAAGAGGGAACACCTAACACATCTATGATTACAACTATAAAGACCTTTGAGACAACTGTTTAAGTGAGGACAAAGGGCAAGATTAGAACAGACCTCCTTGGCTTACTGTAAACAGAAATACTTCAAAGGGAGACTTCAATAACAACCTTTTAAGTGGCAGCAGACAAGCAGGGAGAACCATAAATCATGCTGAAACCATCTTATTCAAACTATCATAGAAATAAACAAGCATGAGGACTAAAGAGAGAGATTAAAGACTCTAAAATAGCAGAAGAAAACATGAAACAGTGAAGGATGAACAGGTCTAAGGTGCTTCCAGGAGTCATTTCTTAGCCTAAAACTTTCAACCTATTGTAGTAAGAAATTATGGAACAGAATGAAAATAGGAGAAAACATTAAACAATTCAGAATACTTCACCGACAACCAAGCTCATGGATCCAATGATAGAGCCTTCTTAGGAACAATCATGCGGCAACATCATCAAGGCTTCCAAGACTTCAATTTGTTCTTCAACTTCAACAGACTATGTATTATTTCAAAGAGTTTCAGTATTACAACTAGTGATCAACCAACCAAAACTTTCTCATCTTCTCCAGTAGTATTTATAGAAAAAATGAGGAGGTGGAATGGGATAAAATATCTTCTAAGTTCAATTAATACAGTGCACTGTCTCTCGGCCTTTAAGGGGCTTAATAGAGAAGATTTTTGGTATTTCCCCTGTATTAACTGGTTTACATTAACTATTAGGCTTGCTGGAAAGAATTTGTTGACTTCAAGGCTCCTTGTTATCCTTGCAATAACTTATGCTGATAGTTTACTATAAGTTCCTTTAGTTGAATTAACTGTTCAGTTGTATTGATGCAAAATATATCCTGGTCTGGTAATAACTTCGGCCTTCTTTTGATTTATTTGAGGATGTAGGTGGCTCTGTGGTAGCTAGGGTATTCAATTAGCCCCAGATGTGGCAGCGTAGGCTCTCTGTCTGAGAAAAAACTCATGATTTTCTTCAAACCGTGTTTAGTTGGGAGGATAAGGCTTTTAATAATCAATTTTAGCCGTAATCCCCCACAAATTTGTCTTCAATCATCCGTGCTGGTGCGTTTTTGTCTCTCGACACCAATATTCTTTGATTTGTGATTGACTTGCTATGTTTATGTCGGTGTACAGTGCTGCACAGGGGTGATATGGCATCAATGCCTCATGAAACACCGATGAAACGTGAATTTTAAACCCTGCGAATGATTTTCTTTGATGAATCGAAGGCAGGAGGATCATCACCCTCTGCCTTTAAATTTTCTTCAGACACAGCGGAAAAATCATTGGAACCCTGCAAAATAAAAATAATGTTATAAAATCCTGTATGTATAAGTTTACTGCTTTAGAAGGCGCGTGGAGAGAGCGTGGCCGTTGGATGGCATCATCCAATGGTCGAGATTGATTAGAGGAGGTCAAAGGAGAGTGGGGGTGGAAATTAAATCAGAACCGTTGATCGCACAGAGATCAACAGTCGGGAGCGAGGGTGACTAAACAACGTGAAGGGGTCACATTATTTAGAAAAATAAAATAAAAATGGGAAAAAAGGTTTAAAACCTTTGTTTCGGCGAAAAAATGATCAAAAATCATGTTCGGGGTTCGGGACGATCGTGGGCCGTCGGATGAGATCGGCCCATGCGATCAACGGTGGAGAACAGGTGCCAATAAACCTTAGGAAAATGCCCATACATCAAATTTTCAATAAAATTCAGATGAATAAAAATCTCGGGTCCGGAAATGTTGACTGGATGAGGAATCAGGGTGATGAATTTTGGGCCGTCGATCTGATCGACGGAGATGCTTTTAACACTGCGTCGTACCCTGAGTTATCACACGGGCATCTTCAGAGAGAAACTACCGTCCGATGAGCAGCCTCAGATCGGACGACATGCATCAATATCGCGCCCACTCCATAGTCAAACTTTAACGTGTGATGAGCGGCGGTTTTTTGAACAGTGCTCAAGACACGTGTCGGATGGTGTATGGAATCGCTGCGAAATAGAAAAAACCACCCCGCTCTCAAAAGCAGTGCGATGAAATCCGATCGGTTTTGCAACAATAAGTGGCTGGCGGGGACCACCGGGGCGATGGATTGTGCGCCGTCGATCTGTGGATCAGATCGACGGTGGAGAGCGATTAGAACCTTTACATCGCCAGAAAATTTATTATATAATAAAAACCGACAAATTTATATAAACAAAGGTTTATACTTTGGGCTAGAGATTAAATTTCAAATAAGGTTCGACGCCAGTCTGCGGGGCCATGGTCTATATGGAAAGCCATATGACCCGGGGGGTTAATGGATGAAGGGCTAATTGCAATCGGGCGATGCGATAAGCACTTGGAAAGCTCACGCTTGGTTCTAGCACCAAGACGCATGGAGGGGAAGGGTTAAAGACTTAGCCCAAGGGGGCTTAAGTCTATAATATATAAAAAACATGATTTTTATAGATTTTCAATGATTTTCAAAGGAGTTTGAGGGTTTCGATAAGGCTAAGAAAGGGTCTTAAACCTTATCGAAGGGTTTTGATGAAGGGGAAAGGGAAAAAACATGAAAAATGAAAGATTTTATGGGGGATGAAGGGGTTAAAATGGGGTTAGTTTTGGAGGTGGAAGGAAGGGGGAAAATGGTGCTTGCAGCAGTATCCTCTTTTGGAAATCAGCAAAATTTCTGGGGTATAATAGGCATAGTAAGGAAGATTTAGGACAGAGGCATGAGGCCTTCAAAATTCTTCAAGAGCCAACACTTTTTGTAATAAAATTTGTTCCTTGAAGGCTCAAAAAATGATTTATCCACCTTTTGGTATAACAAATTTTTATAGGTGGCTAACACTATCCACAAGGAAATGGTCTTGCAGAGTCATCAAATAAGATTCTAGTAAGGGTAATTAAAAATAATTTAGAATACCATATGAAGAATTGGGACAATCAACTTATCTATGCAATTTGGGCTAACAAAATATCTCCCAAGAGGTCAACAGGTAAATATCCATTTCAGCTACTCTATGGTAAAGAGGCCATCTTCCCTACCAATTTAGCTCTCCCTTTTCTTATATTTTTACAAGAGATAGATGAAGAAGATGATTATTTCTCTAGAAGGATAAATCATATCATTGAATTAAATGAAAACAGGGATGAAATTTAGTATAAGGTAAGGAAATATCAGAGTAAGATGAAAAGTATTTTTTATAGGTAGGCAAGGGAAAGAGATTTTAGGGGAGGAGATCCAGTTTTGAGATGGGATGCTCGGAGGAATGACAAAAGAAAAAATGGGTGTAATATTCCAAAAATTTAGCATTCATCTAAATGGAATATTATATTTGGTCTTATCACTAGGTAGGTGAATAAGTGGGTGGGGAGACCCATAAAACCCCTTTAGACGGAATAATAACACTCCTAATGTGAAAGGAGGAAGAAAAAGTAGCTGGATTAAGCACCTTTGGGTGTGAACGAGGATTGGATCATGTTGATTTAGTCAACTTTGACCAAATCAACAACGCTATCATAGAGTAGTAGTATCTATGATGAGACAACACAGTTTTAGTGGAGGACAACTTGCATGAGCTTGGTGGCAATTATGGATGGGTCCCAATGTGAGGAGGCTCTCATGCTATATATGAAGGGGATAGAAACCATTGTTATTCATGTTTTAGTTTATCATTTGATATTGGTCTGTTTAGACTTTTGCTTCCTCTTGCTATTTAGCAGGGTTGTTATGCTGTTTAGCACAAGGGTGTTCCTGATCGAGAATACCTATCTCATCCTCAGGGAAGGAGAGGTTTTTTGAGCTGCATTTCCTCATTTTGGCATTTGGTCCAAGCTACCTCCTTCAGCTACAACACAGTTTTTTTTTAGAGCTGGGTTGTGTTGCAGGGTGCAGCAACGGAGGATCACATAGAGATGTTTTTGGGCTTTTTTTTTAGTGGAGAGGTAGCCTATCCATTGGAGGATCAGAAAGGAAGGCTCCTAGGCATATTTTCTCATCTTTGGCATTAGGCCAACCATCTACCATCCCTCACAGTGCAGTCACAATTCTGAACTACATTATTTTTGGAGGCATTTGTCGGGAGGGTTCATTGAGCTCATCAGGAGGGTCTATTTCTGAGTAGAGGGATCAACCTTCTAATTAGAAATACCACTGGAGGAGGAAATCAATATTTCAGATTTTTCATAGCCTTATTCTATTTAGATCTATTTTGCAATGATATCTCAACCCCAGGGTTATTTGTCACATTGTACATTTCTTGGCATTTCTAGCAATCTTTTCTGGATTGGCTAGAAATATTGTATTAGAGCCCACATCTTCTTTGTTGGGAATTTATTTTGTTTCTATCAGCCACATTTCATTTATATATGTATTCAGTAGTAGCTACACTAATATAGACATCGTTGTCACTGCTCTCCGACATTCTATACAGTTGCAGCAACTCAGGTGCTGATTGTTTTGTTCATTGGAGACTTGTTCCCATTGCTTGAGTGGCTTGTCCCTCATGATATTTTTGTATATTTCTGCTGCTATATTAATAAAATGATGGCTGCATATTGATCTCTCCTATGTAATATTCATATTTTCTGTGTTTTACAATTTTATGAGCTATATTGCTGCTATTTCCAATTTGGAATATTACAATGGGAAATTTGATAACCTCTAGTTTTGACCTTTCAGTATTGTTGAAGTTAAGGGCAACAATACCTTCATTTTATAGAATTTGGAAGGAAATGTTTCTTCATTGCCTGTCAATGGAATATTTCCGAAGCATTATATCCAGTACTGAAGATGCAAAAGAAAATACAAAATCATCATTTTTCATTACCAGTTTGTTTAAAATTTTCAGGTCTAATTTGTTTTCATAGCAAAGGCTCCATTAGCCCGAGGAGAAGGCACTTAGATCCGCTTGTTCTCTACATCATACGGGAGGAAGAAATCCCCAATTGGATCTGATGTTGTAACATTATTTGGTTTTGATGAGATAGAACATTAGAAAAATAAAAATTTAAAATGTTAAGCTTAGATATGAATAGAAAAATAAAACAATAAAAAATGTTAGGACTATGGTTATCTGATAATTCATATCAAGAAAATGTTAGAAGTATGAAGGAAAAATAAAAATGTTAGGAAAAGCAATGAAAAATGAATGCTTTAGCTTTAGAAAATAAAAGTTTCAAAGGCCTCTTGCCTAAATGCACCACAAAATGCTAATTATTATTAATTTATAATTAATCTGCTTCATTAAGAATTAATTCTCGTTTTAATAATTGACATAAACATTATTGTAATAAACGACACATATTTTTATTATATGGTTGCTAAAAGAAAAAATATTTTTTCCTTTTGTAATATTGATCGGGCAACTTCCGACGACAGGTCTCTTCCCCGCCCAAATTAACGACAGGGAAGATTTTCGCACCCCCCTTGCCCATTTTCCGTTAACAACGGGGGGTGGGTCTGAAAAGTGGTTTCATGGATGAAGGTCCCTCCCTACATGTCATCCTCACATCAATTCGTACCCCCACCCCCGCACAAAACCACAAACCACAACCTACCCCCCGAAATCCACTTCGCCCCCAAATGTGGTTTTTGTTCCCGCCAACGGTAGAATGACCCCTGCTCTTTAACTGTTGTCCAACATCGAATCACATGTCATGACCTCATATTTCCATTGCCACTGCATCCTCACCGTTACACCCCATTGGCCTGTTAATTATCCTGCTCCCACAATGTTGATTAGATGTTTTCCCATTACGCTCCCATGTCATTATCATTTAAATGCTACGTTCATATTGTAAAACGGTTACCATATCCATTTTACATATCTATAAATAAAACCAAGCTCTCCAATTCACCACTTTTTCTTAATAATTTTATTGTTTCTTGCAAGTATACAGATTTTATTGTGCTCTGTCTTCGAGAAGTTGTTATCATTTTCACAGAGGATATTCATTCCTTTCCCTCTATCATCTTTTTCCCCTTTATTTTCATTTCCTCTGTCAACATGGCCCCCAAAGGAAAGACCAAGAAACCAGTTTTAGATGAGAATCCTTCCACTAGAACCCTGGTCGACCTCGACCATATTCCACTTGTAGATTCATACTATAATATTGATGACACCGAGTGTGAGTTTGAGTTACGTGAACTGCACCTATAGTTGAAGAAAAAATATCTTGATAAACAATATCAGATTAAACTGTGGGAATCCCTTCTACCCCTTTTCTATTTTCCTAAGACCTATAATTTTTCCAGACTTGGTTATCTGGTGTCAAACTAGATACGATCCTGTCAAAAGAGAATTAGTGGATGATAATGGTGACATTTTGGTACCATTACTGCTGAAACCATCAACAACATGCTGCTAATTCCCCAGATTGATTCCTTAAGGCTATTTTCCCAAGCAGCCCTCATGAAATTGTACCATAAGCTGAATTTTCCCCAAAGAGCTCATATTTTTAGACATTCTTACCAGATGATGTTGAATTACCCAAAATAAATCCATCCTATCCATCTTCAATGTTCCCTGAAGCCACTAGACAAATCATCTCCTTACTGTCCCGTTTATTAGGATATCTAGATGATAAAACAATTAATGAATCCATTCTTGGATTATTTTCTATTTTCTCAAAAGATCAAAAACCTACCTTCATATATAATTACAATCAATTTTTGGCTGATAATATGCATGAGTAGCTTATGAATTTGACTACACAAGAGATGTTCAAGTACACCTTTGTACCTGTTTACATGTTTTTATTTCAGAAAGGATACTCATTTCCAATCACATTCAAAAAACAAGATGAAAAGGGGATCAATAAATCAATCATCCATTGGATAGAGATGGTCAGATATGTTTAAGCTAAATTCACCTTCTCATACTTCATTGACAAATTTATTCATCCAATAGCACAGCTTCTTAGCAACAAGACTAAGCCCATAATTGGTGAAGATATCAAAAGGATTTTGAATTTAAGTGATCAAGTTAATACTGGTGACTGGTATTTATACTAGAATTATACTAAAACAAGGGTATATGGTTGTGAGATAACACTATATAAGCTGCCAAAGTATGTTCCAATGAGAATTTTCTCTTTGGAATATATTAGGCAGATGATCAACATGGATGACCTTCACTTTGTCTCAGGTAAAAGAGAGTCACAATTCAATATATATCTCAAATTGGTTCATTCATCTGCAACACCAGATCAGCTTGTATTGAGATAGATACACTTTTAAAGAATATGAATTTTCAGCCCAACTTCACCTGGTCTTATGACCTCTTTGGAATTTGAATTAAAAACTACTCCTTGTAATAATACTCCAAGGCCAGAAATCAAGAAATTCATGACTTAGGAGCAGTGGGCAGAGAATATACTTTAGGAAGAAGAAGAACATATCTTTTCAACCTCTACTTTGCAGACTCCAGTTTCTCAAAGTAAACGACAGAAAAGGGTAAGGGAAGAGACATCAACTCCAAAGGATCTAGTGAGAGAATTCATAATTCAACAGAAGAAGCAAAATAATGATTTATAAATTTCTACAGAGGAGAATCGAAAGCAGCCATAAATCAATGATCTTGAAGATCCATAGGTTTCCACATCAGTAGGAAGGAGTGTTCCTAATACTCCTAATCCTAAAACATCTTCACCTTCTCAATATCCTCTAGAGATTATTCAAACTGTTGGAACCAGCTCACCTGATGATCAAAATATATTCTCAAAGTTCTTGGAGATAAAGAAAAAGAATGAAACACTGAATTCAAATGTTTAAAGTCAATTTTTGAAGTAGACCTCCACTTCGCAACAGAGACTTCTCTCTACTTTTGATAGTGAAAAGGGAAGAATGCAAATGGATTTCTTACAAGCTCAAGTTCCTTTTCCAAAGTCTCCATCATATTGCAATAATACCATATTTTCATTTGATACTAATCAAATTCATCCAATAGATCAAATGGATATGCACAGGAAGTCTGGTAAGACATTGTTATCCACCATGACTACTACAACCATGTCTTTGTCTAATCTTAGAACTGCTTTATCAAATGTATAGTCTCAACTCAAAATTGAGAAAATTTATTCTCTAGCTAAGGACAACAAATTAAAGTCTTTAGAAGACCTAGTGGTTAAAATTGGATATGATCCAAAAGATTGTAAGGTTTTAGAATAAATCCTCAAGAAGAAAAATGTACACATTAATGCTCTGTGAAAACAACTTAAGTTTCCTTCTACAGAAGACCCACAGACAAAGGAGATTGAATAAAGTGAAAAAAACTGAGAAGAGATGCTCAAGTTAATCATTGAGAAAAATATTTGGATTAAGAAGATGGAGGAGTAGATTGAAGGACTGCTTAAAGAGAAAGAATCATATCAGCTTGGTATGATTCCAATCACAATAGTTCCTATAGCAGTTGCAGGTACAAAACCTTTTTCTTCATCAACATCCATTGAATATCCATTAGCAGTAGTTGGTCCAGTAAGAATAGCGTAGGAATTGGTCATACAAAATAGGAAAATGAGAAGCCCCAAGAGAAATTTAAGAATTTAGAAACTCAAAAGATTAAAAATGACACTTTATATATGGAGGAAATGCAGAAGTGTCATAGGTTTGGACTTAATATTATGAAGTTAGAAAGTGAATTTTTAATCGCAGACACCTTGGCCCAAGTCGAGGAAAGTATATGGACAGATATCAGTCAAGCAATGCCAAATGTATGGCCATCCATACAGATCATTTTTTAACATCAAGATTTGATTACCAGATGCAGGACCGTCATAGAGAAGGAAAAGGTAGCACTCAAGACCAAACTAGCAGAAGCATAAAATATGATAAAAGTGCTCAATTCAAAGAGCAGAGCAGAGTTAGAGTAGATAAATATTGCAGACAGAACAACCACCATCCTGGACATTAAAAAGATTCTACAAAATAAGAATTTACCAAATCAGTTGGAGACAAAATGTCAAACCTTGGACATTGTTGTCCAGAGATTTCATTCAAAGTTTAATGTGTTGAACCAGAAGGTACTACCTAGATTGGTAGCTCCAAATGAGAAACTGGTTAATCTCGAGGAATATTGCAAAAATTTGTATACCATTTCAATTGACAAAGCCAAGTTTACAGGGATTAAAGGACATATAACAGGCAAAGCTTTTCTTGAATATTTGGAGTTTTAATTGATTATAAAACATGAAATCAAACATCTGTTTCTAAACAAGCCAACATTTGAAATATACATAGAGGTGGATGAAGTGTTCAGAAAGGTGGTAAATCTGGAGATTCCAAGTGAAGAAATATGGGATAAGTTATTTGAAATCTTCAAGTAATTTCTAATTCCAACAACATGCCATCACAACAACATTTTTGGGCCATATCATCAACTATTTCCTCAAAAAAAGTGACAGATCACTTATCGGTTTTGTTTTCCTATTATTTTACACTATTATTGCAATCGGTTTTAGATATTCCTAATTCATATAAATTAGAATAAATAAATATCCATTTGAGTTATTAAGGTTTTCACCCTTGGATGAGAATTTTGTAAGCATAAGTGTATGAGCTTTGATCATTGATGATAATAAAAGGATTCTGGATTTGTTTCAATCAGTTTGTTCTCTTGTAAGTTTTCCAGTTTTCATTTACATATTTTTTTCTGCATATGTTTAATGTTTATGAAGATAATTAGGTAATCAAAAGTTGTGTTTCAATCTATCTTAAATCCCCTGCGATTATTGTCTATATTAGAGAATGACTTATTGAATTTTCTGTTTACATAATTCCCTCTATATCAATTAATTATCATCATATTTATATGTTAAATATGTTTTGTTAATTTGTTAAAAAAAATTTGACATTATTTCACACTTATGATTATTAAACATTCAGTTTGAATATTTAATTAATCATACTTTCTTAAATTTTATGCTTTCACACCTGCAATCTCAAATCACAGTTTGAAGTAAAGAAACAACCCTTTCATTATTGATTAATATTATGTAAAGTTTAAGCACATCTATATGCAATTTCTTTATACATTGGTCATCCAAAAAATCCAACTTAAAACAAACAAAATATTATAGATGCTCTGGAATAATTAATTGACCCAAATTATCTCAGAGGAAAACACACTCGTAAAGCACAAATCCAGGCTTGTGGAAAAAGGTTTTGCATAGAAGAAAGGGGCCGATGTTAGCCTCTCTCAAATAAAAATAAAAAATCCAAAATAATAAATAAATTAATTAAATATCCCAAGTTAGGAATATGTGCCTAACTTTTGGGTTGTTCCTCAAATATTGGAGTTTGTTTAGTAACTCCTATCTTGGTGGATTTTTGGTGAGAAATTATCTCAACCAAAGGAGTCTAAGATAGCACGGACTATCTTAGACATTGTCTCTCATCTATTTGAATTGTAAACTAAATTATTTTAATAAGAGAGAGTGACGAGAATGCCATGAGGTTGAAGCCTCTTTTCTGCCAATATTTTGTCTGATTTTGTATCTGTGTTTTCTGCAATGTTTGTCTGAGTTATTCATTTCTAATATGTGGTATCATAGGATTCTATGATTGCTGGGCCTGTGGAGAACTTGTGTTCATTGAAAAAATATGGTGTTTTGAATTGAAGCGCATCGAGGCTGTAAATAGAATTCCGATCTATGGCTGTAAAGAGCTTCTAATCTGTGGCTGCGTTTTTTGTTGGTATTTGATTTTTTCTTTGTTGAGATTTATGGGATAGTCTTGTAGCTGAGGTTAGGTGCTCGATTTTGTTGGGTAAGCCCCTGTCGTATTGTGGAGCATTGTGGTAAAGCGCTGTAGAAAAGGTCTTAGGCCTGTGAATGATGAACACTGCCACAATGAACATGGCCGATCTTGATTTATTGGAAGTCCCTTTGTTTCTATGGATCGATCTGCACAGTGCTCACATTCATTACTATTAAAACTGCTTGCTCGATCGCTAGACTGTCGCTTTTATCCACTCGCCATTTTCAATATCGTGTAGCGGAAGATATCCATTTTTTTCACAAAAATAGATCATATTTATGGTAATCTATCCTCCTTGAATGGTGTTGTCCCATAAAGCAGCTTGTATAAAAATATCCTGAATGTCCACCAGTCAACAACACTCCCATGGCCCTGTCCTTTGATTATTTCGGGTGCCAAGTACTCATGAGTGCCCACAAACTGTTGAAGATTGCAACAAGAAATAGTGAAGGAGGCATCCTGAAACATCATTCCTGATCCTAGTTGGAAAGTGATCACCTAAACTAGGTGGGGGCCACACAGGTGATTTTTGTTGCAAAGTCTATTTTTAGACTATGTCTATTTTTAGACATATGGATCATGTCTTGTTAAGTTACAGTTATTTGTGGATGAAGTTGAGCGAAGTTGGAAAAATAGATGGATTTCTGCTTTTAGACATATTACGGAATTTGCTTTGAGATTGCCACTTAAAAATATATCGTAATATTGCCTCTTAATAATATTTGGACTCTAAACATTATCTTATTCTCTTAGAGCACTTCAGTTAAGTGCATAGATGTGGCACAGGAGATGACAGAAGGAATTACGTTATTCCTAAGGGTTATGTGGAGCTATTGCATGAAGACTTCAGTTAGAACTCATGTGACAGAGTTTGGTGGAGTTGATTGAGGAAGTTAGTGGAGTTGTATTCAGTTTAACTAATCTAAACATAATTGAGCTATTTGTATCTATTTTAACTAATTGATACAATTAGTAAGAGTGGTGTGAATTAATTATTAATTAATTCACTAATTATAAACTCATTAATCAACTAAAGAATATACCGTTAACTTCATGGCATGTGATGGGGTCAAATGGAGACCAAAATAAAAGATGTGAAAGGGCAAGTGTACCATTTAACAGACTATGTTATGCATGGTTTGCATCCAACACCTAGTAGAGATGCCTATAAATACTGCATGAGCAAGGCTGGGGTAATTGATTCTCATCAAGAGGCATTCTTCAGCAGGGATTGCGCAGTAGAGGCAGGCTAAAGGCTGGCAAAGATCGGTGCATGTGTTTTGCAAGATCAAGCCTGATTAGTGTGTAGCAAGTGGAGATTATACTGAGAGCTTGTGAGGAGCTTTGTATGATTATTGTTACATGATCTATATGCAATATATAATATACAGATAGTTGGGGGTTTTCAGCTTTAAGCTTTCCCATTACATACTGTGTTCATATGTGTGAATTTTTATGGTTTCAATGTGTACATGCAATTGATTTTATTTCCGCATGTATTGTGCATGAAGATAAAATAGTGTGTTATTAGGAGAATCTTAGTGGATAAAATATCATTTATTCAAATTTCTACACAAACGACATGGATCGAGCACTGGTTGGCTCAGAAATTAGCTCTGGGAGAAGGGCTAACTTATTTACAATCTTACTCTTTGGCTTTCGTGTTTTCTTGGATCTCTGAGATAAAAAACGAGGTCTGAAACAAGAAGGCTGCATACATGCTAGGATCACGCATGAAGGTTCTATGTGGTAAAAAGCAGCAGGAGAAACGGCTAAGATTTCACATATAATCCCCGGCTCCATCATTCTTGCAAGGGTAGCAAGCGCAGGAAGCAGCTAGTTTCTGTTTTGATGTTTCGATCTGCTGCTCCAAACCAGCAATCTTCTAGGCTTGTATTTGTGTTATGACACCGACATAGCCAGATTCTGATTGTTGCATGCACAATTGTTCAATATCTCTTTGTAGCTCCCCACGTCCATGCTCAAGCTGCTCAATACCAGATTCGGGAGAATATATCCATATTCGTACCAGATTCGAAGCTTTGTTTATTTTCGTCCAATATGGTGAAATTAAAGAGGACGAAATTTCGTAGAGTGTCGTCGATGAATATATGAATTGCAGGTTTGGCATGGTTGTTTTTGACGATGGGTGCGAAAAATTGTTGATTAACAAGTTTATATCACGGTTTCCGAATATTATTTTCAATAGAGACTCAGCCAAATCTTTGGAGAGCCAGATCTGAACGTGTGTAAGCTAAGTGAGGATGGACGAGTTGACATTGGTGGATCTGCGTGAGGAGGGCTACGTGCATTCGAGCACAGTAATTTCTGCATGAGTAAAATCTGTGTGAGTAATCCTTGAGCTTCATTGTGAGCCCTCATGTCCCGCTACCAGCATGCTTGTCTTTGTCAGCAGCAACCTGCAATTCATGCCTGGGGAAAATCATAAGCTCATTGAGATTAAGACTGCAATTGCGTGAAGTTGGAGTTCCATCGATCGGTGATTAACATGTAAGATTGAGATCCAGCGAATTTCTCAAATCGTGAGAGGTGGAGAGAGCCGAGCGTCATCGAAGCCACCATGAGTAACTGTTTGAATCGAAAGCAGAGCCTGAACACCGAAATCAGAAATTCCAGAAAGTATGCCTGATGATAAAAGTGATGATGTCACCCTGTCTTGACATCGTCTGCATTCGGTAAAACTTCATTTGTGTTTACTTCATTGAACTTTACTGAGTCAGGAATGTTTATATGTGGAGAATTTGTATCTTCTTGGTGAGAGGAAGTGTTCCCAGTTTTCAAGATAACGTTAATTCTAGAAATTTTTTCCCTGGACTCATTAAAATTGCTTGAGCTTTCCTCTCGATACATGCCAGCATTTTTAATTACTATTCGATCATTTTTTGTAACTGCTATGATCATCACGCAGGAGGAGTTTCAGTCAGAATAGGTTAAGAAAATGGCGGATTGCTGAAGATTTTCAGCGACTGGTTTGAAAACCCTTCAGATTTTATTTTCAAATTCGAGTCTTAATTGCGTGTGCTTCCAGCCTTAATTATGCTACATAATATTTTTACACAAGCGTGAGGAAATTTTTTTTAAAAGGTTTTCCAAATTTTCTTAGAAAGGTGTCATAATTTTCCAAAGTTTTTTAAGAAAAAAAAAAAGGGTCATAGTTTTTCAAAGTGAGAAGTGATATTCTAATATTTTAAGCAGGGTGGAGTGACTTCATAATGTTAATTCCATTATTTTAATGGAAATTATGTAAAAGCGTGATTATAAAGACTCTTTAAATATTTGTTGAGGAGAGATAGGGAGTGGCAAAAATATTTTTGTGAAGGGAGTCATAAGGGTGAAGATTGTCATTGATTTTGTAATAAGGGTGATGTTTCTATTTGTATTTGGAGAGATGAGATGTTTATTGTAAATTTGGAGGGATAAGTGTTTTGTATTTGGAGTGATCTGTGGAATTTTTTAGAGCAATTCATTGTTGTAATTCAAAGTATTGGTTTACTTGGAGAGAGATTGAGTCGGTGAATATCCAGATTTTGAAGACAAATTGCTTCTAAAGGTTGTGAGCTTGCCATTTTCATTACTTGAAGGTGGAGATTTCTTATGTACTCACAGTTTAATAAAGATATCATTTTGTTGGTGTTGATGTGTCCTAGATCCACCCAAAATTGAATAAGGGGATCTTAGGTACACCATGTGTGTTTTATGGTGCATGTTTTTTATGGCTCCATGTTGTTGTTTTTGCTTTGTGTCTAGTTGTGACACATCAATAATTTTATTTAATATCGCATACATAAAATTCAATACAAGCAAGCACAACACATGTAACGAAGAAGCTGCAAGGAAGGAAAATTAAGCTCAACACATGCATTTGTGTAACTACAACATATAATCGAAGATTGTCTACATCAACATTCTACATCAACAATCAAATTCACTTAGTCAAGTTAATGCATTTCAAAGAGAAGTCTACATCAACGTTCTTGCAAATCCATTTCAGAACTTGTAATCAAATTCATTGTTTTAAGTGAATCATTAAAAATTCATTGTTAATGAATTTTTAAGAGGACAAGGCAATTCATTGTTTTAAGTGAATCATTAAAATCATTGTAAGCTTTCTTGGGTGCATTGTCGACAGTGTTCGACACCCTTCCTTTACACAAAATCAAGTGACTGCATGAGTTTTTAAATCAAACAAGCAACAAGTTCCCATCTCCTGCAAGCGAGTGTGATTATTCATTCAAGAAATTTGCATCAAGTCAGTACAAAGATCAAACCATCAAGTGAGCCAGCATGAAGTTTATTGCAGCAACCATCAAAGCAACCAAACAAGTTAACATCAATCAAGCAAGTTGAGATCGACATCAAGTGAGCGTGGCTATTCATTCAAGTGAGCATGAAGTCATCAAGTAAGTCAAGTGAGTGCTTAAACAAATGCGATCATCAAGCGAACGTGAATTCCAGAGTTTAAGCGAGAAAATTCTACAATTCTAGCAAGTGTTCCAAGCAAGCGTAGTAAGCCACAAATCAAGCGAGCGTGACATTCAAGCCACATTCAAGCGAGCCTGTCATTCAAGTGAAACAGTTCAAAGTACAACATCTACAACAAGAGAGCCTAATTTCAAGTGCACAAGTTTAGATGGTGCAACATCTTCGGTTGTTAAACATTCTTCATAGTTTGATCATCTCCAGCGATGAAGACATGGTGCACATCAACAAAGACACTCTTGCTGATCTTTCACGGCATCTACGACAAACACATGAAACCATTGAGTTTCTTCAACTAGAGTTGCAACTTCAAAGGATTGAATTGCATGAAAAGAGTGATACTTTCAAGTCTTTGAACCATCTAGATGATAAGTCATTCATTCAAACAGCTTCAAGTGTCGAAGTTGTTCCAGTTCCAGTTTCTTCCAAGCCCATCATCAAGCCATGGGAAGAAATTCAACATAACAAGAATCGACGCAGCTTAGGATATGTCATTGATGACACCAACTTGCATATCCCAGATTATTCCATGCCAATTAAGTTCGTCAGTGGAGGATTTCTTTCACAACTCACCTCAGCAATTTTTGAGAAAGTTACAGACAACCAGCAATGCATGCAACCCAAAGTTGCAGAAAAATAGAATTGCACGCAACCTGAAGTTGAAGTCCAACCGAAATGTTCTCATTGTCAAAGAACCGGTCATATGGAAGATTGGTGTTTTGATCTCCATTCTTGTCACCATTGTGTCAAGCCCAATCATTCCTTAGAGAAATTTCGCAATCAACAAAAATCAGCCAGATTGAAGATACATTATGAATGGATCAACCCTTGGAAATGGTCATCCACAGTCAAAATATTGTCTGAGTTCTACAATTGTATACAATCACACATAGTGCAGCCAACAGTGAAAAGATGATGGTACTCTCATGCAGTTGAACAGGGGAGTACACCAGTGTAAAACTCCTACACCTAAAGGGGGGAGTTCAGGAATACTTTCCAAGAGAAGTGTCTCTCCTTTTAGTTGCCAAAGGGGGGAAACTGTCAATGAAATTGACAGTGGTTGTCAGACTGAAAGTCTCAACAAAACTAGAAAAAGCAGCCAGTGGGCATCAACAAATTTTCCAGTGGACAGTCGACAGCAAATAAGCAATGAACAGTTTTCAGCACAACAAAAACAACAATGAGTTGTTTTTGATATCATCAGCCAGTGGGCTTTGAACAAATTTTGTCAGTGGACAAAGGATGCTGATTTCATGAAAAGGATAGATGGATCCTTTTGCAACTTGGTAGTTTATGGAGTTTTCAAGTGAAATTCAGAGATGAATCAGACATACAGCTGACTCATGGTCTCTTCAGATTATAGTTTTTCAGCATCCAGCTTTGGCGGTTTTTCAAGAAATGTTTTTTGAGGATCAACATGAGAACTTGGAAGATGGTTCCTAGTTCTTATTTTGGATTTTTCATTGAAGGGGGGAATGTTAGCCTCTCTCAAATAAAAATAATAAATCCAAAATAATAACAAAATTAATTAAATATTCCAAGTTAGGAATATGTGCCTAACTTTTGGGTTGTTCCTGAAATATTGGAGATTGTTTAGTAACTCCTATCTTGGTGGGTTTTTGGTGAGAAATTATCTCAACCAAAGGATTCTAAGATAGCACGGACTATCTTAGACATTGTCTCTCATCTATTTAAATTGTAAACTAAATTCTTTTAATACGAGAGAGTGACGAGAATGCCATGAGGCTGAAGCTTCTTTTCCGCCAATATTTTGTCTAATTTTGTATCTGTGTTTTTTACAATGTTTTTCTAAGTTATTCATTTCTAATAGTCGACTATGAGGAGACATTTTCCCCCACAAAAAAATGGGCTACCCTTCGAACACTCTTTGCCTTGGAAACTCAGAACGGTTGGAAAGTCCATCAAATGGATGCAAAAACTAATTTCTTGAATGGAGATCTAAAGGAGAATGTTTTTATGTCCCAGTGAGAAGGATTTTTTGTGAAGGATCAATAAAAAAAATTATGCAAGCTTTTAAAATCCGTGTATGGCCTTAAGAAAGCTCCACGAGCCTGGTATGAGAAGTTAATTGAGCATCTTCTGAAACTCAAATTCAAACATTATGATCTTGATGATGCAAATTTGTTTGTCAAGAAAGTTGGAAAATTAGTTTTATATCTTGTGGTGTATGTAGATGATATTTTGATGACAGTGAAAAATGAGAGCTACATTTGATCGATAAAGAAGGAACTGAGAAAAGGTTTTGAAATGACTGACTTGGGCTATGTACACTACTATCTTGGTATTGAAGTAACTTGAAATCCAAAGTCTATATTCCTCTCTCGAAAGAAGTACATTGGAGATCTGTTGAACAGGTGTGACATGATTTAGTGAAATCCTTTGACTACTCCAATGGAACAAAACTTAAAGCTCACATCTATTGAAGGAAAATAATTTGAGGATGCAACAAAGTATAGAAAACTTGTAGGAAGCCTTCAAATACCTATCCACTACCAGACCATACATTTCATTTGTTGTTGAAATCCTCTCCAGGTTTATGAAAAAGCCTTGTGAGGTACATTAGTCTACTACAAAAATATTTCTAAAGTACTTGAAGGGAACTCAAGACTTTGGACTTAAGTATAAACATGTGGGCAACTTCAGCTTGATTGGATACTCTGATTAAGAATTTGATGGAGATAAAGAAACTAGGTTATATAATTCACGTTGTGGTATGAATCTTGGATCAGGAACTATATCCTCGAGGTTAGGAAAACAATCTTTTCCAATAGATTCCACAACTAAGGTAGAATATGTGGCAGCAGCTAAAGAAACAAAGGAAATTTTGTGGCTCAGGAAAATTCAGGAAGGTTTGCAGGAGAAACAAGTGCATTCAACTCCTCTCATGATTGAAAACACTTCTATAATAAAGTTGGCCAAGAACCCAAAGTTCCATGATTCAATGAATCACATCAATACAAAATACCATCTAATTCGACATAATGTTGAGGCCAAGACAATCCATCTATGCCATTGTTCCACAAATGAGAAAATTGCATACATATTCGCCAAAGCGCTTGGAAAAGAAAAGTTTGAAAGATTCAGAATGATTCTTGGACTTACCAACATCCCTTCAGATTAAAGGGGGGGGGGGGGGTGTGGGGGGGGGGATGTTGACACCTAATATTTGGGATTAGGTAATCCATGTAAAATAGTGTAAATAGAAAATAGGGAAAATTGGAACATGAAGAGACATTGGGACATGAATCCCAAGAGTCTCTCCCTCCATTTATATATCTATGATCAACGTTAATGGAAAATTACAATTCATTTGAGCAGTTACCTCATGGCCTCACATTTATGAATGCATTGAAATGTATATAATTCATTTTTCTTTACACGAAGAAAAGCCAATGACTCTCCATGTGTGTTGTGACATGGTTTAACAAGCTCTTGACAATCCTTAAATATGGTAATGCATTATTTTACCAATAGATGTGGGATTTGGTCTAACAAAAATCGTGATTACCAACAAGTGGTATCATAGCCCAGGTCACAGGTTTGATACACACTCGACTCACATTGTGGGGGAGATTGTTGCATGAAGAAAAGTCAATGGTTCTTAGTGTGTGTCGTGACATGGTTTAACAACCTCTTGATGATCCTTAAATCTAGTGATGTGTCCATTTACCGAAACTTGCAGGTTTTGGTCTAAAAAAAATTGTGATTCCCAAAAATTGTAACATTAAAAGGAATAAAAAAAAGAAAAAATCAATCTGGTTTTCCCATTTTCGAGTTCTAGGAGAAAAATATTTGTGCCTATTTTATGTTCTCAACATTGTATATTTTCTATTTTTTTAAGGATTCATTTGTAGGTAATTTTTATACAGGGTTAAAACCTTCATTTGGTATCAAAGTATTTTGGCTTCAAGGGGATTCCTTTGTGTATAAGATATTTTTCTCAGGCCTATGCTAGACCCTCTTACAATGTGAGATCTATGGGATCGATTATTGCAGTGAAAGGAGATGATAAACAATGAAAAGATAGAGATCAAGAAATTCAAAAAATATATTTTTGAGCTATGGAAGCTCAATATGGAGGATTTTTTGGTGGATAATTACCAGTGGATCATGGTGGATATAGGTAGTAAACCAACGAAAATGTCGACAAATATTGGACCAAGTTGGATCAAAAGGAAAAGAGAACAATATGATTGTGTGTCTCAAATTCAATGTTAATGAATGTTTTAGGAGAAGCTACAACAAAGGATTTGTGGGACAAGTTAGGGGCTTTGTATCAATAGAATTCCCTAGTAAATAATCTGTTCCTGTGGAAGAGGTTGTATAATCATAAGATGAGTGATGGAGACTTAGTGAAAAAGCATTTGAATTCCTTCAGTGTTGTGGTAAGTCAATTATTATCTATTGATATTAAAATTTCAAATCAAGATAGGTGCATCAATTTTCCCTATTCTCTACCATACTCATGGGATAGTTTGGTTGTTTCCATAGGTATAAATACAATTACCTTGAAATTTTATGAAATAGTCTCAACCATGTTGTTAGATGAGATGAGACGAAAAATTATGGAGAGCCAGAATTGATATGCCTTGTCTTTAATAAGATGGTTGCAGAACATAAATAAAAATATTCCCATAAGTGGGAGATCTAAATATAGATAGAATTCTAAATCTCCAAGAAAATGTGTAAAGGTATGTTGGAATGCGAAAAATAATGGCACTACAAAATGGACAATAGATCTAAAAATCCTATGAAAGTAAAGGGATCTAATGATGCTAATTATACAGAGGTGAAAACCACCTTAGATGAAGGTGGGGATGTGTACTTGGATTCTTATTCAAGTACACATATAGATAATAATGCATGGTTGATTGACTCAGGTGCATCCTTGCACATAAATCCTCATAGGGAATGATTGTATGAGAGAGATGTATTATGGCGGTGATGTCTTCTTAGGTGATGACGGGATATCATAATCATAGGATGAATAAAATTCGAGACAAAGGTAATAGGTGGAAGGATGAGAATATTTCTTGGTGTTATAAACATTCATGGATTGATTAGAAATATAATTTTTGTAAGCAATATGGGTGATGTAGTGTAAAGACAGTGTTTGAGAAGGATACCTACTAGATGGTTTGAGGAGAACTAGTATTGATGAGGGGAGTTTAATGGAACTATATACAAGATTTTGTGTAGTACTATTATTGATTTGTGCAACAGTTCTATCGTTCATGAAAGTGGAGCAGAAAATATTGTAGTCATTGGTGAAAAGGTTATTCTTGGCATCAAATACTAGGGCATATTGGAGAGAAGGGCCTTCAGATACTACATGGTAATGGTATGGTAGAACTTGTATCTAATTTATCTTTGGATTTTGATTTCTATGAACATTGTGTATATGGGAAGAAAAATCAAGTGAGTTTTCCCTTTGGTGCTAAGAGGGTAGAAGGAATATTAGATCTTGCGCACAATGATGTGTTTGGACCTGTGTTGGTTCCATCATTGGGTAAATTTGTGTACTTCATCTTGTTTTTATATGACTTATCGAGGAATAAATGGATATATTTCCTTAATAAGAAATCTAAATTCTTTGAAAGGTTTAAATAATTGAAGGCTTTGGTGGAAAAATAGACAGAGAAGAAGGTCAAGGTGTTGATGATATATAATGGTGGAGATTATGTAAGAATTAATTTGAATAGTTCTCTATGAAGTCTTGTATAGCATGATAGAAGACTACTCCATAAAAAACTCAATAAAATGGAGTTGTATAAAGAATGAATAGGGAATTGATGGAAATGGCAAGTAGAATGCTCAATGGTGTTGAATTAGGGTAGGAATTTTGGGTAGAAGCAGTGGTTACTACATTGTAACACCCTATTCCCACATCTACCCAAGTAACCATCAAACTGAGGTAAACATGTGACGAGAGGCTACTATAATGAGATTAAACCTCCTAGGTTACCTTAAGGAAGTGGAACCGATGGAAACACACAATACATACCTTGTACATCATCAATGACACCCCCAAGATCTAACCCAACCATTCAGACATCTTACCCCTAAGTCACACTAACCTTTTGACCTCTTTGAGCAATATACATAGGCACAGTCTTGCATGACGACGTCTAGGAGGCTATAGCTGCAAGGGTAACACTGCATGACAGTGTCCATGACTCTAATTACTCAATTCTGTGTCAACTTCCTCGGGATTTGAGCCACCTTTTCAGGCCTAGAACACATGTCTCTTCCCATAATTTCATGGAAATTTCAAAGATGATAAATAACAACATTACAATGACACATAAGGAATCACATCAATAAGAACTCGCCTGGACCCCTCCTAGCCATGATAGGCATTTTTTCAAGCATGTCACAAAAATTGAATCTACAAATGTAAACAATAGAAAAGAGCAAAGGGGTCTCATAATTATTTGATAATCACTAAGAAGCATTGATCCCCTACATCATAAGTTTCAATACAATCTATTTGGCATATATACATTGTGCATTCATTTACAAGTGAAAACAAGGATAGAGCCATACATCATAACTGATAAAATACATGCTTATAACCAACATAATAACAACATAAATACCATGGATACAACAATAATAGAATCCACATATAAATAAGTTCATTTTCATACCAAATACCAAAGGAATGAGCTTCTCATTTATGAATGTAAAAACCAACCGGAGATGTGACTTCCAAATTCCACTCGACCATAGATTGGCTGAGCCAACTCTCTCTTCAGCCAATCACCCATGTTCCATATTCCAGACATGAATGTGGGACTCAAACCGAAATAGCCAACCAGGGCATCCTAAGACTAAACCACATCACCCTCATCAAATAGAAATCAGACTTTACCGTGATCTACACCCGATCACTAGGCCAACACAAGCATGGACATTAGAGAACTTTTGAGGTCTAAAATGGGCATCCTAAGAAAAATGTACAACCAAAATAAACTTTATAAGAACCAATAGTATTAAAGATGATGATGTGAACCATGGGGGATGATTCACCATTTTTGGGATAAAAAAGTAAAAAGTTAAAAAAATATTAATATAATAAAACTACTTTTTCAACTTATATTTTCAACATATCTCCATAAGGTTTTACTTAAATTTCAAGCGTAAGTACTCTTTGGATGAAAATTTTAATTCCTCATCCAATAATTTCCCATGTTGCATACTTTCGATGGACCCTACTACACAAAAAATGAGAAATACATGAAAAATCATGATTGCAATCACATTTCTCATGTATTTCTCATTTTGCGTGTAGCAGGGTCCATCGAAAGTATGAAACATGGGTACTCCTTGGATGAGGAATCAAATTCTACATCCAATGAGTGTTCTTGTTCGAAATTTGAGTAACCCATAGGGATCTAAGTCACTGAAAGCACGAGTTTAAAAAGTAGTTTTTTCTTTTTTCCCTCTAAAATTTGATGATGTATAATATTATATTATTATTTACATTATAATTTTATAATTTCCCTAGGAGGACCATTTTAGACCTCAAAATTCCCTTAATGTATCATCGGATTCTCTCCACCTAAACTGTGATGAATTTTCGTGTCTCCTAGCCTCTCAGGGTTTACCGCAACCCATAGTTTGAATCAGGGGTCACTAGGCCCTAAACCGAGACATACTATCCAAAATTTAGCGTATATCAAAAACCCAGGATTTCTAGGCCTGAATGGAGAGTAAACCACCTTTGAGGATTTATCGCAATCCAAACCTGGATTACTAGGCCCTAAATCGAGGCAACACGTGAATTGGTTTTGTATCATAACATTCAGATATCCACCTCTCTGAGCTTTGAATCCATCTGGAAATATAGCTAAACCACAACATGAGAACTCCAAAACACCATGGCTATTTGGAAATGGAAAGGCTCAGCTGAAGAAACTGTCACAACTAGAAAAACCTATGCTAAGACAAAAAATAACCACATGCAATACCATGCATGATAGATCTATCAAGGAAATCATACATGCAAATCAATACCTGAAAAGAAACTTGTTGTAGTTTCTTGATTCTTTCCCATCCTTGCTTGCTTCCTCCTTCTTCCTTCTTTCTTAGATTTCTTGCTCCAATTCCAAAGTTCTCCAAGAAAATCTAAGTGCCTAAGAGTGAGTGAGTGAGAGAGATAATAATGAGAAAGCTCCAAAACTGAATTGACAAAAAGATACTAACTGATCCTCAAAAGAATTTTTATAGATTAAGCCTCTATTTTCTTCATTTTCCATTATTTTCCTTCTTTTCCCTCCTCACATGAAACCTATGACCTTTCATCTCCCTTTTCTCCTAATTTACGTTTATTTTCATAAATAAATGTGCCAAATATGCCAATTTTCCTTTCCAAAGCCTTTTCCTTGGCCTTTGCCAATTTCATTAGCCATAATAAACAAAATTAACACCCACTAGGATGCTTTCCCAACATTTGGCTTGGAATAAGTGTCCCATCAATCGTTGTTATTATTTTTAACTTTTATTACATGGAATTTTCACAAGGGATGTTACAGAACTCTCCCCCTTGGGGGACATCGTCCTCGGTGTTCAGCCACACACATACATAAGAAAAACTGCTGAAAAGGAAACATACTACCCATGGAGCTTTATAACATAGCGCGATGTAGTATTTACAATGATCACCCTACTAAAAAGCAAAGAAACATGACATCATAACAACATGACAACTATAATGACATCACACCCATAGCGCTTATTGGAGATTTATAACATATCTCATTATGGTATTTAAATCCATATACATATGTACATATACTCGAACATCACATCAAAAAATATATCAAAAAATCACAAAATATATGCCCAACATATACCAACATCACACCAAAACTGCTTTGCCTCAATCGAAAAACAAAGAAGCACACATGGCCCACATATGATCCTCCATCTCACATGTAGCTTCATTGGGACTAAAGTGCTTCCATTTCACTTTAACTCACTCTACTTCTCGGTTCCGGAGCATGAGCACCTTTTTCCGTCATATATACTGAGGCTCCAGGTGGAATTCTCCATCTAGTTCCACCTGCAATACAAACCAGTCAATCACATGATCAACAAATTTAACATACTTCTTAAGCAATGATATATTTATGGATTTTAAATGTGGAAGGCAGTGCAGGTCGATATGCCACTGGTCTGATCCTCTCAATGATCCTGAAGGGTCCACAAAACCATGGTGCCCTCTTGGCACATGATCCAATCCACAAGGAGCTCTTCTTGGTCTTGATACACAAGTACACCTGATTCCCAACCTGAAACTCCTTAAAAAAAGTGTTCCTATCTGCATAAATATTCTTCCTATTCCATGTTACTTTCAAGTTCCTCTTGATCACTTGCATTTCCTGTTTCATTTCTACCAACATATCTTGTCCAATCAATACCCTGTTAACCGAATCACTCCAATTGATGGGAGTATTTCAACTCCACCCATACATTGCCTCAAACAGACTCATCTTCAAGGACTCCTGATACCTATTGTTGTAGGTGAAATATATGAGTTCAAGATACTCTTCCCACTTGTGTTGTTGATACATGAGATACATCCTCAACATATCCTCAAATATCTTGTTTCCCTCTCTGTCTATCCATTTGTATGTGGATGATAAGTTGTGTTGAATGCCAACTCAGTGCCCAAACCTGCAAACAACTCCTTCCAAAACTTGTAAGTGAAATTTTCATTCATGTTTGACATGATATTATTTGGAACACCATGTAATCTGATTGTGTCTATTATGAACACCTGTTCCACATCGCTATCTAAGTATGTAGCCTTCACCGGAATCAAGTGTGCAACCTTTGTCAACCTGTCCACAACAACCGTGATGGAATCATGTTGTCTAGATATCCTAGGCAAGCCTGTGATGAAGTCCATGGAAGTGTTTGTTGAAGGTTGCAACAAGAAACAATGAAATTGGCATCTGGAAACAACATCCTTGATCCTAGTGAAAATTAAGCACCTACACTAGGTGGGGCCCACACATGCTATTTTTAGGTGGAGGTCTATTTATAGATGCATGAGAAAAATCTATTTATAGATGATGCCTATTTATAGATGGTTGAGAAAATTTTATTTATAGATGATGGTCTATTTATAGATGTATGTGCGAGTTCTATTTATAGATCGCATGTCTATTTATAGATGCATGTAGACTATTATTATCCCTTAATAATAGTTGGAAAATAAACAATAATCTATTCTCAATGAGCACTTGGAAATAGTTAAATAAAGTGGAAAATCAGTTAGCTATATGAAATTTGAGTTCAAAGGTTGTTTGGTGGGACATGCAAGTGGACTTAGTTGTAACTAAGTGATTCAAAGTTGTAACAAAGTTGGATGTGTAGTTATGTGAGTTGTAAAGTAGTTTAACTCAGTTAAGTGAGTTAAACTCAGTTGTGCTAGTTTTAAATGAAGATACACTAGTGAGAGATAAATGAATGAATTATTAATTAATTCACAAGCAGTGGTCTCACATGAAACTAAATATTTACAACTGTTAACTACAAGCATGTCAGATCCAGTGGAGACCCAGTTGAGATGTAGGTGAAAGGGACAGTTTGACTATCAGTTGTGACATGCACACATGCAACCAAACAAACATTGGATGTGCCTATGAGTATTGTGTAGTCAAGGTAGACTAGAATGATTCATTCAAAGGTTCTTGACCATTAGGGATTGCACAGTGGAGGTAGGCTGTCTGGAGGTAGTAAATTGGCAGATGAATTTGCCAATTTTTGTATGACAGTGTGAGACGATTGTATATTGTACTGAGAGCTCTTGGATTATAGTTTTGTATGAGATTGTTTCATGATCCATGATATATACATGATATATGATAGTGGGGTTTTTATCTTTAATCTTTCCCAGTAAAAACATTTGTGTTATGTGTGATTGATCTTTCTTCTTGATATTGCAATTGGCGATCATGTGTTAAATTTCCGCAAAGATTTTTGTAGAAGAGATTATATATTTAACAGTGGCATATAATTGTTAGATCAGGAGAATCCAAGATATACATAAATAATTTGTATTAAAAAATTCTACATGGTATTAGAGCATAGAATATTTTGAAGCAGGTGTTGAGTTTGTTGGTGGAAAGAATTCAAATTTACAGATATATTTTCTTGATGCTAAAGTTGAGTAAACATCGAAATGGCTTTCAATGGCTTGCGGCTAGAGTATGGCACTCGAGGTAAACTCGAACTAAATTGCTTGGAAGGACAAGATGGAGGCGGTGCTCGAAGATAATGGCTTGAAATAATTCATTGAAAAAGATGTTCCTAAGCCTACTTCGACATATGCTGCATTACTTGATGCATGGCAAAAGAAAGTGGCAAGGGTGAGGAGGATTATGTTGGAAGGAGTATGAGACCATGTTGTCTCAAGCCTTCATGGGAAAACCACACCATATGCTATGTTGAAGGCTTTGATGGATCTATTCCAAAGAAGCAGCGACCATAGTAAATTGGCACTCAAATATAAACTCAGGAAGATCAAGATGGAAAATAACGACACTATTCCGGTATACTTAACAAAGTTTTTCCAATGCAGGGATGAGCTTGGGAGTGTAGGAATAAGTGTTTTTGATGATTATTTGGTGATTTTTTTTCTCTTGGTACTTCCTAAGAGTTGGCATAGTTATTAATACTCTGTCAACAGACAGGAAAAGTTTCCAAATTGGGAACGACTATGGTCGGATCTGGTGCAGGAGGAGTTTAGGCGGAACACCAGAGATGGCTCTTCATCAAAGCATGATAATGAAGAGGATTGTGCTTTGGCTTCCAAGGTGAATAAGGGGAAGTGGAAGAAATTCCATTCTAAATCTGAGGCCGATGAAGATGGCAAGGAGCACAACATGTCCAAAGTGAAGTGTTTTCAATGTCACGAGCATGGACATATTGCCACAAATTGTCCACAAAAGAAGAAGAACAAGACGGCTGCTAGAGCTGTAGCTGGTGAGGCACTTTCCTCGCAATTTGAGCCTGAATTCCCACTGATCACATGCATGGTGTCAAGTGCATTGGGATCGGGGTTGTACTTGGATAATGGTGCTTTGGAGCTAAGAAACTTTTCAGTGACTTGGAGGAGAAAGATCTCTAGATGCATATTGAGTTGGGTGATGATGGACGATACAGTGTGACTGGAATTGGTACCATTACCTTTCAAAGGGCGTCAGGTTAACTCTTTCATTTAAAATATGCAATACATGTTCCAGGTTTGAAGAAAAAATTAGTCTCAGTCGCAATGTTAGAGGATAGAGGCTATGATGTTGTCTTTAGTGAAGGAAAAGTTTTCCTGCGACACAAAGAAATAGGGCAAGCCAAGAAGGTTGGGATTTGAGTTAATATTCTCTATAGACTTGATGTATATGGGAATTCTACATAGCTTCCTACTATTGGGAAGTGTGAGAAATCCATGCAATTGACCCTTGAGAGGGAGCTAGATTTGCATGTAGGTAAGAGTGAACCTTAGGATGTGGAGCAGCAACAAGATGAGGATCATGGAGTGGAAGAAACCACTTATGTAGAGAAATTTCATGCCAGATGGATAAAGGGATTACATGCAGCTATATCACCAGGTGAGAGGTGGGGCGACATGCATGAGTAATCCCAAGAAGAAATTATGGGCAGGATTCATTGAGATGGTGTGGATATCATGAATCAAAATTGGCTATGAGGAACCCATAGTACAACAGTAGCAGGATTAGTTGGATTGATGTAGTCAGATATCATGAGGACATGAAATCAAAGTGAAAGTGTTGGATAAGGAGCGCGAATCAGAGTTGAAAGCAAGTGCAGAGTGCATGGATGCAGAGGTCAACAATGCAGTGGATCCAAAAGACATGTGCAGTTGGTACCAAAATAAGTCAGAAGACTTTGATGATAGATGCATTATAACGATTCATTTTTTTGGAGGCTATTCAGTATCAGAAGTGTTGCATGTGCGAGAAACACTAGAGAAGTGTTGCATACAAGATTTGCAGGGCACGTGCATGGAGTTTCATGGCACATGCAAAGGTTGTAGGGCGCATGCATGGAGTTTCATGTCGCATGCAAAGATATTCCTTTCTTTTTGAGAGGGAGTGTTGAAGGTTGCAACAAGAAACAGTGAAATTGGCATCCAGAAACAACATCCTTGATCCTAGTGAAAATTAAGCACCTACACTAAGTGGGGCCCACAGTGGCTATTTTTAGGTGGAGGTCTATTTATAGATGCATGAGAAAGTTATATTTATAGATGATGTCTATTTATAGATGGGTGAGAAAATTCTATTTATAGATGATGGTCTATATATAGATGTATGTGTGAGTTCTATTTATAGATCACATGTCTATTTATAGATGCACGTCGACTATTATTATCCCTTAATAATAGTTGGACAATAAAAATAATCTATTCTTAGTGAGCACTTGGAAATAGTTAACTGAAGTGGAAAATCAGTTATCTATAGGAAATTCAAGTTAAAAGGTTGGTTGGTGGGACATGCAAGTGGAATTAGTTGTAACTAAGTGATTCGAAGTTGTAATAGAGTTGGATGTGTAGTTATGTGAGTTGTAAAGTAGTTTAACTCAGTTGTGCTAGTTGTAACTGAAGATACACTAGTGAGAGATCAAGTGAATTAATTATTAATTAATTCAAAAGCAGTGGTCTCACTTGCAACTGAAGATTTACTACTGTTAACTACATGCATGTCAGATCCAGTGGAGACCCAGTTGAGATGTAGGTGAAAGGGACAGTTTAACTGTCAGTTGTGACATTAATGGGTGCACACATGAAACCAAACACACATTGGACATGCCTATGAGTATTGCGCAGTCAAGGCAGGCTAGAATGATTCATTCAAATGTTCTTGACCATCAGGGAATGTGTAGTGGAGGCAGGTTGTCTAGAGGTAGTAAATTGGCACATGAATTTGCCAATTTTTGTATGACAATGTGAGACGATTTTATATTGTACTGAGAGCTCTTGGATTATAGTTTTGTATGAGATTGTTTCATGATCCATGATATATACATAATATATGATATTGGGATTTTTAGTTTTATGCTTTCCCGGTAAAAAAATCTGTGTTATGTGTGATTGATCTTTCTTTTTGATATTACAATTGGCGGTCATGTTTTAAATTTCCACAAAGATTTTTGTGGAAGCGATTTTGTATTTAACAGTGGCATATAATTTTTAGATCAGAAGAATCAAAGATATACATACATAATTTTTATTAAAATTTTTACATGGTATCTGAGCATAGAAGATTGCAATTTTGAAGCAAGAGCTGAGTTTGTTGGTGGAAAGAATTTGAATTTGCAGAAAGATTTTCTTGGTGCTACAATTGAGTAAAAATCAAAATGGCTTTCAATGGCCTGTGGCTAGAGTATGAAATCGAGGGAAACTCAAACTACATTTCTTGGAAGGACAGGATGGAGGCAGTGCTTGAAGATAATGGCTTGAAGGAATTCATTGACAAATATGTTCCTAAGCCTACTTCGACAGATGCTGCATTACTTGGTGCATGGCAAAATAAAGTGTCAAGATCGAGGAGGATTTTGTTGGAAGGAGTAAGAGACCAAATTGTATCAAGCCTTCATGGGAAAGCCACACCATACACTATGTGGAAGGCTTTGACAGATTTATTCCAAAGCAGCAACGACCATAGTAAATTGGCACTGAAATATAAACTCAAGAAGATCAAGATGGAAAAGAACGACACTATTCCGGTATACTTAAAAAAGTGCGTCCAATGCAGGGATGAGCTTGGCTGTGTAGGAATAAGTGTTGTTGATGATGATTTGGTGATTTTGGCTCTCTTGGGACTTCCTAATATTTGGCATAGTTATGAAGATTCTGTCAACATACGGGAAAAATTTCTGGATTGGGAACGACTGTGGTTAGATCTAGTGCAGAAGGAGTTCAGGCAGAACACCAGAGATGGTTCTTCATCAAAGCATGATGATGAAGAGGATTTTGCTTTGGCTGCCAAGGTGAAGAAGGGTATGGGGAAGAAATTCCATTCTAAATATGAGGTCGGCGAAGATGGTAAGGAGCACAACATGTCCAAAGTGAAGTTTTTTCATTGTCATGGGCATGGACATATTGCCACAAATTGTCCACAAAAGAAGAAGAACAAGATGATTGTTGGAGCTGCAGCAGGTGAGGTCCTTTCCTCACAATTTGAGCTTGAATTCTCATTGATCACATGCATGGTTTCAATTGCACTAGGATCGGGGTGGTACTTGAATAGTGGTGCTTCCTTTCACATGACGGGAGATAAGAAAATTTTCAATGACTTGGAGGAGAAAGATCTCTAGATGCATATTGAGTTGGGTGACTATGGACGATATAGTGTGACTGGGATTGGTACCATTACCTTTCAGAGGGTGTCAGGTAAACTCTTTCATTTAAAAGATGTAATGCATGTACCAGGTTTAAAGAAAAATTTAGTATTAGTCGCAATGTTAGAGGATAGAGGCTATGATGTTGTCTTTAGTGAAGGAAAATTTTTCCTGTGACACAAAGAAAAATGGCAAGCCAAGAAGGTTGGGATTCGAGTTAAGAATCTCTATAGACTTGATGTAGATGGTATTTCTATAGAGCTTTCTACGTTGGGAAGTGTGAGAAAGCCATGAAATTGACCCTTGAGATGGAGATGGATTTGCATGCAGGTAACAGTGAACCTAGGGATGTGGAGTAGCCACAAGATGAGGATCATGGAGCGGGAGCAACCACTCATGCAGAGAAATTTCATGCCAGATGGGCAGAGGGAGTGCATGAAGCTATACCACCAGGTGATAGGTGGGGAAACATGCATGAGTAATCCCAAGAAGAAATTTATGGGCAGGATTCATTGATATGGTGTGGATCTCATGAATCGAACGTGGATACGAGCCCACAATACAATAGTAGTAGGATCAGTTGGATTGATGTAGTAAGATGTCGTGAGGACATGAAATCAAAGTGACAGCGTTGGATACTGGAGCGTGGATCAGAGTTAACCACAAGTGTAGAGTGCATGGATGCAAAGGTCAACAACACAGTGGATCCAGAAGACATGTGCAGTTGGTACCAGCAGAAGTCAGAAGACTTTGATGAGAGATGCATTATACTGATTTATTTGTTTGGATGCTATTCAGTTTCGGAAGTTTTGCATGCAAGTGTTGCATGTGCGCGAAACACTAGAGAAGTTTTTCATACAAGAGTTGCAGGGCGCATGCATGGAGTTGCATGGCGCATGCAAAGGTTGCAAGCCGCATGCATGGAGTTGCATGTCACATGCAAATACATTCCTTTCTTCTTGAGAGGGAGTCTTGAAGGTTGCAACAAGAAACAGTGAAATTGGAATTCAGAAACAACATCCCTGATCCTAGTGAAAATTAAGCACCTACACTAGGTGGGGCCCACACAGGCTATTTTTAGGTGGAGGTCGATTTATAGATGCATGAGAAAAATATATTTATAGATGATGTCTATTTATAGATGGTTGTGAAAATTATATTTATATATGATGGTCTATTTATATATGTATGTGCGAGTTCTATTTATAGATCGCATGTCTATTTATAGATGCATGTCAAATATTATTATCCATTAATAATAGTTGGACAATAAACAATAATATATTCTCAATGAGCACTTGGAAATAGTTAAATAAAGTGGAAAATGAGTTAGCTATAGGAAATTTGAGTTCAAAGGTTGGTTGGTGGGACATGCAAGTGGAATTAGTTGTAACTGAGTGATTCGAAGTTGTAACAGAGTTGGATGTGTAGTTATGTGAGTTGTAAAGTAGTTTAACTCAGTTAAGTGAGATAAACTTAGTTGTGCTAGTTGTAACTAAAGATACACTAGTGAGAGATCAAGTGAATTAATTATTAATTAATTCACAATAAATGGCCTCACATGAAACTGAATATTTACTATTGTTAACTACATGCATGTCAGATCCAGTGGAGACCCAGTTGAGATGTAGGTGAAAGGGACAGTTTGACTATCAGTTGTGACATTAGTGGGTGCACACATGCAAACAAGCACACATTGGATGTGCCTATGAGTATTGCGCAGTTAAGGCAGGCTAGAATGATTCATTCAGAGGTTCTTGACCGTCATGGATTGTGCAGCGGGGGCAGGCTGTCTGGTGGCAGTAAATTGGCACATGAATTTGCCAATTTTTGTATGATAGTGTGAGACAATTGTATATTGTACTGAGAGCTCTTGGATTAGAGTTTTTTATGATATTGTTTCATGATCCATGATATATACATAATATATGATAGTGGGGTTTTTAGCTTTATGCTTTCCCGGTAAAAACATCTGTGTTATGTGTGATTGATCTTTCTTCTTCATATTGCAATTGGAAATCGTGTTTTAAATTTCCCCAAATATTTTTGTAGAAGAGATTATGTATTTAACAGTGATATATAATTTTTAGATCAAGAGAATCCAAGATATACATACATGATTTGTATTAAAATTTCTACAGTGACCTCCCATTTCCACACTGGAATTGCAATCGGCTGTAGAGGTACACCTCTGTGTTTACACTCTTCCTTAACCATCTAACAATCCAATCATATGGCTACAAAATCCTCCAAATCCTTCTTTATATTTGACCAATAAAAGGGTATTTTCACTGTAGTCAATGTCTTCTAGTAGCCTGGGTGACCTGAATATGGTTTCACATAAAACATCCTCAAGATTACCTTCTTTACATCATTTTTATATGGCACACATATCCTATGTCTAAGCCTAACCAAGGCATATGTTGTGAGATGATAGTCCAAATCATGTACACGTGTACCTATACCTGTAATTGTGCCACTACATATACCTTTACTCTGCTGCAATCTATGAACAATCTCCATATACATTTGATCCTGGTGACCTTCTTGCAAGATCATATCCTGTAAGTCTATCCCATAGGAGCTCCTAGCTGCTATGTGATTTACCTGTACCCACCTACTAAGAGCATTTGCGACCTTGTTCTCCTTTCCCTTGATGCACCTAATCTCGAACTCAAACTCGTTGATCGTGGCTAACGATCTAACATGTCGGGCGTTGAGATTTGGCTAGTCAAACAAGTACCTCAACTCAATTTTTTCAATCAGCAATACAAACTGTTATTGCCTAAATCTACCTCAGGCTGAAAGAAGGTAGAGTTCAGGGTAACATCAAACCATGCTCAGTCTGGTAGCTAGCCCTACCAGAACAGGAGAAGGCTCTCTCCGGGTCAATCTCAGCGAAAAGTAATCAATAGGGCTTGAGATGACTGAAATAAAATCTAATTTTAGGCTAGGTATATAAATAAATAAGTTTGATTTTGATTTTGGGGTTTTTTGTTGGATCAAAGCGAAAGGCAGTTTTGGGTGCGGGGATTAGGCCTAGTTTTTGCAGAGTTCTGATTGGGGCAAGGAAGGAAATAGTTTTGATGCTTTATATTGAATGAATGGATGGATCAGACCGGTGAGGAGCTGAAGAGGGAAAGAGGGTCTCAAGAGTCCTCCTCAAATAGATGAAAACATGTAAAATTAAACAAACTAAAGGCAGAGCAAAGCAAGCTACTGAATTCCACCTTTAACACTGATTTGTTTAATCTAAGAAGAAAGGAGAAGGAAAATGGTACACATAAACATCAGTGAACTTACAAATACATAGAGAAAAACACCATCAAAACACAGAGCCACAAGGATCCCAAAGAGTGCTGCAAACTGTTACACAGCAATTTGTCACCGTCCCTACAATCCCCATCCCGCACATTGGAGGGCTCATTCTGTGACCTGTGAGCAGAGAAAAGACTTGAAAATACTTTCATTTCATCCCTCTAAAGATGAGCTTTAATTTCCCTGAAGACATCTCCCTGCAAAAAACCCTAAAAATAGCTCTTTTTCCATTGGCGCGGTTTCACAATTCAGCCCTCGCGCCAAGGGGGAAAATCCTCCAAAGAGGGCATGCCAATTGGCGCTCTGTCATAGAACCACACCCGCGCCAACCATATTAAGAGGTGTTTTAAAAAAATAAAAGGTGGAAGTTTCATCCTAACAAATTCCTGGGCTGATTTCTATCTTGAGTTGGGAGGTTTGGCTACGGATTTCCATAGAGAGGAAGTGGTTTGCCACCTCTCATGGAAGCTTCCTTGATGATAGGGCCAATCCCATAATTATAGGGATCCCAAATTCCCTTCCTCCTTCTATAAAAGCTTGCCCATTTCCATTGCAAGCTAGTTCCATAATCTCCAAGTTCCCAAGAGCTTTTACATCCTTATGCTGCAAGAGCCTTCTTGATTCCCTTAAGGCCAAATCCAAGCAAGGAGACTATTGCCAAGTATCCGGAGAGAGAGGCTTGTCCCATCCTTGACAGGCTTTATCGAGACATGTTTTGCTGACAACCCGCCAAAGGGGAATGCTGCGTCAAAGCTATGGTTGTATTCTTCTTTTGACTCATTAATGATAAGCGACTATCGGTTATGGTTCCACTCTTGTTCTTGATCATGTTCATGAGTTATGTCCTCTTCGACTGACATATAGTTGTATGTACTGGGTTTTATGCTTGCTTTTGTGTTGTTTCTTGCATGTGCAGGTGTCCAATCACGGAGATCGTGAGGATTGTGATTTGCCGAGGCAAAGGAATGAGAGCACCACCTCTTCTACAAATGACAGCGTTGGATTCCAGGTAAGCCTTCCTCGCAAGTTGGTTTATTTACGATTAGGAACCTGCACTGTAGCATGTTTGATTGTTGCTAGACCCGATCTGGGCTAGTAGGGATCGCCTCTGTCCGCAGAGGGGATTTACCTCCTCAACACAAACCCTGGTCTATTCCTTTGCCAAAAGTGCAGAGATAAAATGTACAATGAAGTGCCAAGCAATCCCAAGTGTCCAACCCTGAAAATGACTGAGAAAATACATAATATAGACAAGCCTAACTCCTCCCCATGCCTCTAGGGGTCTAGCTCATCATTCTAGGAGTTGTTTCAACCATATCTAAACTAGGAAATAGAAAATAGGCAATGAAACAACTTACCTCTATATGCTAGGAAACTGATCCATTCACTTACATTTCACCTTTTGGTGAATGAATCTACTATGATGAGTAAAAATGTGCCAAAATTACATCAAAGGCATGAAATTTCATCAAGTTACATCAAGAGTTACATGAAAAAGTCAAACTGGCCAAAACTAGGCGAAATTTTGAGCTGCTGAGTGAAAAATATGCTAAATTTCTCTATGCGCCGCGCCTGAAATCTCTATGCGTAGCACAAGTTTGGAGCTGACTTTTAGGCCCTTAACGAAGTCAAAATTGAGCTCATGATAGCTTGTTGGAAATCCCTACCTATCTACTTTCCAACCCAAGTGTAATTTCTGGATTTGGTTGCCATTGGCCCCTCCAAAAATCAAATCTCCCAACATGGCTTCCTGTGTGTGCAAAAAGTGGCAGAAAGGCTATTTTTAGGGTGTTTTTGACCCTTTTGGCAACCTAGAACTTGATGAAATCCTTAGGTAATCCATGAGCATGCATAAATTTTCATAACCCATCCATAAATGCAAATTTTTCCCCATGAAGAGCTGCCAATTATAAGCACGCGCCAAGTGGCGCTACGCGTCGAGCAGGAAAATCTGTTTTGTGACCAAAAAAATTCAAAAATGACAAAATTTTTTCCAAATTCCTTGAAATTTGGGCTGAAGGTCCCTGATCAAGTACTATGCTCAGCCAAAGAAGCTTCAGCCAAGATTTGGAGCCTATCATGCCTTTTGTGACGCTTCAGTGCCCTCCTTAGCCTCGCTTTCAGGATTCTGATATGCGCCTTGCAAACATGATTGCGCGCCCAATAGTGATTCTTCATGTGCCTGAGCATGTTCTTCTCCTTTTTTTTCTTCTTCAACAGCTTCTCAAGATGCATGTTGACCCTCTCAAGCCAAGTCTCTCTATCGGCCTCAATTTCCCGCTCAATAGGTGTCATCTCGGATGGGCTTCTTCGGGCAGCTTGCCGGTTCTCACGGATGTTTTGCAACTCCATGATCATCTAATGATCCTCCAACTACTTGTTCTACTGCTCCAGATAATCTATGATCCATTGAGCTCTCTGCAACTTGTCGATCAATGTGCTGATCTCAACTTTCTGCTCCTGAATTACTTCTCTCAACTTTGAGCTTGGAGAGCTCAAATCCTCATCAAGCAATATGAAATTAGTGTCATGGCCTCCTGAAGGGCCCTCCTCCTGCATGGGCCTCTTGCCTCTGTCCTGTACCTGTACTTGTGCTACTGATGACGGCAACGAGATCCCTTCCACCCTGGGTGGAGATAGTACTCGTCGGGCTACTACAAATAATGCTCTCGTGCCTCTCTGATAAGTAACAAACACTGACACACTGATAGGCTCTATCTCAGGACCTTCAAACTGATGTGAAGGTTCACCTAGCTCATGAAAAATATCCGGACGGGGCTGAGGGGCTGTGAAGAAGTTATGGGATATGAAATCCTCCCATGCAATGCCCTGCAATCCAAGCTGATGTACCACAATGATCTTGATGAGCGCATAATGATAAATGTTGTTGTACTGCTGCTCGGGAGTCTTCTTCTACACAAGAGTGGTCATTCTCTCGATGTTCTGGTACATGAAATATGGAATGTTCATCATCTTCACTCTCGTGAAATGCATCAATAACCTGATGTGGTATGCATAGAGGCGTGAGAAACGGCCCTCACTCGGAAGTATCATGATCTGTATTCTTTTGATTCCAGTAGAGTAAGATGCATTGGGCTCATTAAAGATTTGGTGGTTAGTTTAGATCATATTCCAACCAAGAATGTTTTGATGGATGTGGTTGTGGCAGACATTCCTCCTAGATTTTGCATGCTTCTTTCCAGATCTTGGGGAGCGAAACTGAAGGGAACATTGTAGCTTGATTTCTCCTATGCTACCATTCCTGTGTTCGGTCAGATGAGAAAACTATATCGGGAACAAAAGATGAAGTATATGATCACCAGCAAGGAGAAACCAGTAAATCATCCGATTAATTATGTACATACAGATTTAGAGTCTTTTGTTTTGTATTCAGATAGTTTCAATGATGGAGATAGTCAGTTAGTTGAAGCAGAGGACATTCCGGAGATCACAAAAAATTTCAGAGAAGTTTTGATGAAAGAGAAACAAGAACTTGAGAGTTCCGCTGAGCAATCAGCCTTCCAAAAGCAGTAGAAAGTTGATGGACAACAAGCAGAAATAATAGAGAAAAAGAAATTTCAGCACTTGGAAGAAGATGAAGATGGTTTATGGACTATGGATTTTGATGGTGCAGTTGGGAGTGATGGTGCTGGAATCGACATTTGGGTACGCAGCGCTTTTTCCGCTCCAAAAAAGGTACCGAGTAATGTGAGAGTTTGTTCTTACAAATTAGCATTTGATTGTTCGAATAATGAGGCAGAATATGAAGCTTTGATTACTGGTCTGAAAATACTTAGGAAGTTGAATGCTAAGAGGATTTCAGTCTATGGTGACTCCGAGTTAGTAATTAAGCAAGTGAAGGGTGAGTATCAAGCTAAGCATCCTCGAATGCGGGCTTACCGAAATGCTGTTCTTGATATCTTGAAGTTGTTTTCAGACTATATTTTGACTTGTATCCCTTGCATTCAGAATGGTATTGCGGATGCTCTTGCTAAGGCAGCAAGTAATTTGAAGATTCCAATGAATTCAAGTAATAAGTTTGAGATCCATGTAAAACATCGTCCAACTGTCCCGGATAATCAGAGGTATTGGCAAGTATTCCAAGATGATGATGAGATTGATGAATTTCTACAAAACAAAGGTAAGTTCAAAGAGACTTCAATTGACATGGAACATGATGATGGTGAGGCTGATGTGCAAATAAATCAGATGGAAGTATTACAGCTGAAAGATAATGTCATTCCTAAAGGTTTGATACCTTTAGAAGAGCTCTTTGATCAAGATGACGTAGCTAGAAAACCAACCTTGCGGCCAACTGAAAAGGGAGTTGAAGACGTGAACATTGGATCAGCTGAAAATCCAAAGATGGTGAAGTTGTCTGAAACATTGCCACCGGAGGTAAAAGCAAAATATGTGAATTTGTTGTCTTCTTTTGCTGATGTATTTTCTTGGTACTATTCGGATTTAAAGACGTATGATACCAACATAATTCAGCACACCATTCCTATTAAGCCAAATCAAAAGCCTTTTAGGCAGAAGTTGAGAAGGATAAATCCGAAGTTGCTGCCCTCAATTGAGAAGGAGGTGAATTGATTATACAAGGATAGTATCATTGTTCCTATAAGATTTTCAGATTGGATTTCCAATTTGGTGCCCGTACGCAAGAAGACAGGTGAGATTCGTTTGTGCATTGATTTTAGGAATTTGAACAAGGTTTCTTTGAAAGACAATTATCCATTGCCCAAAATGGATCACATATTGCAGCGAGTAGTTGGATCATCTCGTATGTCACTACTCGATGGTTATTCCGGGTATAACCAAATTCTGGTCCATGAGGATGATAGAGACAAAACAGTGTTCACCACTCCATGGGGAACTTTCCATTATGCTAAAATGCCTTTCGGTTTGAAGAATGTTGGTGCGACATTTCAGCGTGCAATGGACATGGCATTTTCCAATGAGAAAGATGTGTTCCTAGTTGTGTATCTTGATGATTTTACAATCTTTTCCAATTCTAATGAAGAACACCTTTACCATCTGAAAATTATTTTTTAGAGATGCAGAAAGTACGGTGTGTCACTCAATCTGAAGAAGAGTTTGTTTGCCATGGATGAGGGCAAAATTCTTTGTCATATTATCTCAAAATTTGGCATCCGTATTGACCCAGCACGAGTTGAAGCTATTCAGAAAATTGATCTTCCCTGGAATAAGAAGGAGATTCAGTCTTTCAATGGTAAGATGAATTTTTTACGCCGCTTTGTGCCTAACCTTGTTGAAAATTTAAGAGAGATTACAGACATGCTTAAGAAGGATAGCATAGTAAAGTGGTCGGAGGAGGCGGTAAAGTCTTTCAATTTAGTGAAGTTGGTTCTTTCTTCAGCTCCTGTTTTGATCAGCTCGGATTACACTCAGGATTTTATTTTGTTTTCATTTGCTTTGAAGCATACTATGGTAGCAGTATTAATGCAGAAAAGAGATGGACATGAAAAACCAATTGCTTTTTTCAGCCGTACCATAAGAGATGCAGCCTTGAAATATAACATAATTGAAAAGCAAGCTCTTGCTCTTGTGAAGGCAATGAAATATTTTTGAGTATATATTCTGCATTCTCATATTATTTCTTATGTTCCTAACGCTGCTGTTAAGGATGTTTTAGTGCAAACAGATCCAGAAGGGAGACAGGGCAGATGGATTGCAGCTTTGCTAGAGTATGATGTGGAGATAAAGCCTACAAAACTTATCAAAGGACAAGGGCTGGCTAAGTTAATGTGATGTCTAAGTTAACTGTAGCTAAGTTAAGGACCGCCACAGTCTCCCGATAGTGATGTGCCGCCTTTTTATATCAACCTTAGATTGCATGATTTTGTGTTACATAATGCCATGTTTGATTCTGGAGCTTCTCACAATCTCATGCCGAAGGCGATTATGGAGAAATTGGGATTGGACATCACTCGGAAGACTCACCATCCAATGCTGGTCCAAATATCAACTCAGGTTGATCATCTTCCACATTTAGCATATCAGACATTGGATCGAAATTCAAAATTTTAGATACTTGACCCTTGTAGCTATTATTTCTCATTAACTCAGTCAAAGGAATGGAAAATTTTAACTTAGCAATCTCACTCTCTAAGTTAAAGACCGAATTTTTTTCTACCTCTTTGGCTGGAGCATCCTTCTTTTCAGCTTTCTCCCTTGATACAATTGGCTGATTTGATCTTTCATTTGCTGGTGGAGACTTACTAGTAGCGGGATCAGCTACCTCTTTTCCCTTCTTCTATGTAATGGGTGCATCATTCTTTGGTGCTGAAACTTCCTTTCTTTTTTGGATTGGGTTGATAGGCACATATCTGTTTCTAAGTGAATATTGTCGCTGCTGGGCGAACAAAGCATTCATATAACCTCTCTGATACTCATCCGACTCTTCCTCAAGTGTTGTCTCGTTTGCCAAGATAAAATCCTCATCCTTCAACTGAACTTTCTGCATACTCCTCATCTTCAGTAATAAAGGTTGGCATGTCATCAGGTGTAAATAAGTGATTTTCTTCTCCTATTACATTATCTTCATCATCTGATTCTGGGCCAACAAAATTCTGCTACAAAGGAGTCTTTACCTGCTGTTGTGCTGACGGTTCTTGTGCTCGCTGCTCTCGTTGTTTGATCCGGAATTGTGGTTGCTGCTGTCCACGGAAATTAGGATTCCTGATCTGCGATTCAGGCTTATCAAGTGTCAATATTTCAATCATATTTTCCACCTTGTGAAGTACTTGATATGAAGTAGAAGCTTCTTCCTTTATCACTACTTTCTTCTCAGCTTTCAATCTAGCTCTCTTGTCATTCAAATTAGCTTCAACACTCACTGTAATTTTCTGCATATCCTCCAAAGTGGGCGGATCTCTTTCTCGTAATGAATAGGCCATATCTGGATCAAAACCATCCGGAAAATTAAGCAAAGCTGACTTCTTAGATGGCCTTAAATCATCAGGAATTGCATTGTAAACCGCATTAAATCTAATACAATAGTCTTGGACGGACTCACTAGCATTGCGCTTGATATTGGTATATTCAAAAGTGATTTGAAGAGGATCTTTCTTTATTTCCCACCGATCCAAAAACTGTCTTTGAAGCTCAGCCAATGTAGCAATACTTCTAGGCTGCAAAGCTCTGAACCATTTTCTCATCTCACCTCCAAAAGTTTGCACAAACAATCTCATAGTCACATTTTCTTCATCAATTTCATGAAGATCAAAGAAGTCTGCCATTCTGTCAATATGCTGCTGAGCAGGAACACTTTGAGGAGTGCCATCAAACAATGGGATTTTACTCTGATAATCCGCAGGCATGGCAACCAAGTTTTGAGGCAGGACAAGAGGTGCGAATCGAGCAGCCATTTCTCTTGGTGGATTTATAACCGGTCTTGGGGAAACAGGTGGAGTAGGAGCAGTAGATGTATGAGGTGTATGTGGTTTGGATGGAGGATAAACTACTACATATTTTTGATCAGATATAGATGGTTGTACGGGAATGGTAGGAATGAAAAGAGGCTCGGTGTGAACTTGTGAACCGGATGTGACTGCTGATAGCCCAAGAGTTTCAGAAGTAGACTCTATAAACTCATGAATATTTGTTGCCACAATAGAGTTTTGAATATTCAAAATGTAACTGTCAATGGATCTATTAGCTTGTTCAATTTCAATATACTTGATAAACTCAGGATTTATGACAATAGAACCAATAGCACTTTCAGATTTAGTCTCAAACAACGTCAACTCAAATTGCTCATCAAATTCAATATCTTCAAGGTATTAAAACATAGCGGGACATGAATGAGATTTGAAAAGAGGAATCATGGGACTTTCTCGACGAAGGATTCTTGAAATCATATTGGGATTTTCATACACTGGAGGTGGATCGGGATCTAGATTTTCTCTTGTATGTCTTCTGGAAGCCAGTGTGTTGGATTAATTTCAAAAATCAAAGGGAAAAAACCAACCTGTTCAGCCTATAAAATTCTAGACTCATCACCCAAAAGTCTAGAACTATCTAATATACCAGGGTAATTCACAAGTCAGGTGTCACATTCACAAGCTAGACCGGAGATTGACTGAAGCAGCATTTATCTACTTTCGCTAATGCAAAGCAAGAGCGTTTTGAAGGCTACCTGGCATAACTTCAGGCTCTGTCTGTAGCTTATAAAAAAAATAACACTAACAAGCAAACCATTTTTTCCCCAGTATGGTCGCCACTATGTTATTTCCTAAATCTACCGCAGGCTGAAAGAAGGCAGAGTTCAGGGTAACATCAAACCACGCTCAGTCTGGTAGCTAGCCCTACCAGAACAGGAGAGGGCTCTCTCTGGATCAATCTCAGCGAAACGTAATCAATATGGCTTGAGATGACTGAAATAAAAGCTAATTTTAGGCTAGGTATATAAATAAAGAAGTTTGATTTTGATTTTGGGGTTTTTTGTTGGATCAAAGGGAAAGGCAATTTTGGGTGCAGGGATTAGGCCTAGTTTTTGCAGAGTTCTGATTGGGGCAAGGAAGGAAATATTTTTTAGGCTTTATATTGAATGAATGGATGGATCAAACTGGTGAGGAGATGAAGAGGGAAAGAGGGTCTCAAGAGTCCTCCTCAAACAAATGAAAACATGTAAAATTAAACAAAACTAAAGGCAGAGCAAAGCAAGCTACTGAATTCCACCTTTAACACTGTTTTGTTTAATCTAAGAAGAAAGGAGAAGGAAAATGGTACACATAAACATTAGTGAACTTACAAATACATAGAGAAAAACACCATCAAAACACAGAGCCACAAGGATCCCAAAGAGTGCTGCAAACCCTGGTCTATTCCCTTGCCAAAAGTGCAGAGATGAAATGTACAATGAAGTGCCAAGCAATCCCAAGTGTCCAAACCTAAAAATGACTGAGAAAATACATAATATAGACAAGCCTAACTCCTCCACATGCCTCTAGGGGTCGAGCTCATCATTATAGGAGTTTTTTCAACCATATCTAAACTAGGAACTAGAAAATAGGCAATGAAACAACTTGCCTCTATATGCTAGGAAACTGATCCATTCACTTACATTTCACCTTTTGGTGAATGAATCTACTATGATGAGTAAAAATGTGCCAAAATTACATCAAAGTCATGAAATTTCATCAATGTACATCAAGATTTACATGAAAAAGTCAAACTGGCCAAAACTAGGCGAAATTTTGAGCTGCTGAGTGAAAAATAAGCCAAATTTCTCTATGCGCCACGCCTGAAATCGCGATGCATAGCACACGTTTGGAGCTGATTTTGAGTCCCTTCCTGAAGTCCAAATTGAGCTCATGATAGCTCGTTGGAAATACCTACCTGTCTACTTTCCAACCCAAGTAGAATTTCTAGATTTGGTTGCCATTTGCCCCTCCAAAAATCAAATCGCCCAACATTGCTTCCTGTGTGTGCAAAAAGTGGCAGAAAGGCCAAATTTTAGGGTGTTTTTGACCCTTTAGGCAACCCAGAAATTGATGAAATCCTTAGGTAATCCATGAGCATGCATAAATTTTCATAGCCAATCTAGAAATGCAAAGCTTTTCCTCTGAAGAGCTGCCAATTATAAGCGCGCGCCAAGTGGCACTACGCGTCGGGCAGGAAAATCTGTTTTGTGACCAAAAAAATTCAAAAATGACAAAAAAATTTCCAAATTCCTTGAAATTTGGGCTGAAGGTCCCTGATCAAGTACTATGCTCAGCCAAAGAAGCTTCGGCCAAGATTTGGAGCCTATCATGCCTTTTGCGATGCTCCAGTGCCCTCCTTAGCCTCGCTTTCAGGATTCTGATATGCGCCTTGCAAACATGATTGCGTGCCCAATAGTGATTCTTCATGTGCCTGAGCATGTTATTCTCCTTATTTTCCTTCTTCAACAGCTTCTCAAGATGCATGTTGACCCTCTCAAGCCAAGTCTCTCTATCGGCCTCAATTTGCTGCTCAATAGGTGTCATCTTGGATGGCCTTCTTCGGGTAGTTTGCCGGTTCTCACGGATGTTTTGCAACTCCATGATCGTCTGCTGATCCTCCAACTACTTTTTCCACTTCTCCAGATAATTTATGTTCCATTGAGCTCTCTGCAACTTTTCGGTCAATGTGCTGATCTCAGATTTCTGCTCCTGAATGACTTCTCTCAACTTTGAGCTTGGAGAGCTCAAATCCTCATCAAGCAATATGAAATCAGTGTCATGGTCTCCTGAAGGGCCCTCCTCCTGCATGGGCCTCTTTCCTCTGTCCTATACCTGTACTTGTGCTACTGATGACGGCAACGAGACCCCTTCCACCCCGGGTGGAGATAGTACTCGTCGGGCTGCTGCAAATAATGCTCTCGTGCCTCTCTGATAAGTAACAAACACCGGCAAACTGATAGGCTCTGTCTCGGGACCTTCAAACTGATGTGAAGGTTCACCTGGCTCATGAACAATCTCCGGAGGGGGCTGAGGGGCTATGAAGAAGTTATGGGAAATAAAATCCTCCCATGCAGTGCCCTGCAATCCAAGCTGATGTACCACAATGATCTTGATGAGTGCATAATAATAAATGTTGTTGTACTGCTGCTCGGGAGTCTTCTTATGCACAAGAGTGGTCATTCTCTCGATGTTCCAGCACATGAAATGTGGAATGTTCATCATCTTCACTCTCATGAAATGCATCAATAACCTGATGTGGTATGCATAGAGACGTGATAAACGACCCTCACAACTGAAGTATCTGATAATGAGTCTCATCAAAGGCGCATAGGATTCCTTCAGGAACTGAAATGGGAATACCCTGCTGAGCTACCTCACTTAGCTAGGCCTAATGCATGGTTCATATTGCAATCTATCCACCTGTTGTCTCTTGTTCCACTCTTCACCTACATTCGTTATTCCTGTTGCCTGAGAAATGGTTACTAGTGTCAAGGTGAAATTTACACCAGTAAGAGTTACCTGACCATCATGCAAATGTAAAACAAACAAACGAGCCAACTCCTGATGATGTTGAATCTGAGAAATCATCTCACAATACTTGTAGCATGACTGCTCTCGGAAACATGCCATGGCAAGTGGGCAGGCCTGCAACTGAGTCAATGAGGTGGGCTCTTCTCTCACATGTTTGCCACCTTTACGAGGCCTTCTCGGTGCATGTAACTCAGTGGTAGAGTCATTGTCTTGTTCATATGATGACTCAATGTCTGTCATGGTGTTACAAGTCTATGCCAAGTGTATGCTGATCTGTATGAGGTGAAAATAAGAATTTGGTGTATTTGCCTCCAATTGCCAAATGTGTGCCAAATAGGAAAGGACTGTGGGAAATAGTACAGTGGTAAAAATGTGGTTCAGTCAAGTGAAAATTGAAGTGTGAGGACAGTCACTTGACTGTTTTTGGGAATTTGGGATTAGTAATTTTTGCAACTGATATGAGAGAGGGAGAGTGATAGGGAATGGTAGGGTTTTAGGGATAGGGATGATAGGACTTTAGGAATAAGTGATTTTGGGAATGTGAGGGAATAAGGGATTGATAATGATGATAGGATTACAGTGATGGGAAAGAAATCATAACTGATGAATGGAGTTGGATTATCTTGGCACCAAAGTTGTTTTTTAAAATACCAATTTAAAACCCTAAGGAGCAGTCTTAACAAAATGATAGGGTTTATGTTTTCACCATTCAAAATCTTATAACCAATCTTGAAACCACACCAAACACAAGCTAATAGTGATTCAAAGTCATCACAAACTTACTCGGAGCATGGGAGTTTGAATCAATTTGAATTTGTGGAACAGTGGAAGAGTCTTTTTGTGTGTGTCGGCCCTGTGCGCCGCACGCACAACCCAATGTGTCGCGACGAGTGAGTGCGCTGCGCACATTTAAAAAACACTGCGGTGGGTGGCTCTATGCGCCGCGACCTTCCTCCTGTGCACCGCGACCCTGAATTTCTCCCACAGTCAGTTCTCCAAAACACGTTTTCGCTCTTCCACACTTGACTCGGCTTAATGATGTCTTTGGCATACTAATGGATTGTTCAAACACCACAAATATCTTATATGCCCAATGACTTTGATTTTTAATTTCAAATAACCCACTTTCTAATGTTTGGCTTTGGCACTTTTCACTTTTTAAATATAAACTCTGTTTTGCTTGTTTCCTTTGATTCTTTGACTGAATGACGAAACTCTTGTCTATTTCTTGCAGGGATGGCTGGCATGGAATTTGGCAAAGGCGACCAGGGCTGCACCTGAAGAACTTCACAACTAAATTTTTTGAAAATTACATGGAAATTTATTACAAAAGATAAAATGGACGATTTTTCTTCAAAACAGAGTTTTGAAGAAAAGTCACGATCAATCATTATAACGATGAAATTTTGCGATGAAAACTTATTTCGAACCTCCCTCATGTGCCTGCTGGCATTATTGGACACTTTAAGGATTAAACCCTAGACCTAATAACTAAAATGACTCTTTGCTGACCAAGAGACCAAACATGACTGTAAATGACTTTAAAATTGATTTTAATGAATAGACACGGACCAGTAGGTACATGACATGAGGGACATGAGTGACAAGACCCTTCCATCAGAAGACCAATGCTCCTAATGGAATGAAAATGACTGAACAGAATGAGACACCTAAAAATGAAATGCATCAAAAGAGATTTTGATCTCTGACGGAGGGATGAACAGACCGACTCTAACACAAACCTCCTGCTAAGAAGATAGTGTCTCCACATGTTTAGTGTATGAATGATCATTGCTAGCTCAATATCATATATCAGGTAGTTCTTCTTGTGCTCATTTAGTATTTGTGATTCATAGCATACCACCTATCCCTCTTGCATAAGGACCCCACCAAGTCCTTTCTTGCAAGCATATGTACACACTACAAACTCCTTGTCTAGATATACAATATTGAACACAGGAGCATGTGCCAACAACTTCCTAAGCTACTCAAAACTGGCCTCGCACTCCTTCGCCCAATCAAATTTCTTATCGTTCCTCTGTAATGATGTAATAGGATAGGAAATATGTGAGAATTTTCAGATGAACCTCCTGTAATAACCTTCCAAACCCATGAATGATCTCACATCGTCTACATTTTTAGGAGCTACCCACTCCATTACAACCCTTATCTTTTATGGATCTACTACAATTCCCTCCTTGGAGACAACATGTCCCAAGTAGTGTACCTTAGTCTGGAAGAAACTACATTTTCTGAGCTTAGCGTACAACTAATGCTCTCTCAAAAACCTCAACACTACTGCCAAATGCTTGACATGCTCTTCCTCTTTTTTAGAATATACCAATATGTCATCAATGAAAAGAATAAGAAACTTGTCCAAATAAGGACACACTACACTATTATCAAACACATAAATGTATTTGGGGCATTAGTAAAACTGAATGGAACTACAACAAACTCATAATTCCCATACCTGGTCCTGAATGTGGTCTTGTAGATGTCCTTCTCTTTGATTCATACATGATGGTATCTCGAACCCAAGTCGATCTTAGATAATAATTCTGCTCCCTTCAGCTGATCAAATAAATCATCGATCCCCGGTAATGGGTACTTGTTCTTGATGGTCACTTTGTTCAACTACCTGTAGTCAATGCAAAATCTGAGAGTGACATCCTTCTTCTTTACGAACAAAATGGGTGCACCCCAATGTGATACACTTGGCCTAATGTATCCCTTGTCAAGCATTTCTTTCAACTGCAACATTAACTCCACCAACTCAGGTGTGCTCATCCTGTAAGGTGGCTTTGATGTTGGGGTTTCCCCTGACATCAACTCAATAGATAAGACTACCTCCACGTGTGGTGGAAACTCTAAAATATCTGTCAGAAACACATCCTGAAACTGCTGTAAAATTGGATACCTGTTCAACACATCTACATCCTCAACTTCCTTACCTTTGTCAATAGAGATATGAACTTTTAATAGCACACACCCTTTCCTACCATTGCACTTAGCATGCATGGTTTTCACTATCCTAGCTAATGCGCCCTTTTTATTTCCTTGTAGGACTCTTGGTTCCCCATTTTCATCCAAGAACTTAATGGATTTGTCATAGAAATATACCTTGGTCTTGGGAAGATACAACCAATCCATACCCAATAGCATATTGTATGATCCCAATGGAAATATCCTTAAGTACACTGTTGTAGGCATACATTTAACTCAAATGCACAAGCTCTTACCCAATGGAGAAATTTTTTCTTCATACCTATGGTCAACGACACTAACCAATATTCTGCATCCATTTCCTTAATCTAACCACACTTATCCACCAATTTAGGACTAACATAGCTATAATTATATCCAGGGTCAATCAAAATATAAATAGCTTGATCACAAAGCTTACCATCCATCTCAATGATAGAAGCCTAGTGATCTTCCTGCCTGTTGTCCATGACTACATAAATACGAGTAATTATCTTTCCAACATCCCCAAAAGTCTGCACCTCCTGTACATTATATATATAAGGCCTACCACCCTAATTCTTTGGACAATCTCTCTTAAGATGCTCCTCACCGCATGTCCAACACTCCAACCCTACCGTATTGTTACCTCCATGTTACTGCTATGATCTATGATGTTTTTGTGGTATATGTTGTTGTTGTGGTCTATGCCCCTGTCTAGCTGCATTAAAATTATTTTGAAGTGCCACATTTTCTTTATCTTCTGCATTATAAGTCCTTACTCTTTTTGGTTTCCATTTTTCTTTACCTTTTTCCTTCCCTTTACATCCTTGATGAGACTCATTCTTGCGCTTTGAATGTTCATAGTAATGTTTTAGCTTCCCAATGAATTTCTCAAGTGTTTTAGGCTCATCATATTCAATCCAATATTTGAATGCTAATGAAAAAACATTGAAATTTTTTTGAACTTTAGCCTTCTCATCCTCAAGATATGGTACATAACTCAATATCTACAAGAACTTTGTCGTATACTCTTCATCTATCAATGATCCCATATTTAGCTCATAAAATTATTTGGCCTTGCTATTGTAGTACCTCTCTGATAATTACGTCTTCTTGAAAATCATTTTGAACTGATGCCAACTCAAGTCCGTTGTCCTGATGTGCCTAACCCACTTCACATCTTCCCACTGAATTTTTTCTTTACCCCTCAAAATGAATATAGAAATTCTGGCCTTCATGTTATTTGAGTACTCATGCAACTCAGAGAACTTCTTCATCCCAAGTATCCAAGCTTCTACCTCTTCTAGTTTCTTCAAGTCCCAATCAAAAATGGGTGTCTTTGCTTTTTTAAATTCATCTGAAAAGTATGCCCTGTCATTCCTCCTCTAAGGATGATATCGATGGCGATAATGATGTCTATCTGAACCAACACTAGAATGGTACATGTATTCATCACCCCTCCTATCCGGAGTGTCCAACAACCTTCCATCTCTGACTGTATCAGCTCTATCTGACCTATGTCTACTAGGAGACCAAGTACCATATGCCCCATTAGTTCTATCCTCTTGTCCATAACCAATCCGAAGTGGCCCTTGTTTCTAGAAATATAACAAGCTCTGAAGAAGTATAACATTCACCTCTTCTTGCTTCTATTTTTCCTGTATGAGTCTTTCATTATTCGCCTTAAAAATCCTTATTTCTTCCTTTAGTCTTCTCAATGTGTCTGCCAAATCAAAAGGGTGCCCACCACACTACTCATCTGAATAGTAGGGAGAGTCTTTATAGTCTACCAACTTTCTCTTCATCTTTGATATCTTTTCCTGCCAAGAATAATACATCATCTAAACCAAATCATAACAGACCAACATACCTTAGTGTAATTTGGGGAGGATACATCCTGAAAATCAACCAAGCAACATAATACATGTATATATATAATCATAAATGGCATACAAACTCATAACACATGGTATACTAGCGCATAAACATCATTCTAGTTGGATTCCAGTAATCAATGCATGACCATACCAAATAAACAACATGACCTAATGCATAACCATACCAATGAAAACTTGACCACACACAATCACAAGCATGAACGATACACAAGCATAAGAAACACATAACCAAGTGTTGTAATATTCAACAACCCCCATTATTTTAGCATAGTTACCTTAGGAAAATAATGGGGACCCTTTTAAAAAATTTAGAGTAAAACAAATAAGACCCTTAAGTGATTCACTTAAATATAAATAGGAATCAAAGGGGGGTAAAAGCCTTGAATTTTGACCTTAAAAACACTTGAGCGGATAATGTTAAAGAAATGGCAATATCGCAATCACAATATCACAATGAAACACAGATGGCTCTTAAAAGCCACTCAACACATATTGCGATGCGAAATACATCAAAGTGCTTTAATAAATAAATAAAAATTTCTTGAACAAATTCTATAAGAAAGATACTATGGGACCCACTTCTGCTACGTAGGCTATCACAAATCGCAAATCACATTTCGCAGTTCTACCCTGACGGTCTTAATGTCATCCTCCACATTTCCCTAATGTGATATACTCTATCGCATCGCACTTTTGCTTCACGACTACTCTTGCGCTTTATACATTTTTGCCGATATTGCGATTGTGATATCTCAATCAGCAAAATGTAGTCGATTGTCATTTTATAAAGATCCACACACGCGTAACACTATGATGCGACATATCTCTTTTTAATGTTGGAATGATTACACGGGCACATCAACACATACCGACCATTAATGCCATAACTTAACGGTTTTATAGCCCATGCCTCCAAAAATTATTTGACTGCAAGAAGCATTGAATTTATGTATTAACAATGTGCCAGGTTTCATTTGTTTGATTGTTTCCATTATTATGGTAATTGCGCATTTGTAAATTAAAATTGTGTCTTTCTATTTATCACTTCTCATTGTTAACAGGCAAGTTCAAATAAATAAATCTCTTTAGAGATATAGAAATATGTTAAGAAAGCTAAGAAACCTATGGCACCTGTGAATCTTACGCCTACTATAAGTGAAAGAATATAGGTGCTTCCTCTATTTACAGACACAACATGCATACCACAAAGTGGTTCTTCCTCCTGGGAAGAAATGTATAAGTTGTTTTAGGATGAGAAACCCCATAGGGATCAACAAAAAGTTACTGTTGATGCTTTTGATTCCTCAGAAGATACTGTAGAAGAATTTGTTAATTCCTTTCTGCACCGAGTTGCTACGCACCCTAAAATTATACTATATATTGATATATTGATATGGATAATCAACAAACTCAACATTGGGGACATGAATTTCTTAACCAACATAGGAACAATGATAGGTTCTTTTAAAGCTGAATAATTGAAGTTGATGTATCACATCCCAAACACAGAAAATGTATACGACAAGGAATTTATGGCGCAATTCTCCAGCGAGAATGAGCTTAAATCAAATCCGATCAAGAAATGGAGAAACAACCCGAATAAACACATAAATAATGACAAGGCTATGCATTCTACTGAATCCCTTGCTAGTACCTACTGTTATGTTTCTGAAATTATGTCTAGGCTCTTTGGTTAGCCTGATACTACCAAATTTTCAATTTAATGGATTTCCCTAATGGAAGCAGTTGCAAAATCTTATATTATGGATCGGGGAACTGTTTTTTTCCAACAATATTGCTACTGAAATTTTGGAATCTAGAAAAAATCATTCTATTTCCTCCAAATTTTTCCCCCATTTCATATGAGTGCTTATATCATGGACATTGTATGTTTCACTTGATATTTTCCAGCCATGGGTTGGAAATGGACTACCCAGGACCCTCTCCCCATTCATGTCTATCATAGCATGTTATGGGAGTAAAAATATGAAAACTATTTTTATAAATTATCCCATGGAGTCATGTTCCCTTTGTTTGAAGCTATGTTTAATGATAAATTCCCCATGTTATCTAAAGAATCTCAAGCTGACTTCTCCTCCATTAGAAAATGGTTTGGAGAATAATTGTTTACCTATGTTAGATTTTTTGGGACACTGGCTCAACCACATGTTTTACCATTATATGTCCCTGATAAGTTTCTCGCCAGAGAAGTAGCTTATCAAATAGTTGGAAATGAATTAACCAAGATTATTAACGAAGCTAAGAAAGCATCATGGCCCTAATTTCCAATTAATTGTAGTGTTTATGCCTTGGACAATTATAAACATGCAGAATTAGAGGTCAGCCAAATTTAATGTTTGAAATTGTTTACAATTTCAAACAGACAATACGACCCGAATCAATTTTCCAATGACTTTACCACCCAAGTTAAAATCAGACATTTTGTACATGAAGATGATGATTTCGATGACTTGTTTGAGTTTGTCGATAATTACTCCATATTTCAGAAGTTATTAGCGCTATGCCTGCATCCATATGAATTTTCAAATTTTAAGCAGTACAGTAACAAAAGATTGCAATGGATTTCTTTGAAAATGTTAGAAGTATCCCAACCCATAACACAGAAGGAAAAGGAAAAATAAACAACACCTAAGGATACTGAAGTCCTTGGTAAATCTGAAAATGATAAATCTACCGAAGTTCAAACCATGGAATTAGATTTCCCAAGTAATTTGAATGATGTCTGGAAGGATTTTAACCAAAAAATCCAAGGAGAAGAAGGAGTGATGATTATTGGTCATCAATAGATAGTTCAAACACCTCAAAGCAAAAGTCAGGACCCATTCACTTCTGGGCCCTTTGACAAGTTAGTTAGCATAGAGAAAGTGGAATTAATCCTGGCCCCCCTACTATAAAAATTGTACTCAAAATTGAGGTAATCCCTCATTTGGATATATTCTATAGTCCTAAACACAAATCAGTTATGAGAAGACAAAGAAAAAGGAGGAGAACATAGCAATCTCAACTCCTTGTTCCAGAAAATGTTTCAATGGAAGTTGTCTGGAAAGATTCACAAGAAGAACTTTCTCAGGATCTAACTCGTCTGACCCAATTCAAAGGAGTCTATGCATCTGCAACTATAGGTAAAGCTTCCGAGGTTCAACAATTGATGAAAGAAAAGGATGAAAGAATCATCCAATTAGAACATGAACTATAGGCAGAGAAGCAAAACGTCATGTTGGAAATATTTTCATTGATGGAAAAGGAAGTGGCAAAGGAATTGGCATATGAAACAGTAACTAGGAACAGAGAAATGAAACATACAAAAGGACAAAGGTCAGCAGAGAAGAACAGAGAAAGAGTGCAGTATCAGTCAAGGAGCAAATTGAATTCAGTAGGAAGGATATTTGTGTCCATGTGGAATTAATCCATGTGTGAACATATGCATGCATCCTGATGGAGGATAATTGAAATCCGTAAGAAACCCTATGAGGGGATTAATGGTGCTCTGCATGTAGTTCAAGGAACTGATGCTAATACAGTCGACTGTGTATCCCAAATTGGTAGATAGTGGAGTTATATACATTCGTTGAATATAAGACTGAAGGTAAATTGGGATCAATGTTGGGGATTGATCTCGGAATTGTCTGTGCCTTTATTGAATTGAGCAAGTGTAATATATGAACGTGTTCTTGATGAAGGAATTGTGAATTCCTGCAACCAACACGGAACTCGGTGACTCGGACTTTCATTGGAACAACTCTTTGGAATTACGAGAAGTCCGAAAGGATTTCATCGGAGCTGTATAACAGTAATCGTGGTTATATGAACTGATAACGCAGAGAAAAGAATTAGCGAAAGTACCCTGACGGAACCTGGAGTAGAGGGGCGAAACCTTGCGAATGAACAATGAACGTGGTTTAGGCTAGAAGTGGTTTTTATCGCACTACTCTTGACGAGCAAGCGGTATTCAAGAGGTGGGGAGAGATTCCATAGAACGGGCGACACGCATCCCCGTATGACTTGGACAAAACCACTTATCACCGTGCGCCATCGCGCATCGTCATCCCTGCATCATCAACGAACGATAACCGTCGGATCATCTGAAGACCGAGCGATGTGCTCTTCGCCGTCAGATGGAAATGATCGTTAGCGATGGGCCCGATTTTAAATTATATTGATTAAGCCGTCGATTATGTATGTGGGGCCCGAACCAAAGGTCTATTTAAAAGCCATTTGATAAAAATCGTTGGTTATTAATATAAATTTCTATCATATATTTAATTGCTAAAAATCGTTGGTTATTAATATAAAGTTATATCATATATTTAATTGCCAAAGGTTGTGAATAATATTTATTTATTTATCAAATTCCACGAATTTGATAAATAAAATTCCAATAAAAGAAAGAAAACCATCAGCGGCACGTTAATATTACTTAACCTTGGCTATAGTATTATTTGGCGGAGATAAAGATTACCTTTGGGACGATTCGTGCATGGAAGAACAAAGATTGGGATTTCAATTTGGATTGGTTCGACTTTTAATATGAATACCATTAGTGGTTGAGTGGTTTTCTACTCATGGTATTGATAAAGGCTAAACTATATAAGGAGAAGAGGATTATACTACAGGGTGTGCATGTGGAAGGGTTGTTAATAAATAAATCTCTTTAAGAGATATCTGCATATATGATGCACCTATGGATATGATCTAGAAATGATGAATCTCTACGATGATCGGCAAAAGAAATGATGAAGACCTGACGGAAGTCTGATGAAGAAATTGAAGAAATCTGGTGGATCTGAGGGTTGAAGCCTTCTGTATGAAAGTGGAAGTATCCTGCTAGTAAAAGCTGGTGTTAAAATCAGGGGGTTGGAGCTCCCTTCCAGTAGTGGCTGGAGAACGAGAAAAGGTTGTAGCCTTTATGTAGGTAGGTTCCTGTGTGCTGGTATAAGTCTGCGCCAGCATAAATTGTAAGAAGTTTTCTTTATAATAAATATTGAAGACTGAGATAACAGCAGCGGTGGTTTTCTCCCGAATTGGGTTTCCACCTTAAATACTGGTGTTCATATGTGTTGCTTATGATTGATGGTTTGTTCTGTTATTTATGTTCATGCTTACTACTAAACATATGATGAATGAATGATGCAATGATCTAAGTAAAGACATAGTAAGATCTTTGGACATACAAGTTGGATTAAGTAATGTAGCATATGGTTTAAGAGAAAGAAAAGTAAAAGTTTTCATTCAGCTCAAAATACTGATTCACCCCCCTCAGTATTTTTCCCAACAATTGGTATCAGAGCAGGTCCTTCTGAAAAAGCTTAACCGCTAGAAGGAAGATCAAACAAGATGAGCAATCAAGATGGAACAGCTTCTATCAGGCCTCCGCTCTTCAACGGAAGCAATTTAATCTTCTGGAAAACAAGGATGAGATCCTATCTTCAGTCTCTGGGTGCAGATGTATGGGCTATTGTTGAAGCAGGATATCAATATCCAGCTGCAGTACCAACAGATCCAACGAAAAGAAAGAATTATGAAACAAATGCAAAGGAAATTAATGCTCTATTGGGAAGTCTAACTGAATCAGAATTTTTCAAAGTCATGCAGCTGAATATAGCAAAGGCAATATGGGACAAAATCATTCTAAGTTATGAAGGTGATGCAAAGGTAAAAAGTGCTAAACTCCAAACTCTCAGAATTCAATATGAGAACCTAAAAATGCATAATGAGGAGAGCATTGCTAATTTCTTTTACGTCTTGATGACATTGTAAATCATATGAGAAATCTGGGAGAAACAATAACTGAATCTACTTTGGTTGAGAAAGTTTTAAGATCACTAACGATAAAATTTCAATCAAAAGTTTCTACTCTTGAAGAAAAGTAGGATCTTCAAAATCTTACTGTGGTGCAACTTCATGGAATACTGACTGCATATGAAATGAGAAGAGGAGGACCATCTGAAGACAAGGAAGTCATCTTTAGAGCTTCTATAGAAGGAAAAGAAGTACAAGAGACAGAAGGATCAGGGTATATCTCAGAGGAAGATGAGGTAAATTTTGTAAAGAAACTCCAACTTGGTACAGGACGGTTCAGAGGTAAGCTTCCTTTAAAATGTTTTTCTTGTGGAACAGTTGGTCATTATGCTGCTAAGTGTCCTCACAAAGAAACACATGAAAAAGGAAAGGAAGTAGCAAGAAGGAATACGAATCAGTTTAGCAATAGAAAAAGTTACTATACTCATGAAGACAGTGATGGGTTATCAGACAGTGAGGAAGAATGTGAACAAAATCTTAGACTTCTCATGGCATTTGAAAAAGAGACCAGAGAAGAAAAGGATACTTTTATGGATGCTTTAGAGGACAATGATTTTCTTGATGAAATCAATCAAATCAAAATATGCTTAGAAGAAAGTAAAATATCCATAGAAACTCTGAAGAACCAGCTTCAAGAAAAGGAGAAACATAATGAGAAATTAGAATGTGAAATAGTAAGTCTAAGAAAGGAAATTGAGAAAGTAAAGATTTTGAATCTTAGATTTGCTAAAGGATCTGAAACCTTGGATGAGATTATCAAGGTACAACGTTCTCCTCTTCTAAAGACAGGTCTTGGATATATCGGAGAATCTTCTCAGGCTTCAACACCAAATTATCTAAAAGCAGCTACAGCCAATACACAACATTTTGCCCCTCAGCAAGAGAGTAAAGAATCTCTACAGATAAGGCATGACCATCTCAATTCAAAGAACACTAACAAGAGTACCTTTCAAAGAAACACCAATCAACAGGTAAATTCAAGTAGGAGATTTCATGATCGCATAAATTTCTTCTTCAATGGACAATGTTTCTCATGTCACAATTTTGGTCATAAAGCTGTTCAATGTGTTGCATATAAAACCATCATGACAAGAGAAGCAAGAAATAAAAGGATTGATATTGGAACAAAGAAGAATACATATAACAACTTTTCTCCTCTTCAAAATGAAGTTGAATGTGCTTATTGCAATAACTTTGGTCATGAAGAATCTGAATGCAGGAGCAAAGTTCACCCAAAAGAGCATTTTCCTTCAAACTCCAAAGTGTGGAAAAAGAAGGAATTACAGGTTGAAAATTGTGGCATAGATTTATTTGCAAAAGGTGAAGAAAATCAATGGTACATTGATAGTGGATGCTCAAAACACATGATAGGTGACAAAGACAAACTTCTTTCATATAGTGCTCTAGAAAAAGAAAAGAATGTTACATTTGGAAATGATACTGTTGTTGTCATTAAAGGAAAAGGGTCTGTTTTTATAAAAGAAAAGGTGAATGCTAATAATTTCATGTATGTGGATGGATTAAAGCATAACCTGTTAAGTGTAAGTCAGATGTGTGATCAAGGAACTGAAGTTGTCTTTAGTTCAAAAGAATGTGTGGTACGTGATCTTGATACAGGTAAAACAATTATAAAAGGAAACAGAACTCCAAGCAACCTATATGTATTGAAAAACTGCAAGAACAATGTTACTTGAGTAAATCTTCAGAAAACTGGCTATGGCATAGAAGGTTGGGGCATCTGAGCTTCTCTCAAATCAACAAATCAAGCAGACTCAAAGTTGTTCATGATCTTCCCAATATTACTCTACCTGAAAATATCATATGCAAATCTTGCCAGTTCGGTAAGCAAACCAGAGTACAATTTAATGCCAAGGAAGGATCATCAAGTAAGCCTCTTGAACTTGTTCATACTGACATATGTGGACCTATGAGGAAAAAGTCATCACGTGGTGAAGAATACTATATCTTATTCATTGATGATTTCTCTAGAATGTGTTGGATTGGGTTGATTAAACACAAAGATGAAGCATTTGAGAAATTTCAGATCTTCAAAGCACTGGTTGAAAATGAATCAGATCTAAAAATCAAGTGCCTTAGATCTGATCGAGGAGGAGAATATATATCCAATGAATTCCTTGAATTTTGTGAACAACATGGCATAAAAAGATAGTTTTTTGTAGCTGGCACTCCACAACAGAATGGCGTAGCAGAAAGAATGAACAGAACAGTTCAACAAATGGCTAGAGCTATTCTTGATGATTCTGGAACCCCTGACACATTTTGGGGATAAGCAACACATACAACAGTAAATATTCTTAACAAGGCACATGTTTTTGTAAATAGTGATAAAACTCCATATGAACTCTGGTATGGTAATTCTCCCACCGTAAAGCATTTTAGAATTTTTGGAAGCAGATGTTTTATCAAAAATAATGATGAAAAACTTGGCAAGTTTGAACCCAGAGCAGATGCAGGAATATTTCTTGGTTACTCCTCTAGGAGTAGGGCATATAAATGTTACAATAAAAGACTTCGGAAGATTTTTGAATGTATAGATGTTGTTATTGATGAGTCTCCTGCAGCTCCAAAAGAAGAAAAACAAACAACAAATGAAGACGATGATGATGACATATATCCTTCTACATCAAATAGTAATGATATAAACAGTGAGCCCAGTGAAGAACCCGAAGATGATTTATTTGAAAAGGCTTCATCCAGATATGTTCAAAAGAATAATCCAGAATCTCAAATTTTGGGAGAAAAGGGAGCAGGTGTACAAACAAGAAGGACTCTTGTGGGATCTTCCAGTTACCTGGCATTTCTATCCACTATTGAACCACAAAATGTCAATCAAGCCAACAAAGATGAATGTTGGATTCAAGCCATGAATGAAGAACTTGATCAAATTGAAAAAAATCACACTTGGGAATTAGTACCAAGACCTCATGACAAAAATGTCATTGGAACTAAATGGATATTCAAAAATAAGTTAAATGAGAATGGGGATGTTATAAGAAATAAATCCAGACTTGTTTGCAAGGGGTATGCTCAACAAGAAGGTATAGACTTTGAAGAAACTTTTGCCCCTGTAGCTAGACTTGAAGCCATAAGAATGTTTCTTGCTTTTTCAAGCTTCCAACAATTAAAAGTTTATCAAATGGATGTTAAATCTGCTTTTCTCAATGGTTATCTAGAAGAAGAAATTTATATAGAACAACCTGAAGGATTCATTTTGGGAAATGATGAAAATCTTGTTTGTAGACTTAAAAAGGCTCTATATGGTCTCAAACAACCTCCAAGGGCGTGGTACTATCGTCTTGACAAATATCTTCATCAACAAGGATTTTCTAAGGGGACTGCTGACAGCAACTTATACATAAAAACTGAAAATGATAAACTACTAATTGTGGTTGTATATGTTGATGATATCATTTTTGGAAGTAATGAAGAGTTTATGAGTCAGAAATTTTCTTCGGATATGCAACAAGAATTTGAAATGTCTTTACTTGGAGAACTAACATTCTTTCTTGGCCTGCAAGTGCAAAAAACAACAGATGGCATATTCTTATCGCAAGCAAAATATCTTAAGCAAATCTTGAAGAAGTATGGCATGGAAGATTGCAAACCTGTAAGTACACCAATGATAACCGGATGTAATCTCAGTTCTAATGATAATTCCCCCACGGTGAATCAACCAGAATACAGATCTATGATAGGAAGCCTACTTTATCTCACTGGGACAAGACCAGATATTATGCATGCAGTTGGGATTGTTGGACGATTCCAAGCTAATCCAAAAGAGTCTCACCTTCAGGCTGTGAAAAGAATATTCAAATATCTACAAGGAACTCAAGACTTTGGACTATGGTATCCAAAGAATGTTGATCTTACTCTTCATGCTTATACTGATGCAGATTGGGCTAGAAATGTTGATGATTGGAAAAGCACTAGTGGTGGTGCATTTTATATGGGGCCCCGGTTAGTATCTTGGTTTAGCAAGAAGCAAAGCTCTATTGCCTTATCTACAGCAGAAGCAGAATATGTGGCTGTCGCATCATGTTGCACTCAACTTCTCTGGATGATGCAAACCTTACAAGACTTTCAAATCAAATGTTCACCTCCTATCTCCATTATGTGTGACAATACAAGTGCCATCAGTATCTCAAAGAATCTTGTTATGCATTCCAAGACCAAGCACATTCCCATCAAATATCACTTCTTACGTGAACAAGTGCTTGAACAAAAAATGAAATTGGAGTATGTTCCCTCCAAAGAACAAGTTGCTGATATATTTACCAAACCTCTACCCAGGGAAGCGTTCGAATATCTCAGACAGAAATTGGGAGTAGTCTCTTCCATGCAAAAGATCAAATCTACTTAAATACAGAAGATTAAATTGGTTGTGAGGTGCTGTTGGGCATCGCTGAATGCACAGGCTAAGGGGGAGCATTGGTCATATGAAAAGGATCCATTGTTGCCATTTATAAGTCATTTTGTTATATTATGTTTGAAGATGTAGCATGATCTCAGGGGGAGCATGGTATTTTCGGTTCAAAGGATCTTGATCAACTCTTTGCCATTGATGTCAAAGGGGGAGGAAAAGCAACAAAGGGTTTCTATAAGACAATCCGAGGAAGAGTATTGCCATCAATGCCAAAGGGGGAGATTGTTGGAAATATTGTCATTGATGGCAAAGGAAGTGGCAAAGAAATTGGCATCTGAAACAGTAACTAGGAATAGAGAAAAGAAACATAGCAGAGGACAAAGGTCAGCAGAGAAGAACAGAGAAAGAGTGCAGTATCAGTCAAGGAGCAAATTGAATTCAGTAGGAAGGATATTTGTGTCCATGTGGAATTAATCCATGTGTGAACATATGCATGCATCCTGATGGAGGATAATTGAAATCCGTAAGAAACCATATGAGGGGATTAATGGTGCTCTGCATGTAGTTCAAGGAACCGATGCTAATATGGTCGACTGTGTATCCCAAACTAGTAGACAGTGGAGTTATATACATTCGTTGAATATAAGACTGAAGGTAAATTGGGATCAATGTTGGGGATTGATCTTGGAATTGTCTGTGCCTTTATTGAATTGAGCAAGTGTAATATATGAACATGTTCTTGATGAAGGAATTGTGAATTCCTGCAACCAACACTTACCCTACACTCACTTACCGGTACAACTCTTTCAATTACTTACCATCCGAAAGGATTTCATCGCATTTTAGTGGTCAGACCTGTTTACATGAACCGATAACGCCGTGAAATTAATTAGCTTAAAATTGTCACTGACGAAACCGTATAGAGGGGCCGAACCTTGCGAATGAACGAAAATTCTGGTTGCAGGTCGAAGTGTATTTTTATCGCATCGCTCTCAATCTGTGCAAGCGTATTCGCAGGGGATATTTTCGACAACGCAAGCATGGCCTTCGCATTTACATCGTAATAAACCACTGACGACCATGTGGCGCCATCACGCGTTATCATCCGGGTGGGCATCATCAAAGAACGATAAACGCATCTGACTATCCTACTGGCGAGCATGTGCTCTTCGCTCGTCGTAGCGGAAATGGACTATTAATAGTAGTCTGTTTTAAATTATATTTACTAAGCCGTCTATTATATGGGTCAATTCAAAGGTCTATTTAAAAGCCATTTGATAAAAGCGTTGGTTATTAATATAAAGTTCTATCATATATTTATTTACCAAAGTTTGTGAATAATATTTATTTATTTATCAAATTCCATGAATTCGATAAATAAAATTCCACTAAAAGAAAGAAAACCATCAGCGGCACGTTAATATTACTTAACCTTGGCTATAGTATTACTTGGCAGAGATAAAGATTACCTTTGGGATGATTCGTGCATGGAAGAACGAAGATTGGGATTTCAATTTGGATTGGTTCGACTTTTAATATGAATACCATTAGTGGTTGAGTGGTTTTCTACTCATGGTATTGATAAAGGCAAAACTATATAAGGAGAAGCGTATTATGGTTCAGGGTGTGAGTGCAAGGGTTGTTATTAAATAAATCTCTTTAAGAGATATCTGTATATATGATGCACCTATGGATATATCTCTATAATGATTGGCGAAAAGAAATGATGAAGACCTGATGGAAGTCTGATGAAGAAATTGAAGAAATCTAGTGGATCTGAGGGTTGAAGCCTTCTGTATGGAAGTGGAAGTTTCCTACCAGTAGAAGCTGGTGTTAAAATCAGGGGGTTGGAGCTCCCTTCCAGTAGTAGCTGGAGAACGAGAAAAGGTTGTAGCCTTTCTGCAGGTGGGTGCCTGTGTGCTGGTATAAGTCTGCGCCAACATAAATTGCAAGAAGTTTTCTTTATAATAAATATTGAAGACTGAGATAACAGTAGCGAGGGTTTTCTCCTGAATTGGGTTTCCACCTTAAATACTGGTGTTCATATGTGTTGCTTATGATTGATGGTTTGTTCTTTTATTTCTGTTCATGCTTACTACTAAACATCTGATGAATGAATGATGCAATGATCTAAGTAAAGACATAGTAAGATCTCTGGACATACAAGTTGGATTCAGTAATGTAGCATATGGTTTAAGAGAAAGGAAAAGTAAAATTTTCCAGTCAGCTCAAAATACTGATTCACCCCTCCCCTCTCAGTATTTTTCCCAACACGTCAACCAAAAACTACAGGTATAGGTAACACAACTCCAAGAGAGCATTGACCAATTGAAATTATAGCGCCAAACTGAAATTAGTTCAAAGGACACTCAAATTCATTAATTTCAGTTTACTGTAGAGCAATTGAAAGAAAATCCAAAGATAGATGAATTTATAAAAGAAACACTGGAACTAAATACCCTATTGGCATAGCAGCAAGCTATTTTTTGTCAAAAGTTGTCAAATATCATTGAATTATGTGAGCAAAGTGATTCACTGATGAATCAAATAGTAGACTAGAGAATAAGTTTCGATGAGATTGATGATAAAGTTTCATAGTATGTCATCTGACATGATAATGCTGATGGCCAAAAGGCCAATCTGCCTAGGATTGAGGATTCTAAAAAGTAAATATTATTTACTGACTGGGAGTCCATACAATTGAAACATGCTGAAAGAGCAATATGCAGAGCAAGAGATGTGGCTAATAATATTTTTGAAACATTCAGTCAAAATATCATCACTGCCAATATTGTTGATAGATGTCCTCCTGGTTCGCTTCCTATTGTGAAATATCTGATAAGGTAATGGCAAGAAGTTTACAAGGTCAAAGAGGAAAACATTAGAAAGTTGGAAAAAATGGATTGGGATAAGTATTGGAGATACTTGGTGATCAGGTGATCATGTCCAAGTGGAAAAAAATGCTCAAAAATGGAAATGCTCAGAAATGGTTGTAATCTAAATGAAAAGAAAGGCCTCGTCGCTGTGATTATGGCGCTTGAATGGGACTCAAATCTGATGTCGTATGTGAAATTTACTGAGGTTTGAAATCGCCCAATAACCTCCAAAACAGGAATTTTTGACCAAAAGAATTTGTCACTGCAAAAAAAATTAAATGGAAAAACATTAATTTTTATATGGTTTTTTATGGGCCTTTTACAGGGTGCCACATGGCCTTCCTAGAGGATGCCACATGGCCCCAGGCTATTGGTTAAAAATGTGTTGCAAAGTTTGGAGGGCAAGGGGGGTCGAACCCTTGACCCAACACCTCGGGCAGGGTCGACCCAACCAACATGGCAGAGGGCGGCAGGTTGAACGAGTTAGGTCGTCGTGCTTCATTGAACGGGCGAGTCATGTCAGCATTGTTAATGGCATAGTTTTAAGAGTTAAGCCCTCAGGGCTAAGGAATAACGCCCCGCGACCACGCACTCGGAACCATGGGCGTAAAATTTTGAACCGGCAGAAAACGTAAGGCTAGCCCCCTCGGCATGCGACCATACTCCATGTAACTAGGCCCTTAAGCTCCGGTGGGTTATGTAGCCGTTACACTCGGCGGTTAATGCGGAATGTGACCAGTACATTATCCGCCCATTTAATGCCACGTTTGTTGTTATAGTTTATTCCGCCAGCGGTTCGATTTCACATGTGACCATAACCTCACATTTAACTTAAATGCTAGTGGTTCCACCCTATTTGGGGCACATTCCACCAATTTTGAGTTTATTCCATCTTTAGTGGAGTTAACTGGAGTTAGCCCACATTTAGTGGAGTTTTCAAGTGACATTGGGCAGAAATTTGTTTTGATCATAACTTTCTCAATATTGAGCCAAATTGGACGAAATGTTAGTCAATTTTGGGTTTCTTGAGCATTCTGGAGTGTTTGGGACAAGTTTCAAAGTGAAAAAAGTGTTCTTCAGCCATTTTTCTTCAGAGAAGAGGAAAGGGCCACCAGGGCCATCAGGAAGATGGAACTGTTTTGGGTTGTACTTCACTGTTTGAGGTGAAACAAAATCCATTTTTAGCTTATTTCTATCTTCTGAAGTCAATTTCACAGCTGGTTTTTCCTGTTTAGGCATATTTCTCACTTTATAACCATTTTTAGCAACTTAATAGAGCAAGGACATGCCCATTGGGAGCCTTGGACTTAGCAGATGTAGCCCAGGAGGGGTGAACTTCCTCATCAGTTTTTTGTGTTATGCTATGGTGAATTTCTCTTGTTGTGTATTTCTGATATAATATGTTAAACCGTAAACTTAATTAACATTTCTTCACACAAAAACTCAGAAACAATTACCAAAAACACTTTGTTTAACCTTCAAGACATGGATAATACTTTGCACACTTAATTAAATGGAAATGGATACTTTGCATAGCATTACAAATACTTCCATTTTCAGATCAGTTGGCATCAGAGGTCAGGATTTGAGCCTTAGGAGCTAGAGTTTTACTTTGCATTTGTTCTTGTGCAAAGATATAGTTGATTATTTGCAATTTTTTATGCTTACTAGGCTTAAACTCAAGAGAGGTGAAGGACACTTGGTTAGTGCACAAAGTAATCCACAACCAAGATGGGTCAGAAAGCCACCTCCAAGAGCCATTGAAGAAGCCTCAAGCATGTCTTCAAGAGAAGGAGAAGCTCCTGAAGACATTGATCCCAAAGAAGAAGAACGGGTATTTCATAAAGCTTTCCTAGACATGACAAAGATGGTAAGGATACTCTACCAAGAAAGGAATGATAGGCTTGTTGGATAAGGGTCCAGACACCAGAAAGAAGGAGAAGGTCCTTCAGGAAGAAAGAAAAGTGATGACAATTCAAATAAAGGACACGAAGGAAATGGTGATCCACCATCCCCATCTTCATCCTCTTCCTCTACATCTTCATCCTCTACTTCAGTGAATCAATCTCACAAGTCTAAAACCACTGGTAAAAGTCCATTTTTAAAGCTTGATGTTAAATTTTTGTTGCCTATGTTTAATGATGAGGTAAATGCAGAGAAAATTGACAATTGGATAAGACAGTTGGAAGTTTATTTGAGGATACAAAACCTTCATGAAGACGACACCAAGATTCAATTAGCCTCTTTGAGAATGGAAGGAGCAGCATTGGTATGGTGGGAAGCCAAGACCAAGGATGAAATTAAAAAACATGGTAAGATCAATTTATCATGGGCTGAATTTATTTCCGCAATTAAGCAGAAATTTTATCCATTAGCTCATTTACAAAAGGCTATCATGAATTGGCAAAGTTTTAGACAACTTAAGGGACAAAGTGTTCAAGATTACACTCAAGATTTAGACAAAGGGCTTTATTACTTGGAATTGATTTGCATAGTCAAGATACTTTGCTGAAATATATAGGTGGTTTACACAACTATCTTATACATACTATCCTTACGTTCAATCCTACTAGTCTAGACGAGGTTTGTGTTCAAGCCACGCATTTAGAGGCTAGAGGTAAACAATCTTTTGATGGGAATGTGGATAGTGAATTTAAGGGCAAAGGGAGGAAAATAAATGCAAACTATAGGAAAGAAAAAGGAAATTTATTTTGTAAAAATTGTTCCAAAACAAGCCACAATGAAGACCATTGCTAAAACTTCATCTGGAGCTGAAACCAGAAAAATCTAAAACCAAAGATAAGGCCAAAGAAAAGGGAAAAACAGTTGCAACTGCTGAACAAGACTTAGGGTCTGAATCAAGAGATGAAACTAAAAGCATAACCATGGTACTAAAGAACATAAAGGGGAAAGGGATCGTAAATTAAACAAATCACAGTTCTAGCACTTTAAACTGTCACATAGAAGCTCCAAATGAAGAGAGGAGGATAGAGCTATTTCATGTGAGGATAATCTCAAAACACACAAAGATAGACACACTATTTGACAGTGGGTCACAAGAGAATCTCATCTCAAAATACTTAGTCAAGAAGCTGAAACTTGAAACCATTCCACATCCAAAGCCATATCCACTTGGATGGATTTGCCAGGATGCTAATTTACAAGTTTCAAGGAAGTGCATGTTGCGCTTTGCCATAACAGCTCATTATGTTGACTTGGTTGAATTAGATGTAGTACTGTTTGACATTATAGGTGTGGTATTGGGTAGTCTGTACTTATATGACAGAAAAGCGATCTTCCATCGCCATGAGAACAAGTATCACCTATTCAAGGATGGCAAGGAGTTTATTGTGAGAGCACATCGCAAGAAGCTAGAATATTCTTTAGTCAATGCAGGGCAATTGAAAAGGCTTGTCAATGCAAGTCAAAATATTACTTTGTTGATGATTAAGCAAAAAGATTTTGTACATAATCCTTTTCATGTTATTGCTGATTTAAATGATGATATGTTTCAGTCTGAAAGCAGGTCATCTTTGGAAGAAGATGACAAGATGTTGCAGAAAGTGTCTTTGGTGTCGATGGGTGCAGAGAAAAAAGTGTCGGTGCAAAGTGGTGCAAGAATCCAAGAGAGGGAAAAGCATGCAAGCAAAGAGGGCACAAAGTTCAGCATGGGTTATTGCTGGTTTCAAAATGGCAGATTGGTATGGCGAGAAAACTTGGTCGGGAATCGACACAAGTACATGGCACATTCGGCAAAAATTCACCATAAGGACAGTTGGCCAGGTGAATTTCAATTTCAATTTCCTTTGAAAGTAGACCATTGTAGGAACAATATTATTTCTGCAAATTTTATTTGTTGTTCAGCAAATTTCAAAAATTTGCATTATGACTCAGTCAAGGTTAGCAACAGTCGGCCAGTGAATTCAAGGAAGAATTTATCTTTTTATGAGAAGCTCAATTTGATGAAGTCAGGAAGATTTCAGCGATTCAAGGTTGGAATAGTGGAGAATCATTCTCCTCATCTTCAATTTCTGTAATTCAGAGAGCTTTTGGGGTCCAAAAGCTTCCCATTTGGGAGGTGTGATCAGGTGATCATGTCCAAGTGGGAAAAAATTCTCAAAAATGGTTGCAGTCGAAATGACTGGAAAGGCCTCATCGCTGCGATTCCGGTGCCATGAACGGGACTCAAATCCGATGTCATATGTGAAAGTTACTGAGGTTTTAAATCACCCAATAACCTCCAAAACAAGACTTTTTGACCAAAAGAATTTGTCATTGCAAAAAAATTTAAATGGAAAAAAATTAATTTTTATATGTTTTTTTATGGGCCTATTACAGGATGCCACATGGCCTTCCCAGAGGCTGTCACATGGCCACTGGCCATTGGTTAAAAATGTGTTGCAAAATTTGGAGGGAAAGGGGGGTCGAACCCTTGACTTGACACCTCAGGCAGGGTCGAACCGACCAACACGGTAGAGGGCGACAGTTTGAACAAGTTGGGTCATCATGCTTCATTTAACAGGTGAGTCGGGTCGGCATTATTAATGGTGGAGTTTTAAGAGTTAAGCTCCCAGGGCTAAGGAATAACGCCCCACAACCACGCGCTCAGAACCATGGGCGTAAACGTTTGAATCAGCGGAAAACGTAAGGCTAGCCCCTCAGGGATAGCCCCCTCGGCATGTGACCATACTCCACGTAACCAGGCCCTTAAGCTCCGGTGGGTTATGTAGCAGTTACACTCGGCGGTTAATGCGTAATGTGACTAGCACATTATCCGCCCATTTAATGCCACATTTGTTGTTATAGTTTATTCTACCGGTAGTTCGACTTCACATGTGACCATAACCTGTTAAGTCCCTATATTAATAGTATAGCTCCTTATTATGTTAGTGTAGCCCCCCTTGTTGTTATTATTGTACCCCTGTAACCCCCATATTGTTATTATTGTGCCCTTACATTATTATTGTTAGGTCGGCTAGGATTACATTGTGGCCCCACTAGGATTATATTGTGGCCCCCATGGACTCCTATATATAGAAGGAGGGTTTTGTTCATTTGTATCATCCAAGAATTGTTCATTCATGTAATGTATTGGAGGTTGCCCCCTCGAAGTGGCTCATTTCTAAGGCGTGAATATCTCTTTTCTTCTCTCTTTGGAGCTGGTTACACAACACTTGGTATCAGAGCTTTGGGATTCTAGGGTTTCGCTGCTCCAAACAGGTCATCGTGGCATTTTCGCTATAACTTTTTTTCTACGAAGCTTCAGAAGCTGAAATTTCTAGGGTGCGAAGCTGAAATCTTGAGGAAGGTTGTCTAAAAATTTCAGACCTTGGTTCGCAATATTTGCGGAGATATCATCTGTGGAAGTCAGGTCTTTTGTCAAGATCCTAAACAGGTCATCGTGGAATTTTCGCTATAAATATGTTTCTACGAACGTTCAGAATCTGAAATTCACATGGTGCGAAGCTGAAATCCTGAGAAAATTCATCAAAAAATTTCAGATCTTGGTTCGCAATATTTTTGGAGATATGATCTGTGGAAGGTAGTGCTTTTTCAGGCTCCTGAATTTCATCTCAAAGCGGTGATCGTGGGAAAAGTTTAATAACTCTCTCTCTGAAGATTGGATTGGAGTGCCGTCAAAAGTGGTCACAAGTACACGGCCTGTAGTTTCTTGGCTATCAATTTCAGAGACAAAGGACAAAACAGTGACACGTGGCAAGTCGTACAAGTTCGCTCTACTGAACCAGTCCAGAATTAGGTCATTGTGGGAGATTGGACACAACTTTGTCTTGGAGAATCAAAATCAGGTCAGACCTGTGGCATTAGAAAGAAGCGTCAGAGGGCTACTACAGGACTGAATTTCAGATATTGAAGATTTTCAATTACAGAGATAATTCAATTTCAATATCGAGCTCCTCGAAGCAAGTAAAAGGTGTGTATTTTTTTTCCGAATTGCATAAGTCTTGTTTGAAGAATCAAGTTGAATTGATTCCAAGGGCATATTGAAGATTTTTTGTCAGAAATGGGTTCTATTATTCCTCCAAAAAATAATTCCATACCCATTCATCCCTCAAAAAGCTATACTATGACGCATGAGGAGAAAGAATTGCAATATGAGATATCAAAATTACGGTACCAAGTGCAACAATTTTCAATCTTACGAAGAGCAATTGAAGATGAAATAGATGGTTTAAAAGCAGAAATGGAGGTTAAGTTGGATGGTTTGAAGGATCAAATAATAGCAAATATGGATGATAAATTAGTGGAAGATCACATCGAGCATCAACAACAAGTTCTCCAACTCTCAAAAGATAACCCAACTTTGGTGCAGAATCTAATGAAACAACAAGAAGATCAACATGACCTCGAAAGAGGTTATGAAGAAATCATAGAAACAAGAACTCGAAAAGTACGATCAATTTCAGAGTATCTCAGCAAGTGGAAGAACTTTCCTGTAGAATATTTCACATGGGAGGATGAGAATTTTATACATAAGCATCAAGAAATAATCAAGCGTTGAGGACAACACTTGTTTGAAGGAGAGGGGCATGTTAGGTCCCTATATCACTAGTATAGTCCCTTATTATTAGTGTAACCCCCTTATTGTTATTATTGTACCCTTGTAACCCCCATTTTGTTATTATTGTGCCCTTAAATTATTATTGTTAGGTCGGCTAGAATTACATTGTGGCCCACTAGGATTACATTATGGCCCCATGGACTCCTATATATAGAAAGGAGGTTTTGTGAATTGTATCATCCAAGAATTGTTCATTTATGTAATGTATTGGAGGTTGCCCCCTCGAAGTGGCTCATTTCTAAGGCGTTTATATCTCTTTTCTTCTCTTTTTGAGTTGGTTACACAACATAACCTCACATTTAACTTAACTGCTAGTGGTTCTACCCTATTTGGGGCATGTTCCACCAATTTTGGGTTTATGCCATCTTTAGTGGAGTTAACTGGAGTTAGCCCACATTTAGTGGGGTTTTCAAGTGACATTGGGTAGAAATTTGTTTTGATCATAACTTTCTCAATATTGAGCCAAATTGGACAAAATTTTAGTCAATTTTGGGTTTCTTGAGCATTCTGGAGTGTTTGGGATAGGTTGCAGAGTGAACCTAGGTGTTATTCAGCCATTTTTTCTTCATATAAGAGGAAAGGGCCACTAGGGCCATCAGGAAAATGGAGCTGTTTTGGGTTGTACTTCACTGTTTGAGGTGAAACAAAAGCCATTTTTAGCTTATTTCTATCTTTTGAACTCAATTTCACAACTTTTTTTTCCTGTTTAGGCATATTTCTCACTGTATAACCATTTTGAGCAACTTAATAGAGCAAGGACATGCCCATTGGAAGCCTTGGACCCGGAAGATGTAGCCCAGGAGGGGTGAATTGCCTCATTAGTTTGCTGTGTTATGCTATGGTGAATTTCTCTTGTTGTGTATTTTTGATATAATATTTTAAACTGTAAACTTAATTAAAATTTCCTCACACAAAAACTCAGAAAAAATTACCAAAAACACTTTGTTTAACATGCAAGACATGGAGAATACTTTGCACACTTAATTAAATGGAAATGGATACTTTGTATAACATTACAAATACTTCCATTTTAAGATCACTTAGTAAAGCCACATAGCGAATGGCTCATGTTGCGTTGTCATACAAATACTTCCTCCTATATGTTTCCTCCACTTTCAGATGTGGTTTTCACTGGATAGTTGCACATCATACCAGCCCAACCTCCCGAGGTTAATCCTATGCTTAACATCCTTCAGCTGAATGAACGAATGGATTATGAGGCAATAGGACAACCATCAAGCAAGCCACCCCTTTAAATTCTTTTTCTATTTTATTTTCACTTAGTTTAAGGAGACTTGTGTAAAGCTCCTCAAATTTTATTGTAATTTCTATTTTTAAGACTTCCTATTTTATTATTTAAACCCCTTCATGTCTTTTAAGAAGGGGTCCTGAAATTTTGAAAGGAAGACTTTACATAAGTCACATTTTTGTACTCTTAAATTTTTCTTAATAGAAAGGGCTAGACCAAATACTGTTTCTGAAATGAGCAAAGTTAGCGTATACATAGTACTTTTATCATATATGTTATTTTTGTTCTAAATGAGAAATGGTTAATTTTTCTTATGGTGTCTTGTTTTATGTATCTATATGAAAACATTAAGGCATTAACTCAGTTTTGAACATGTTAGATTGTTATCTTTTGGTATATATTCAATATATTGTAATATTCCAAAACTGGAATTTTCTACAACAATAAGAATGCCCTAAGGTATTCCAAATTTGTAGAGCAGAGAGTGATCAAATCATATCATGTATTTAAACACATGGCTTCAATATAACAATCCCAACAACAAACTATGCCTTTTTAGATTGTCACCAAGCAGGGAAAAGTAGCAGTTTTAGCCCCGAAAACATTATTTTCTGAATATTGAGCTATAACAGTGAAAAATAATGGTTGTTTCCCTTAGAATAGACAATATAGGACATGCATGCAAAATATTTTCAGAAGAAAATTCCTTTATCTTAGTTAAACAGGTCTCCCATGCTCAAAACAGCTTAAAATTAACAAAACCCCAAGACTGCAAAATGCCAGAGCTGCTACATAAGAGACTGTGCAGTATAATAGAGGCTAAACTCAAAAATAGAGAAATATATCTGATATTATTATTATAATACTCAATGAGGCATAAAAACAGAGATCTAATCTCTTTTATACATATCCAAGAAGACCTGGCAAGGGTTTCTTGACAGAAAAGATATACAAGAGAAAGCTGCTGCAAATCTGTGGCTGAATCATGTTGTATGGTTATAGATCTGCATAATAATGGTTGAACATACAAATAAATTTCTGTAGACTCCTTTTCTAGTTCTCCCAAAGAAAGGCCGATCCTTCTCTTGGGAAAATAGCTCCTCAAAATGGGACTTTCACCCCTTCCACTGCACACCTTAAGAAATAACGCAGATTTCTAAAGGGAATGCATTTTTTATGAAGGTAAGTGCTTGGCCCAACACTAGGTAGTGTAAAATTTAGATCAGAAACCTCTTCTTAGATTTCTTAGACAAGATCTCCAAGAAAGAGTAGGGAATTCCCGCCCGGGCAAACCCTTGCACTAAGCAGTGCAGCAACTTAGCTAAAAAGCCAAGTATGCAGAAATTCTAAGTAGACCACATGAAAATATAATCTCCAATATTTCCATATGCTTTCCATCTCCTTCATTATATAATTGATGAGCTTCCTCACCAAGGGTCCCACCCACTATGAGGTTGCTTCCATGCAAAGGCTCCTCCACCAAAACTGCGATGTCCATCGAGATGGTGCAATGTATATAGATAGCTTTGTTGACTTGGTCAACCTAGACTGATTCTTCATGCCCTGTCCCTTTTCACACTCAAGGTGCCTTCATTTTATCTAGCTGGATTGATCTCTATTCATATTGAGTTGGCTTTATTTAGAATCCACTTCTTTGAGAATAAATCATGTTGACTTGGTCAAAATTGACCTTGTCCACATAGTTTAGACCTTTTTCACACATGTGGATGCTTGAATTGGTTATTTCATGATCCCCTTTCACATTAGGAAGGATTTTTATTCATACTTGAGAAAATTAGGAGCCTCATTGCTCAATTATTCATGCATCTAGATCTCAAAAGAAAAATTAATATTCCTATTAGTTGAAGCTAAATTAGGAATATTACAGTCTCCCCCTCCCAAATGTTGCTTGTCGTCAAGCAACTGCAAGGGTGCTACAAAATCTCCCCTCTTCCTCTTGTGGCCCTCTCATCCCATAGTCTCCTCCATTGCTTTAGAATTTCTGCAAAAATTCCATCTCCCAATGGCTCCTCCCAAGTATGCAAGTTGGCCTTTGGTGAATAAACCCAATGGCTCTCATCATGAAAGAATGGAAGGTTTTTATGGAAACATTCTTGCTGATCCATGGCTTTCTCAAGATAGAAGTGATGACAAACATGGAGAATTTCATCATCAATGGAGGCCTCCCTCCTACAGGCTATCATCCAACTAAAATGAATCACCATCCAGCTTGGTAATTCATAGAAAAGCTCCTCCCAATTTCTCATGAGAGGCATGCCCGAAGTGCTCCAACCAAACATATGGTCCAAATCATGAAGAAATAAGTGATATGCAATGGTGGCCATATAGTTTCTCATGCTCCCCTTGGAACATGTAGTGCAAAAAAAGTAGGGACTCTCTTCCCCCAGAGACACTCCCAAAAAATGTATCTCTCCTCCAACCATGTTCCCAACAAAAACAAGAACATCTTCAGCATGTGGGATCATAAGTAAGATCATGCTAGCTGCCATATATAATAAGGGAGAAGGACAATGGTCCCTCATGTGCAACCAGCGCAATTTTCCTCCTAACTGCCATAGAATATGATATGACAAGCGTTCTCCCCAACACTTGTTTGCTGCCCCATCCTTCTTGCATGCTTGGAGAAGGTGTATGATGGTTGGTGTTAAGGAATCATACCATGAAGAGTACATCACCTCTCCAAGATCTCCCAAGGAATGGCTAGCATCACCATTGTTCATGGCCCAAAGTGGCTCATGAAGCCCATCAGAAAAAGTGCCCCCTCTTAGAGACATGAGTGTTAAGAAAATACAAGTATATAATAAATACATCATGAGATTCAGCAATACAATGTTTGTCATACACTTGTTTAAAATCAGCAAGGTAGCTCATGGATGAGCTCCCTCTCAGACTCAATGAATAAGGAGGTGATAATGATAACTCTATCCAAGAGCTATGTTCCTCCTCAACCAACAAATAATCCATGCACTTACTCATATGAGAGTGCATCTCCTCTTTGAAATTTTCCCACATGAATCCATCTAAGATAGTATGATATGTTTCAATGAAACTAGTGGGATTTGAAAGCAAGACCTCATAAGTTGTATCAAGTAGTTTATTCTTGAGTTTGGAATCTTTAGTTAAGTAGATCTGATCATGAACATACATGATTCCATTAACTACCTTATAATTTTCATCCATTTCTTTCCCATCAAGAACCTTACATGTGAATAGGTCCTTAGAATATTCCATCAAGAGTTGGGACTCCCAATAAGGATCTAGGCTTCTTAACATTGACAGCATTGTAGAAATATGAAATGATGCATTTGTCATATGATGGCTCTCCTCCTTGACATGCTTGATGTCAAAGTCACATATTGGAGTTGTTAGAGTCAGCCTTTGCAGCCTTCCTCCAGTGATCAAACATGCTCTTTCAAAGTGATTTTAAAGTGTCAAGGTCAAATTTTGTCATTTCAAAGAGTTTTCAAGCAAAATTTGGTCACTAGGCATTAGGTCTAGGGTTTGTTTTCAGCTCCTTCCAAAGTTGTCCAAATGTCGGTCCATGTCACTATTCAGCTGAGTGTTCCATCATTCAGAGGGTTTTCATCATCATTTCAAGTTCCATTGGGTCATTTTACAACTTGTTCATGCTTCAGTTGTGCCTTGGTAAGGTCCATTTCCCTCTCCTAGGGTTTTGGAGGTAATTTCTCTTGGATGGTCAAATCATCGGAAAAAATTGTATCCTGATGTTCACACACCTTCCCCTATCCTTAATATACCTTATTAAACACTTCCCATCACTGAGATCCCTCAAATTCCTCATTTTCCCACAAACCCTAGTTTCTTGCCAAAACTTGGCAATTTTCTAGGCTAGGCCTGTGTTTTGCCCTTTTGGACCCCTTCCCCTCACTCCATCTCTGTGATTCCACTTTCCCCTGCTTCCTAACATCCCTCCCTACTTCCAAAAATTTCCCCAAGAATTTAGAAGCCCCTTATCCCCTTCATTTCGCTTCATTTCGACAAAATCCCTTGTTCCACACATCGGGATCGGTTTCACTCAAAAGATGTTTCAGAGCAATAAAAGATGAATTTTAGAAAACTGAGAGAGGTTTTTGTCAAAAACATGCCAAGGAAGAAAAACCTCCTTCACTGTTTACACAAGTATCATGTTTTTGGAGAAATGTCAAAAATATCGTTGCCTCAAGAGGATTGATGCACCTGCTGGAAGTAGTGTTGGGAGATTTGATTTTTGATATGGTAAATGAGCTCCAAATTGGGAAATTACACTTGTGTTGGAAATTATACTTCAAGAGATTTCCAACGAGCTATCATGAGCTCAATTTGGATGTCGGGAAGTACTTCAAAATCGGGCTGAAAGGCGCGCGACCCACTTGGCTCAGGGGCGCGACCCATATGATTGGGACACTTGCTGGAGGAAAAATTTATATTTTTGGATTTTTCATGGTTATTTATGCATCCTCAGAAATCACCTAAGCATTTCATCAAAATCTGGATGGTCAAAAAGCTCAAAAACATCATGAAAATCACTCTGCCACCTTTTGCACCAGCAGGAAGTACTTCTGGGAGAAAGAAGTTTTGGAGGGTCAAATGAGCTCCAAATTCAGAAATTCCACTTGGGTTGGATAGTCAACATCCAGGGCTTTCCAACGAGCTATCATGAGCTCAATTTGGATGTCAGGAAGTACTTCAAAATCAGGTTGAAAGGCGCGCGACCCACTCAGTTCAGGGGCGCGACCCACTTAAATTTTTGGCTGAATTTTCAACTTCCAGCTCAGATTTTCGGCCAGTTTGGACCAGTTTTGCTTGTGGATGGAATTTTTGGGTTTTTATGATGTAAATGTATGTTGGGCATGTAAATTTGGCTTATTTTTATCTATTCTAGAAGATTCACTCTCAAAAGAGTGAAAATCATGTAAATGAATCAGTTTCCACTCTTTTAGAGGCAAGTTGTTTAGATGCCCAGATTGTAGTTCCATGATTAGAATTTGTTGAAACTGATCCCTGAAGGAGGAATTCGACCCCTAGAGGTGTGGGAAGGGGTTAGAGTGATCTATATATTGTAATTTCTCAATCATTTTCAGAGGTTGGAGAGGTTGGACTCTTGGGATACTTTTGATATCATTGTACATATTTTTCATATTTTGGCTAAGGAAAGATCGGGGTTTTGCGGCACTTGTTGGGATCCTTGTGGTGTTCTGTTCTTGATGATGTTTCTTCTTTGTTTACTGTAAGTTTCTTCATGTTAATGTATGCCGTCCTTTCATTATGCTTCTGAACTAAATTGAATGAGTGAATAAGGTTGAATCCATTGTTTACAGTGCTTGGCCTTTGAATTCAGTTAGTTCTATATGTTTTCAGCTGTTTGGAGAGGATCCAAGTTCTTCTTTGCCCTCTCCAGCTCCTCGTCAGTCTAAACTATCCATATATCCAATTTAAAGCATCAAGATCATCACCTACCTCGCCCCAACTTGAACTCTGCAAAGGTCTGACCTTATCCCCGGACCCAAAATTTGTTTTCCCATTTCTCCAGCGAAAACCCAAAAAATCAAAAATCAAACATACCTATCTCTTTACTAGCCTAAAATCAGTTCTTATTGTAAGTCATCTCGCATCCTATTGCTTATTTTCTCGAGATTGACGGAGAGAGCCCTCTCCTGTCCTCGTAGGGCTAGCTACGAGGCTGAGCGTGGTTTGATGTAGCCTTGAGTTTTACTTCATTTCAGCCTGAGGTAGATTTGAGTGCTAACATAGTGGCGACCATACTGGGGAAGAAATTGGTTTGCTGGTTAGTGTTGATTGATTTATAGCTACAGACGGAGCCTGAAGTCACGCCAGGTAGCTTTCGAACTGCTCTTGCTCTGCGAGTGCATAGTAGATAAACGCTGCTTCAGTCGATCTCCGGTCTAGCTTGTAATCGTAGCATTTAACTTATAAATTGCCCCAGTACATGTATCAAGTTCAGATCTGATCATTGATGGTGGACAACGATCAGACATAAGAAGGCTGAAATCATTCACCTGGCGATTTCATTCACTGAAAAATCCAGAAATCGATGCTTCATGGTGACTTCACTGCAGGGAGATCAGTAGCTGTGAGATTTTCAAAATGGACCGAATCACGAGAAGATATGCTCCCATGAGCCGAGATCACATCCCAGGTTTTCCGAATAAGATGCCCAAGGTAGATTGGTCAAGGAATCTGCCTACGTTTAACGATGATGGTAAGAAAGATGCTGCTTTACATTTGGTTAGATTTCACATGCATATTCGCAAGTTGAAGGTGGATTTTCCCGAAGATTGCTTGATGAAGATATTCCTGGCCACTCTGGAAGGTGAAGCCCAAGCTTGGTATGAAAATTTGCCGCTGGCCTGTATTTACTGTTTAAAGGATTTTCATGCCCTGTTCATTGAAAGATATCAAGTATCTTATCCATCATTAAATTTAGTTCATGACTGTTGCAAACATGCTTCTACTTTTATTGAAAGCCTTGAGAAATATTATGAAGATGATAATTTTATGGATGATGAGATCATGGAAGCATTGTATGAAAATCCATTTCAGCAGCATAAAGAAGATCATGAAAATTTGCAGCAGGATCAAGATCTTAGTGTGGTAAAAGATGAAGGAATTTTGCATCTTGAAAGTCAATCGGAATTACATGAAATGGATCAGCAGTATGAGGAAAGTTTGTATACTCCTTCACTTGAAATCAATGAAGACAATCACTGTTTGAGAAAAAGAAAACAAAGGGCATTATCTCCTCTGTCTGAAGATGAGATAGATCAGCTATTGAAAGGTCATGTTCCAGCTCAAGTTAGCGCAAATCTGCAGTGTGCACATGGTCAAGAAAGTGATGGTGGAACTTCTTCCTTTTCTGAAATGGATGACAGTCCTGTAAGCAGCCTTGTAGGTCAGCAGGTTGAAATTTGTCATATGGCTGAAAGTGATGAAAGAGAAGATCTTGTTTCAGATCTGCCCGCAGAAGAAGACAGCATGCAGAGAAATCAAGTTTCAGTTTCAGATTGTGATAATGACCAGCCATCTATTTCAGATCTACATTCAGATTGTGATGACCAAGCATATCTTGTGCTGAAACCCATCAAAGAGAATTCTGCTGTTGAGATCATCCGGAAAGAAGAAAATAAAGGTATGGATTCAAATTTTTTCAGTTCATCAGAACACAGCCTTCAGAAAGAAGTAATTCAGTCAGTTGATGTACAACAAGATGGGATCTTCGCTCAAGTAAGTGGAAAAGTTTCTTTGGATGAATTTATGGTAGATGATAGGAATGTCATGTTTGGGTTTCAAGAATCATCTAAAGTTGCTTTTCTCATGATTGATGAATGCAATGAGGAACATGATAATCTGACTGTCATATCATATGAAGAAGACCTACAGTACATTCATACTGTAGAAGATCAGAACATTCAGGATTCCCTTTCAATTTCTTCTTCATATGTCTCATGTGTTGAAATGTTTTCTCAAGAAGATATTTGCTCATCTACCGGTTCAGAGTTTTTTGAAGCCCAGGAGCATACTTTTACTGAAGTACATAATGAAGACAGATCAGAATCAGAAGAGAAGGACACCATGTTCTTTCAGCAAGAGGTAAATCTTCATGTTTTTCATGATCCATTGGAAAAATTGTTACAGTCAGCAGTAAAGGTGAGTATTGCAGTATTCAGTGATGAAGGAGATCATGGTCAATTATGTTTTTGGATGCCCAGTTACCAGTATCTATTGTTGATCAGGAGATCAGATCAGAAGAATCAGTCAAGAAGCCATCTGCTTGACTGGTTACATTGGAAAGCCAATTATACATGATTGTACATATTTCATTAGTATGCAGGTGGTTGTCATCATGATTCCAAATCTTGATGGATTGCTGCCTTTTTTCCAAAAGCTTTGTAAATTCTTGTTTTAATTCAGTTATCAGTCATTTGTGTTTGGTCTGTTGAGTCAGCTTTTTCAAGTTATTTCAGTTTTCCATCGAGTCGGTTTGAGTCAAGTTTCAGTCCAATTTCAGTCAGTTTTCAGTCAAGTTTTCATTCAATAAATGTGTCAAAGGTTTTGTGTTATCCGTTCAAATAATGATTCCATCGCCCAATGGATGAAGGCACTGGTCTGCTCTCCCAAAGATCTGCCGTTCTTGGCACCTCCAAGGAGATACCATCCCCATTGGAGCCAATGTTAGAGTCAGCCTTTGCAGCCTTCCTCCAGTGATCAAACATGCTCTTTCAAAGTGATTTTAAAGTGTCAAGGTCAAATTTTGTCATTTCAAAGAGTTTTCAAGCAAAATTTGGTCACTAGGCATTAGGTCTAGGGTTTGCTTTCACTCCTTCCAAAGTTGTCCAAATGTCGGTCCATGTCACTATTCAGCTGAGTGTTCCATCATTCAGAGGGTTTTCATCATCATTTCAAGTTCCATTGGGTCATTTTACAGCTTGTTCATGCTTCAGTTGTGCCTTGGTAAGGTCCATTTCCCTCACCTAGGGTTTTGGAGGTAATTTCTCTTGGATGGTCAAATCATCGGAAAAACTTGTATCCTGATGTTCAAACACCTTCCCCTATCCTTAATATACCTTATTAAACACTTCCCATCACTGATATCCCTCAAATTCCTCATTTTCCCACAAACCCTAGTTTCTTGCCAAAACTTGGCAATTTTCTAGGCTAGGCCTGTGTTTTTCCCTTTTGGACCCCTTCCCCTCACTCAATCTCTGATATTCCACTTTCCCCTACTTTCTAACATCCCTCCCTACTTCCAAAAATTTCCCCAAGAATTTAGAAGCCCCTTATCCCCTTCATTTCGCTTCATTTCGACAAAATCCCTTGTTCCACACATCGGGATCAGTTTCACTCAAAAGATGTTTCAGAGCAATAAAAGATGAATTTTAGAAAAATGAGAGAGGTTTTTGTCCAAAAAATTCCAAGGAAGAAACACCTCCTTCACTTTTTACACAGGTATCATGGTTTTGGAGAAATGTCAAAAATATCGTTGCCTCAAGAGGATTGATGCACCTGCTGGAAGTAGTGTTGGGAGATTTGATTTTTGATAGGGTAAATGAGCTCAAAATTGGGAAATTACACTTGTGTTGGAAATTAGACTTCAATATATTTCCAACGAGCTATCATGAGCTCAATTTGGATGTCGGGAAGTACTTCAAAATCGGGCTGAAAGGCGCGCGACCCACTTGGCTCAGGGGCGCGACCCATATGATTGGGACACTTGCTGGAGGAAAACTTTATATTTTTGGATTTTTCATGGAAATTTATGCATCCTCAGAAATCACCTAAGCATTTCATCAAAATCTGGATGGTCAAAAAGCTCAAAAACACCATGAAAATCACTCTGCCACCTTTTGCACCAGCAGAAAGTACTTCTGGGAAAAAGAAGTTTTGGAGGGTCAAATGAGCTCCAAATTCAGAAATTCCACTTGGGTTGGATAGTCAACATCCAGGGATTTCCAACGAGCTATCATGAGATCAATTTGGATGTCAGGAAGTACTTCAAAATCAGGTTGAAAGGCGCGCGACCCACTCAGTTCAGGGGCGCGACCCACTTAAATTTTTGGCTGAATTTTCAACTTCCAGCTCAGATTTTCCGCCAGTTTGGACCAGTTTTGCTTGGGGATGAAATTTTTGAGTTATTATGATGTAAATTTATGTTTGGCATGTAAATTTGGTTCATTTTTACCTATTCTAGAAGATTCACTCTCAAAAAAGTGAAAATCATGTAAATGAATCAGTTTCCACTCTTTTAGAGGCAGGTTGTTTAGATGCCTAGATTGTAGTTCCATGATTAGAATTGGTTGAAAATGATCCCTGAAGAGGGAATTCGACCCCTAGAGGTGGGGAAAGGTGTTAGAGTGATCTATATATTGTAATTTCTCAATCATTTTCAGAGGTTGGAGAGGTTGGACTCTTGGGATACTTTTGATACTATTGTACATATTTTTCATATTTTGGCTAAGGAAAGATCAGGGGTTTTGCGGCACTTGTTGGGATCCTTGTGGTGTTCTGTTATTGATGATGTTTCTTCTTTGTTTACTGTAAGTTTCTTCATGTTTAATGTATGCCATCCTTTCATTATGCTTCTGAACTAAGTTGAATGAGTGAAATAAGGTTGAATCCATTGTTTACAGTGCTTGGCCTTTGAATTCAGTTAGTTCTATATGTTTTCAGCTGTTTTGAGAGGATCCAAGTTCTTCTTTGCCCTCTTCAGCTCCTCGTCGGTCTAATCTGTCCATATATCCAATCAAAAGCATCAAGACATTCACCTACCTCGCCCCAACTCGAAATCTGCAAAGGTCTGACCTTATCCCCGGACCCAAAATCTGTTTTCCCATTTCTCCAGCGAAAACCCAAAAATCAAAAAATCAAACATACCTATCTCTTTACTAGCCTAAAATCAGTTCCTATTGTAAGTCATCTCGCATCCTATTGCTCATTTTATCGAGATTGATGGAGAGAGCCCTCTCCTGTCCTCGTAGGGCTAGCTACGAGGCTGAGCGTGGTTTGATGTAGCCTTGAGTTTTACTTCATTTCAGCCTGAGGTAGATTTGAGTGCTAACAGGAGTATTCCAAACTTTCTTTTGTTGCCTTTCTTGCAGTTGATCTTGCTCAAGACAAGATTGAATTTTAGGAAAGTCACCCTCCCCTTGAAAGGTTCTCTTTCTCAAAAACTTCCTCAACTTTGCTCCTGCATACAAAAATGAAATTATTTTTTTGTTATGTTCAGAAATATTCATTATATATTGGAGTATCCTCTGCTTCCCCAAAGCTATGGAGTAGCCTTTTGATACTATGCTCATATCAACACAAATTTCTGAATCTATTCCCTCCAACGCAAATAGATGAGTGGAAGAAAGCAAGGTCAATTTCAGAAATTTGCCTAGCCTTCCATCAATGATTTTCAGTGCTGTAGTGGCTCCCTCCAAGGTTCCCTCTTTAAAAAAATAGGTTGTTACTGCATATAGTTGAGAGAACACTTTAGTTTCCCTCCAATCAGGAGGTCTTCCTGCTAAAATGCCTCCTTGCAAAGAGGCATCAAGGCATAGAGTAGGATGTGAATGTAGGTGGATAGATTTTCCCCTACCTTTATTGCATAAGTCCTCTTGCCTTATTTGTTCTTGCAAACTTTGAAATAGAGAAGGGTACATGCTCTCCATCTTGTGATGCCATTCCTCCTCTTTTCCTTCTCCTATCTCCAAGATCTCATCATTTGGCAATGAAGGTACATGTTGCTCATGTGTTATGCCAAGAGCTCTATGTGTGAGACCTTTTGGAACTCCTTGCAAGAGTGCAAGAGTTTCTTTATTTGGAGCAAGTGCTCCATCCTCTTCTTCATGAGGTGCTTGATGTGCCCTTGTTATGACTGTGTTATCTTCTCCTGCCTCTCCTTTCTCTTCTTCACTAGTTGAAGTTGCCTTACCTTCAATAAGGGACCTTAGATCTTGGTCCTCTTTTGAAGAAGGAATCTTCATGTCTTTCTTTTGAGAAGAAAGCCCTTCATCCAAAAGAGATCTTTCCCTTGGAAAAGTATCAAACAAGCTCACCTCCTCTTCATTGGTTTTCAGAAATGGAGTTGGATTCATAGACCCTCCCCACTCATGCAAAACTTGTTTGATATGGTATGATAGTTTCAATAGAATATGTTTCACATGAAATCTCATCAAACCTCTCTACTAATATTTTAATGAACCTTGCATAAGTAGATGTATTTTCATTCTTTAAGGAAAATGATTCAAACAACCACCAAGCATAGGCCTTACCCTCAAAATACAGCGCTGCTACTTTGATGGCTTCAACTTCTGAAACTTGATGTTGCTGCACAAAGGTGTCTAGCTCCTTCACCCAGGCCCTAGCTGGACATAGAGGTGATCCATCAAAAGTGGATAGAAATAATATACCCTCACCCTGATTCTTTCTCCTTGTGCTCCTTTCCTTCATTTGGAAAAACCCTTGGAAATTCAAGTGATCTTTGAACTCCTCAGATTGATCTCCATATTCCTGCAAATAATCACCAAGAGTATCTCTCTTTGGCACATCTCCTTTCTTCCTCTTCATGAAGAAATTTCTGATAGAACATGGTAGATATGATGATATGGCTGATTTCTCATATCCATAAGATGAGGATTTAGAATCTTCCTCTTGTATAGATCTTGCTGAGGGATTTTCATATTTCTCCCTCCTCATTTCTTTGATGCCCTTGCTTCCAGCCTGCAGAATTGGAAAAAGAAGTTTTGAGAACCTCCTTTCTCTAGAAAACAATATTTTTCTCTGATTTCTTCTACAGATATCCTCCTCCCCATGAGAAGACTCCATGATTCTTGAAGCTCACAGGCTGAGCCAAGATTGTTGCTCTGATACCACTGTAATATTCCAAAAGTGGAATTTTCTACAACAATAAGAATACCCTAAGGTATTCCAAATTTTGAGATTAGAAAGTGATTAACTCATATAATTTCTTTAAACACATGGCTTCAATATAACAATCACAAAAATAAACTATACCTTTTTACAATGTCACCAAGCGGGGAAAAGTAGTAGTTTTAGACCCAAGAATATTATTTTATGATTATTGAGTTATAAAAGTGAAAAATAATTGTTGTGTCCCTTATAATAGAAAATATAGGACATTCATGCAAAATATTTTTAGAAACAAATTCCTTTAGCTTAGTTAAACAAGTCTCCCATGCTCAAAACAACTTAAAATTGACAAAACCTCAAGACTGCAAAATGTCGGAGCTGCTGCATAAGAGACTGCGCAGTATAATAGAGGTTAAACTAAGAAAATAGAGAAATATATCTGATATTATTATTATAATACTCAATGAGGCATAAAAACAGAGATATAATCTCTTTTATACAGATCCAAGAAGACCCGACAAGGGTTTCTTGACAGAAAAGATATACAAGAGAAAGCTGCTGCAAATCTGTGGCTGAACCACACTGTATTTCTATATATATATATAATAATGGATGAACATACAAATAAATTGTTGTATACTACTTTTCTAGTTCTCCCAAAGAAAGGCTGATCCTTCTCTTGGGAAACTAGCTCCTCAAAATGGGACTTTCACCCCTTCCACTACACACCTTAAGAAATAATGCAGTTTTCTGAAGGGACTGCATTTTTTCTGAAGGTAAGTGCTTGGCCCAACACTAGGCAGTGGAAAATTCAGATCAGAAACCTCCTCTTAGATTTCTTAGACAAGATCTCCAAGAAAGAGTAGGGAATTCCCGCCCGGGAAAACCCTTGCACTAAGCAGTGCAACAACTTAGCTAAACAGCCAAGTATGCAGAAAGTATAAGCATACCACATGAAAATATAATCTCCAATATTTCCATATGCTTGCCATCTCGATCATTATATAATTGATGAGCTTCCTCACCAAGGGTCCCACCCACTATGAGGTTGCTTCCATGCAAAGGCTCCTCCACAAAAACTGCGTTGTCCATCAAGATGGTGCAATGTATCTAGACAAATTTGTTGACTTGGTCAACCTTGACTGGTTCTTCATGCCCTGTCCCTTTTCACACTCAAGGTGCCTTCATTTTATCTAGTTGGATTGATCTCTATTCACATTGAGCTAGCTTTATTTAGAATCCACTTCTTTGAGAATAAATCATGTTGACTTGGTAAAACTTGACCTTGTCCACATAGTTTAGACCTTTTTCACACATGTGGATGCTTGAATTGGTTATTTCATGATCCCCTTTCACATTAGGAAGGATTTTTATTCATACTTGAGCAAATTAAGAGCCTCCTTTCTCAATTATTCATGCATCTAGATCTCAAAAGAAAAATTAATATTCCTATTAGCTGAAGCTAAATTAGGAATATTACATATATGAAGTAAACATATGCGATATAATATGATCCAATTGATTTAATTAAATCAATTATTTCAAATTGTTTTCATATCTCTAAGTGTGTATAATATTTATTTGCATTCACTGAAATATCATGTTTATAAATTGCATAGAGAGAATAATTCATCCTGAGATAGTTATAGATAGATATATTATTTACTTCAATATTTCTATCACTCCCATCTACAAAGTTATAGACAGTTATAATACCATCCATTCACCCAATTATATTTCACTGGGAAACTGGTCCCATAAATCTAGTCAGAGCCACCATACCAAACTGAAAAGGGATGGTTTTTAAGTCCCCGACCGGGTGGTTTTTCCTGATGTTGTTGCACTAATATTTTGGGCCTCAACATTTTTGGTGCTAGAAGGAGGGCCATTAGACTATGAATGGCACCAAATCTCAATCCAAAAATCAAAGACCATCAAAAGAGTCATTCTCCCTCCAAGTCTCCTACAAATTCTAGTCCTGGTTCAAGATATCCTATTATTAGACCAAAAGTTGTTCAATCTCCCCCCAAGTCTCCTAGTTCTATTCCTAAAGAACTCTCTTCAGATTATACTCTAGAATCACCCGAAGAACAAACTTTAATAAAGAAATTGGAAAATATTTCTTTCTCGGCTTTGAAACCTGTACTATCTGAAGCCTTGGAAGGAAGTGTTACTTCAGTACTTGAGGGCATTGATGTATTAACATATTCTAAGTGTGAAAAACTTGGAATAATCCATTTTGAGTTTCCTCTCCTTTCTTAGTGTAGGAAATCTCTAATATTCGAGACTCAATCATCTACTAGTGAGATTCAATCCTCTTCTACCCCTCAAACTCCATCATTTATTCTTCCTTATTTTACATCCTCTCAAACAGGTTCTTCATCAATTCATATTTCTTCTTCTTCCCAATCTACAACTGTTGCCTCAAGTAGTATTAGTTCCATATTTATTTCTTCTACTCCTACATCCACTACTGGAACTACTTCTTCCACTCCAAATCCTTTTTTAGAGCAAACTAATCCTCCAGTTCACACAATGGCAGCTAGACCTTGAACGAATCCTAGAGTTGTTCAATTACCAAGTCCTCTTCATCCTTTACCCATGCATCTAGAAATATGGTTGCCTAATTATAACCTAGATGATGGTCTACCTGCAGAAGAACATCTCCATAATTTTATTCTTGCCATAAATCTTAATTCCACTGAAGAAGATTGCGTAGTTAGATTATTTACCTATAATTTTCAAGGATCAGCTGGATCATGGTATTTCTCACTACCATCAGGCACTATTAATAGCTGGGATATTTTTGAAGAAAAATTCCTTACTAAATTTGGTGATGATCGTACTACTACTACTCTTATCAATGATCTTTCCAATCTCAAAGAAAATACTGAGGAAAATATCAAAGATTTCAACTTCAGATTTAATAAGCTACTCAATAAAATCCCAACCACATCTAAGCCTAGGGTAGATGTACAAATAGAATGGTACATATCCTCTCTTCCTTATAATATTTATATTTTGTAGATAGAGCCAATAAGGCTACATTGGTAGAAAATACGAAACATGCTCTTTCTGTTGAAAAAATAATTCTCGCCTTAGAAAACAAAACTGCACTAGAGAAAAGAAATACTAAAAAGGTTTCATTTAAGGATGAATAAAAAAAGAAAACATCCAAGGATCCTTATGATCTTGAGGGATTACAGAAGGTTCTAAAAAACATGTCGAATGATATGGTCTAAATAATGAAACAAGTAGCTAAATATTCTTCCAAGAAACCTTTCAGATATTTTAAGAAAACTCAAGCTTCCCAACCTCCAAATGTAATCTCGAATGTTGAATCAGATAAAGACAAATATCACAATGAAACAATATCATCCGCAGAAGAATCACAAGATGAAGAATTAATCAAATTTCATGGATTATGGGACTTTATCCCTCCAACGTATGACAATGAAGATGAACATGAGGCACTTCCAGTTAACACTAGAAGTAAAAATTCTACTGACCTCCCTCAGTCTTCTCAAAAGAAAAAGTCTTCATCCTCTATTACTAAGGATAAATTTGTTAACAAGATAACTCCTTCTCCTCAATCAAACCCAACTTCTTCTACTCTTTCATCTACATCCAAGGCATTAGTTGTCTCTGATACTATCGAATATAATATAGGGGAATACATGAATAAAGTAACGAAAAATATCTCCATACATGAGTTGAGAAATTAAAACAACAACAAAAAAATTTACTCAAAGAGCTGAATGCAGTCCCTACTTCATCCTTGCTTGCACCTGTTACTTCCAAAGATTCAAAAGGAGTTAGCAAGCCTCCTAGTGATCCACCTGAAAAAATTGATGCAAGTGATGTTATTTTAATTAGAGACAAATATAATTCGCATACTCCTCCCTTCCTTTTAAATTTTTAAGTATTTAACAAAAATGTGCATAATTGTCTAACTGACTCTGGAGCCTCTTCAAATATTATGCCACATTCTATTTTTTTAAAGTTGAGTATTGCTTCTCAAAATTTTGCAGTACATAGTGTGCAATTAGACATAACTAAGGTTAAGGTATTGGGAGAAATGAATTCAGTCCTCATCATACTAGCATCCAATTCAAAAGTTAATCAAGTGATTGGTATTTTTGTTGTTGATATACCTCACTTTTATGGTTTAATCCTAAGTAGAGATTGGTCAGAAAATATTCATAGTTATTTTTTCACTGATTGGTCTCATATGCAGCTTCCCTATAATGGTAAGCCAAATCAAATCCGAGTAGACCGTGAAAAACACATGAAATACTCAGTAACTAAATTTGAAGATGAGAATGAACCCATGGCTTTTACTAATAACATTCTCGGTAATTACTCTACTGAATATTTTTTGGGGATTTTTAATGCTAAAAAATCTCCATTTCTCACCAACTCAGTTAATTCTCAAGTCGATTTTTTTTTTCTTTTTCAGTTAGACTCTTCCAAATGTATAAATATCATATATAAAACTTGTATTAATACTTTGTTCTGGACACTATACTTTGATGGATCAAAATCTGGTGAAGGTGTAAGAGTTGGTTGTATACTAATTAATCCAGAAGGAGAAAAGGAAATGATGGCATGCAGGCTTGAATTTGAATGCACAAATAATACCGCAGAATATGAGGCACTGGTTCAAGGCTTATACAAAGCAATTGGCCTTGGTTTCAAATATCTCCATGTATATGGCGATTCCGAAATAGTTTTCAAATAGGTAAGAAATTATATACACTGTATTTCTAGTCATCTTAAACATTACCAATCATTAGTACAATCTCTTACCTCACATTTTTTAGCATTCAATATCTCGTATGTTCAACGAATTCAAAATGCAAGCGCAAACCTTCTAGCTAATGTAACATCTAGAATTATTTCGTCAGAATATTATAGTCCAGATAGATTTTCTATAGAATTGATTTTTCGCCCATCTATTCCTCATAATGTCACTAATTGGAGAGTATTCAATGATGATGAAGATGTTATAACTTTTCTTACATAAGAAGGGTCATATGATTATCAACCAATTGATGAAGGTGAACATGAAAGGAAATTAAATTAGATACTTGAAGAGAATGCCATATGTAAGTCTGAGGTTAAGCTGGAAGATCTTTATGAACTCAAAGATAGGTTCAAAAATGTTACTAATTCTAAACTACAAAGTTCAACTTTGAGGATTGAACTAGTAAACCTTGGCACAGATCTCAACCCCCAGAACATTAACTTAGGACTTGGTCTTTCATCCGATGAAAGATTAGCCTTCGTTCACTTACTGAATAAATACAAGAACGACTTTGCATGGAAATATGAAGATATCAAAATGTTTGATACTTCCATCATCCAACATACTATCCCAATGACAGCCACTGAAAACCCTATACAACAATAGTTAAGGAAAATTAACCCTAATATTGAAAGTAAAATCAAAAGCGAACTAAACAAACTCCATAAGGCAAAGATCATATTCCTATTTAGGCATTCAAAGTGGGCCTCAAACTTAGTTCCTATTAGGAAAATAATGGTGATATTCACATTTGTATATATTTTAGGAACTTAAACAAAGCTTTCTTAAAAGACAATTTACCATTACCACCAATGGTAAAAATTTTGCAATCAGTTGTTGGATCTGAATTAATATATTTCCTTGATGGATTTTTAGGCTACATTCAGGTTCTGGTTCATCCCAAATTTATATTAAATAATACATTTAGAACTAAATGGGGCACTTATGCCTATCAGAAAATTCCTTTCCGCCTAATCAATGCAGGATCAACTTTTCAAAGAGCAATGGAAATTGCTTTCGAATGACCGATAAATAAAACTATGGTTGTATATTTAAATTATATAACCATTTAATCCAAGAAAACAATCAACCACTATCAAGATCTTAAGCAAATCCTTGAACACTGTTTAAAATATGGAATATCTTTAAATCAAAAAAAGTCTTATTTCACTTTAAGTGAAGGTAAAATTTTAGGATTTATTGTCTCAAAAGAAGGAATTTGCATAGACCCATAAAGGATAAAGGAAATTTCTGAACTTTCTCATCCTCATAACAAGAAATCCATGTAGTCCTTTTTAGGATAGATAAATTTTGTCAAGAGATTTGTTCCAACTTTTCCCAAATTATTTTACCATTGAAAGTAATTAATAAGAAAAATATACTCTTCAAATGGGGACACAATGAAAGAGAATATTTTGATCTAATCAAGCAAGCCATCATCAATGCTACTTCTCTGACTGCCCCAGATTTTTCTAATCATTTCATTTCATATACTTTTGCATCTAAAACATATTATGCTATTGTGTTAACATAAATCAATGATCAAAAGATTGAAGCACCCATTTCTTTCTTTATTTAAAATATTCAAGGTGCTGAACTAAATTATTTAGAAGTAGAAAAACAAGTGTTTTCTATTTACAAATCTTTAAAGCACTTTATACCTTTTCTCCTAAAGACACACACCAATGCAATGGTTCCATTTTTAGCAGTAAGTCAACTACTTATTCAAAAGAAACTTGGAGAAAAGAGAGAAAATTGGGTAACTTCTCTGTAGGAATATGACATTGACATAAGACCAACCAAAATCATCATAGGGAAAGGTCTCTGCAGATTACGATCTGGAGTATCCAGCATATTATATGATGAAGAGTCAAGTAACACTGTAAACATTAATGAGGTAAGCCTAAACGATTCTGAATCACATTATGTTGATCTTATTTTTTATTTGAAAAATGGATATGCTCCTATAGAACTAAATTACAAAAGAAAAAGAGCTTTAAGATTGAAATCCAGTCAATATCAGATCATAGATAATGTTTTATTTATAAATAACTATGACTCTGTACTACTAAGATGCCTTGAGAAGTCTGAAGCACAGAGGATTTTGTAGGAACTCCATGATACAGTGGGAAATTTTAGAGGGGATACCACCACACATAATATCATTCATGCAAGATATTACTGGCCCACACTAATTAAAGATACTCATGCATATGTGATAAAATTTAAAACATGTCAAACTGCTGCTGGAAGACAAAGAAAACTAGCCTTACCCTTGCATCTAGTCAACATTGAGCAACCTTTTGAGCAATGGGTATTGAACATCATAGGTGATATTATTCCTAAATTATCCAAACAACATAAATACATTCTCACTACAACATATTATTTTACTAAGTGGGTGGAATATGTTCCACTAAAGGTATCTAACCTTGAGGCCATTATGGAATTTATCGATCGGTTCATTATTACCAGGTTTGGCTTACCTAATGCACTTATTTTTTATAATGCATCTTATTTTTCGGGAAATAGTACCACTAAATTTTCTCTCAAAAGAGGTTTTAAACTTAAATATTCTTCTAACTACTATCCCTAAGGGAATGGTTTAGCATAATCAACAAATAAAAATCTCATAAGAATCATAAAAGTATTATTGATCAGAGCCAAAAAAAATGGCACAAGTCTAAAAGTTTGCACTATGTCCAGATAGGATTACTCATAAGACCTTTATAGGAACTTCTCCATTCAATCTAGTTTATGGGAAATAAGTTGTAATTCCATCAAATTTAGCTCTTCCTTCATTAGCCCTAGTTCAATTTATTGATGAAGTGCCTTCTTCTTCCTTCAATTAAGAATGTCAAAAATCCTTAAACTGGAAGAGGAAAGGGAAAATTCCAAATTAAATCATGCTCGACACCAGCAAATGGTAAAAAACTCTTTTGATGCAAATTTTGTTTCCCCAAAAACATTCCAAGTTGGAGACCTCATCCTTAAGTGGGACGAGGCACATGAGGAAAAAGGTAAGCATACCAACTTCCAAAGAATGTGGTTTGGACCATTTCAAATCATAGAACAAGTTGGCCCATCAACCTTCATGTTACAAGATCTTCAAGGGAGAAAATATTTTATTCCTGTCAACAGGCTGATTTTGAAAAAAATCTTTTCTTAGAAGAAAGTTTTATTTAAATGTACTCTACTTATACTTCTACATTTTTAGGAGAATAATGTTTGATTACATACTTTTGGTTTTTCGCAACACCTCTCAATTATTTTATGCCTTTTTATTTTTTAAGAATAAAAATTCTTGAGTAAATAACTAAAAAACTTGAAAATTTGAACGAATACTATACAACTCTGAAATCTTTTTCCATTGAAATTGTTAATTTTATAAACCTGAAGTTTGTAAAGTATTTTTAATTTATTATCAATCAGAAAAGGTTCATCCTTAAAAAGTAAGGGCTTGTTGTTAGTAAGCATCTTTAACTCTAAATTTTCATCCAAAACTCTTAATGAGTCAATGATTCTCCCCATCCATTAAAATTTCTTTTTTAGAGTGTAATTCAAAAATATAAAAACTTAAAAGGATAAGGGGTCTCATCACGAGCCTGCTTACCATGATCATAAGTAAATAATAAAATAACATTACCACTAATACATATCAAACTAGGGTAATTGCTCATGATTATTAAATAATCATAAGACAAGGGGTCTCATCACGAGGCAACTTGTTCAGTTCAACTATAATCAGTGAATGGCATTGTCACTTTCTAGTCATTAAGCCATGACAACGACTTTTTAAGAACAAGAAAAAACAAGTTATATGATTAAGGATTTATCTCAACAAATTTTAATTATAGATGGATGGGATACTAAATCATCTATGGTTAAAATGTAACCTTGTTGAGGCTATGAATTCCTGCTGGCAGCAGTGTCTCTACCTATGACAAAAGGAGTAAATCAAAAGGCTAGTTACAAAAAGAAACTTACTTTATCTTTTAAACTATTTGATGATTGATATAGATGAATGGAGATATTTATTATGAAAGGTTTATGAAAGACTAACAATAAAGATGAGTTATTTTATTCACAGGAATTTTATTCATTCAAACATTTCGAAAACAATTTTTCTTTCCTTAAATTATTTTTACTTATTTAAAGATACTAAGAAATTATTTTTTAGAGAAAACTGGTTCTTCCAGTGAATCTCCAATTGTTGTACTGTTCAACAACCCCCATTGTTTTAGCATAGTTACCTTAGGAAAATAATGGGGACCCTTTTAAAAATTTTAGAGTAAAACAAATAAGACCCTTAAGTGATTCATTTAAATAGAAATAGGAATCAAAGGGGGGTAAAAACCTTGAATTTTGACCTTAAAAACACTTGAGCAGAGAATGTTAAAGAAATCACAATATCGCAATGAAACCTAGATGGCTCTTAAAACCACTCAACACATATTGCGATGTGAAATACATCAAAGTGCTTTAATAAAGAAAAAAGGAATTTTCCAAACAAATTCTATAAGAAAGAGACTACGGGCTATCACAAATCACAAATTTCATTTCACGATTCTACCTTGAAAGTCTTAATGACATTCTCCACATTTTCCCGATGCGATATACTCTATCACATCGCAATTTCACTTTGCAAACTCTCTTTCCCTTCATACATTTTCACCGATATTGTGATTGCGATATCACAATCGTAAAAATGTATTTGATCAACATTTTATATGTATCCACACATGAGGAACACTACGATGCGACAGATCTCATTTTAATGCTGGAATGATTACACGGGCACATCAACCCATACCGACCATTAAAGCCATAACATAACAGTTTTATAGCCCATGCCTCCAAAAATTATTTGACTGCAAGAAGAATTTAATTTATGTATTAACGTCATGCCAAGTTTCATTCGTTTTATTGTTTCCATTATTACAGTACTTGCATGTATTTGTAAAAAAAAATTGCCTCTTTCTACTTATCATTTCTCATTGTTCATAGCTGAGTCCAAATAAACAGAGCTCTTCGGAGATTTCAAAATTTGTTAAGAAATCTAAGAAACCTATCGCACCTGTGAATCCTGCACCTACTATAAGTGAAAGAACATAGATCCTTCCTCTATTTACAGACTCAACATGTAGACCACAAAGTGGTTCTTCCTCTTGGGAAGTAATGTATAAGTTGTTTGAGGATGAGAAACCCCATAGGGTTCAACAAAAAGTTACTACTGATGCTTCTATTTCCTTAGAAGCTACTATAGAAGAACTTTCTAATTGCTTTCTGCACCAAGATGTTTTGCACCCTAAAATTCTACCATATATTGATATGGGGAGATGGATAATCAAAAACCTCAATATTGGGGATAGGAATTTCTTAACCAGCAAAGGAACAATGATAGGTTCTTTTAAATCCGAAGCCTTGAAGTTGATGTATCACATCCCAGACCCAGAAAAGGTCTACGACAAGGAATTTATGGCACAATTCGTTAGCTATAATGAGCTAAAATCAAATCTGATCAAGCAATGGAGAAACAAACCGAATAGACACAAAAATGATGACAAGGGTATGCATTCTACTGACTCCCTTTCTAGTCCCTAAAGTTATGTTGCTGCAATGATGTCTAGGCTCTTTGGTTAGCCTGATACTACCAAATTCTCAGTTGAATGGGTTCCCCTAATGGAAGAAGTCGCAGAATCTTATATTACGGATTGGGGAACCACTTTGTCCAACAATATTTCTACTCGAATTTTGGAATATATAAAAATTTGTTCTATTTCCTCCAAAAAATTTCCACCGTTTTATATGAGTGCTTATATCATGGACACTATATGTTTCACTTCATATTTTCCAGGCATGGGTTGGAAATGGACTACCTAGCACCCTCTCCCCATTCATGTCTATCATAAGATGTTATGGGAGTCAAAATATGAAAGCCATTTTTATAAAGTCAGCCATGGATTCATGTTCCCTTTGTTTCAAGCCGTGTTCAATGATAAATCCCCAGGTTATCTAAAGAAGCTCAAGTTGACTTCTCCTCCAATATTGGAAAATGGTTTGGAGAAGAACTGTTTACCTATGTTAGAGTTTTTGGGGGCCTGGCTCAACCACATGTTTTACCATTATATGTTCCTGATAAGATTCTCACAAGAGAAGTAGCTTATCAAACAATTGGAAATGGTTTAAACAAGTTTCTTGAGGAAGCTAAGAAAGCATCATGTCCCTCATTTCCAATTCATTGTGGTGTTTACGTGTTGGAATATTATAAACATGCAGGATTAGAGGTCAGCTAAATTGAATGTTTGAAATTATTTAAAATTTCAAACAGACAATATGACTTGAATCAAGTTTCAAATGATTTTACCACCCAAGTTAAAGTTAGACCTTGTGTACATGAAGATGATGAGTTCATTGACTTGTTTGAGTGAGTCGATAATTACTCCGTAGTTCAGAAGTTAGCAGCGCTATGCCTCCATCCACACAAATTGTCAAATTTTAAGCAGTACTGGAACAAAATATTGGAAAGGATTACTTTGAAAATGTTAGAAGTATCACGACCCATAACAAAAAAGGAAAAGGAAAAAGAAATGACACCTAAGGATACTAAAGTCCTTATTAAAACTGAAGAAGATAAATCTGTTGAAGTTCAAACCATGGAATTATATTTACTAAGTAATTTTAATGATGTCTGGAAGGATTTTAACCAAAAACTACAAGGAGACCAAGAAGTGATGATTATTAGTCATCAAAATATAGTGAAAACACCTCAAAGAAAAATTCAGGACCCGTTCACTGTTGGTCCCTCTGACAAGTTAGTTAGCATAAAGCAAGTGAAATTCATCCCAACCTTCCCTACTACAGAAATTGTACTCAAAATTGAGGAAATAGCTCCTCTGGATATATTCTATAGTCCTAAAAACAAACCAGTTATGAGTAGACAAAGAAAAAGAAGGAGAAAAAAGTAGTCTCAACTCCTTATTCTAGGAGATGTTTCAATGGAAGTTGTCTGGAAAGATTCACAATCAGATCCTTCTCAGGATATAACTCATATGACCTAGTTCACGGGAGCCTATGCATCTGCAACAATAGATAAAGCTTCTGAGGTTCAAAAATTGATGAAAGAATCATCCATTTAGAACATGAACTACAAGCAGAGAAGTAGAACATCAACCAAAAACTACAGGTATAGGTAACATAACTCCAAGAGAGCAGCACCAAACTAAAATCAGTTCAAAGGACACCCAAATTCATCAATTGTAGTTTATTGTAGAGAAATTTAAAGATAATCCAAAGAAAGATAGATTTATAAAAGAAGTAATGGAACTAAATAACCTACTGGCACCACAGAAAGTTATTTTTTGTCAAAATTTGTCAAATATCATTGAAGTATGTGAGCAAAGAAATTCACTGATGAATCGAATAGCATGCCAAAGAATATGTTTCGATGAGATTGATGATAAAGTTTCATATTATGTCACCTGGAAGGATATTGCTAATGGCCACAAGGCCAATATTCCCAGGATTGAGGAGTACAAAAAGGAAATATTATCTACTGACTGGGACATACAATTGAAACATGCTGAAAGAGCCATCTGCAGAGCAATATATGTGGCTAATAATATTGTTGAAAAAGTCAGTCAAAATCTCATCACTGCCAATATTATTGATAGATATCCTCCTAGTTCGCTTCCTATCGTGAAATATTTGATAAGGCAATGGCAAGAGATTTCCAAGGTCAAAGAGGAAAATATTATAAAGTTGGAAAAACTGGATTGGGATAAGTATTGGAGATACTTGGTAAAGCCACATAGCCAATGGATCATGTTGTGTTGTCTTATATATACTTCCCCCTATATGTTGCCTCCAGTTTCAAATGATGTTTTCACTACACAGTTGCGCATTAGTCCAGGCCAACCTCCCGAGGTTAAGCCTATGCTTAACATCCTTCAACTGAAGGAATGAATGACAGATGAGACAGTAGGAAAACCATCAAGCAAGTCACCCCTTTAAATTATGTTTATGTTTTATTTTCACTTATTTTATAAACCCCTTCATGTCTTGTAAGAAAGGGTCCTGAAATTTTGAAAGGAAGACTTTACAGAAGTCACACTTTTGTACTCTTAAATTTTTCTTAATAGAAAGTGTTGGACCAAATACTATTTCTCAAATGAGCAGACTTAGCATATACATGGTACTTTTATCCTATATGTTATTTTTGTTCTAATTGAGAAATGGTTAATTTTTCTTATGGTGTTTTGTTTTATATATCGATCTAAAAACAATCAGGCATTAACACACTTTTGAGCATGTTATATTGTTATCTTTTGGTATATATTCAATACATGCAGTAGAAATATGCAATATAATATTATCAAATTGATTTAATTAAATCAATTATTTCAAATTGTTTTCATATCTCTAAGTGTTTGTATAGTCTTTATTTTCATTCGCTGAAAGATCATCTTTATAAATCACACAAAGAGAATAATTCATCCTGGGAGAGATATAGATAGATATATTATTTACTTCAAACTTGATATCATTCCCATATACCAAGTTATAGACAATTATAATACCATCCATTCACCCAATTATATTTCACTGGGAAACTGGTCCCATAAATCTAGTCAAAGCCACCATACCAAATGGAAAACAGATGGTTTTTAAGTCCTCGATCAGGTGGTTTTTCCCAATGTTGTTGTATTGATTTTCGAGGCCTCAACAACAAGAAAGAATGATCAATGCATGTTCAACATATGACATCACACAAGAAAGCATCCATGGAAAACACAGAAGCATGAACAATATGTGACCTAAAATAAAAAATCAATGCATATTCAACATGTAAAAATATGTAAGCAAGTGTGCACGCATAATACGCAAGCATTAAAAACACATAATCAATCATACACTCATGAAAACATGTTGAAAAAAACATCATGAGTCCTCCCATGGTGACACCGCCTCCACCATGGAAAACACAACATGAATGCACAAGCACATACACCATAGGTATGAGAAACAAATAAGAAATCAACAAAAAAGCATGACCAACACACCTAACATCTAGTCCAAGTGTTTAACTATGCTCTGATACCACTTTGTAATGCCCTCTTTCAACATCTACCCAAGTAACTGACCAACAAGGGTAAACATGTGACGAGAGTCTACTCTAATGAGATTCAACCTCCTAAGTGACCTTAAGGAAGTGGAACCAATGGAAACACACCATATAGACCTTTTACATCGTCAATGGCACCCTAGGAGCTAACCCAACCATTCCAGCCTCTTATCCCTAAGTCACACTAACCTTTTGACCTCTTTGAGCCATAGACGTAGGAAAAGCTTACATGCCAGTGTCCAAGAGGCTATAGCCACATGAATAACACTGCATGTGAATGTCGAGGGCCCAAATTACATAGTTTTGTTCCAGCGTCCCCAGGATTTGAGCCACCTTTTTCAGGCCCAGAACCCAGTGCTCTTCCCAAAACTTCATGGAAAGTTAAGAGATGATAAATAAAAACAGGACAATGATACAAAATAAATCACATAAATAAGAAATCCTTTGGACCCCTCCTATCCATGACAAATATTTTTTCAAACATGTCACAATCATTGAATCTACAGGTGTAAACAACAAAACAAAGCAAAGGGGTCCAATACTTATCTCAGAATCGCTAAGAAGCATTTCTCCCCTACATCATAAGCTGAAATACAATCTATTTGACAATAGATACATTGTGCATTAATTTACAAGTAAAAACATGGATAGAGCCATACCTCATCAGTGATAAAATACATGCTTATAACCATCATAATAACAACATAAATACAATGGATACAACAAAAATATAATCCACATATAAATCAATACATTTTCATACGAAATACCAAAGGAATGATATTCTCATTTATGAATGTAAAAACCAACAAGATATGGGACTTCTACATTCCACCCGACCATATATTGGATGAACCAAATCTCTCTTCAGCCAATCACCCCCATGCCATATTCCAAGCATGAATGTAGGAATCAAACCGAAAGAACCAACCCGGAAATCCCGAGGCTAAACCACCTCACCCTCATCAAATAGAAATCAGTATTTACCATGTTCTACACCTGGTCACTAGGCCAAAACAAGCATGCATATTGTTATCACTTGGATTGAACCTCGAGCTGAAAAAGGAAATTACGAGGTAACCTCAAACCATGCTTATCCAATTAACTAGCCCTACTAGGCAAGGAGAGGGCTCTCTTCATATATATCACAACCAAGATGAATAAGGAAATAAGATATTAGGCTAGGTATAGTAGCTCATGGTTTTGATTTTGATTATATAGGGTTTTGCTGGATCAGGAGGAGTCAAACAGTCATGGCAAGGAAATTAGCTCAATATTTCCAGGGTGTTCTATGGGGCAAGGTAGGTACAGTGGTTTAGCACTTTAGGGTTTTGATTATGGGATGATCAAGACAGTTGAGGAGCTAGAAAGAGCATGGTAAACTCATGGTTTCTTTCTAAACTGAAGAAATTATAGACTGTGAATGTTTACCCAAAACAAAGCATATGAGAATGGATTTTGCTTATCTAACTTGCATACATTCACTTAGAAATTATGAAATTATGAATAAAATTAAAAATACATTAAACAAAAGGATAAATTGAACTAAACACCATACCACATTGATCCCATTAAAATAGCCGCAAATTTGATTAATTTCCAAGCCAAAACTGATATAAAAGTGTGTCCCTTCAAAATCCAAACCTCCAAAATGAGTCCAACCCTTAAAAATGACTAAGAAAATACATGATATAAACCTCAAAACCACTCTCCCTACCCTCAGGGAGTCGAATCCATGAGATGGGAATCAATTACACCAAATGTAAAACAAGAAACTGAAGACTAGGAAGACCCAACAATTTGCCTCTAAAAGAGAGGAAACTGATTCATTTGACCTCTAAAGGACTCACCTAATGTATCTACCTTAGATGAAAGTAAAAACATGAAATTTACATTCATCATGACCATTTACATCAGCAATTTCTTAATTTTGCAAAGTGAAAGTAAAACTAGAGTGAAACTTCAAAATTTGCTGAAGACTGTGAAAAATGCATTTTCCTTTTCAAACACGCAGCATCCAGGCAGAAAAACTGGCCTTTGTTCAAGGCTAGTTTTGAGTGCCTTTCCAGTGTCCAAATCAGCTCCATGATAGCTCATTGGAAAGCTCTTGGAGTCTAGTTTCTAAATATACCTCCAGTTTTCAAAATTATGCTCATTTTCTTTATCAAAAATTCAATCTCCCAAGATTGGTAAACGCGCAACAACAAGGTCAAAAAAGAGGTAGAAACATGAAAATTTGGTAGTTTTTTGCATTTTTGAGGGACCAATTCTCCTCCAAATCGTCTAAAACTTGCTAGGGTTGATGCCCTCAGAATTATGAACATGATTTTGGTAGCCATTTTTCATTTGGAGGCCCCAAAAAAGAGCACAACGTCCAGGTCGCTACGCCTTTGGCAGAATTTCTGCGTGCAAAAAGACTCAAAAAACCAGAAATGAACTGAAGTGCCAAGTGTGCCAAAATTTACCAAAATTTGTGAGGGTGCTTTCTTATCAAGTTCTTGAGGCATGAAGAGACACCTCAGCAAGTATATATAACCTCTCTTTCTCCCCTTGCTTAGTCAAACTTTTAATTTTAGCATTAGCTCTTTTGAGCTTGGCCAATGCAATTCTCTCTTTCCGTGCATGAAGTTTGACTCTTTTCCTCAACAAGTCATTATCCTTGTTGGCCTTCTCTAGAAAACTCTCAAAATGTAGATTGCCTCTATCAAGCCATGATTCCCTATCCTTTCTAATCTCTATGGCAAGCAACTCACTTGGTGTGAGCTGCTCTACCAACTCAGCTTCTCTCTGTCTTTCCCAAGCTAAAATTCTCGTCAGCCCTATAGTATTTGGCTTATGTCTTGGAAGCTGATCCTCCTCATCATCAATCTCACCACATCTTTCTAAGGTCTCCTCCAGCAAGGCCTTATCCTTTTCTGCCTCTCTTTGTTCTTTGATGGTCTTTACCTCATTTATGATTTGCTTAGTTTTCAGCTGTTGATTTTCTTGCTTGACAAAGTCAATCACATATTTTCCTCTATCAAGATTAGCTTGAAGTTCACTAATATTTTCTTCTTTGCCTTTGATTTATGCACTAGTGATTTTTTCCTCATCTTCCTCATCTAGGTCAATCAGCTGAAATTCATGCTCTGTTTCATGTGTGTCCTCTTGTTCATCAATGATTGGATATTTAGCCTTTTCCTTGCTTTTATCTACCTATTTTGTTGATGAAGAAAGCATAGCTCCTTTTACTCCAAGTGAAGAAAACAAATTCTTGTAGCCTCTCTGATAAGTCTTGGGAAATGGCTAAACATCAGTCAAATTAGCCCAACTTGCCTCAATATCCTCCTCACTGCTTGACGACTCAGAATCATGATGTGATGATGATGAAGGGTTATAGAAAGGTGACGAAGAAGGATCAACATGAGGTGAATGCATCTAAATTGGTGATGTTGTATGAGTAGCAGGCTGAGATGGAGGAGTGGATAGGGGAGGATGAGATGATGAGGGGATATTCTGCTCATAATGAATAGGTGGGGTAGTGAAAACTTCATTTGATATGAAAGTGTCCCATGGAATGTTCTTTTGCTCAAGTTGATGCATGACTATCATTTTTATTACGGAGTGGTGAAAGAGACTCTGCATTTGATGATTATAATCACTGTTTTGTGCAATGTATGCCATCTTGTCAATGCTGCAGGAGAGGAAATAGGGTATGTGAAGCATTCTGACTCTATTCAAATGCATAAGAAGCCATATATGATATGAATAGAGTCGAGAAAAACTCCCCTCATTGGTGAAGTATTTCATGAATATTTTCATCATAGGGACATATCAGTCAAGAAGATGACAGAAAGGGAAAATGTTATTTTTCTCATCCTTGTATCTAGGTTTAAGATATGGTTCATAGTAGCTATGATCAAGGTTTCATTGTTTAAACCATTTCTCTCCCACATTAGGGATCCCTGTAGCAGTTGTAATGGCATTAGTAGACATGGTAAAAGTAACCCCAACAAGAGTGACCTGCCTATCATGAAGACCTGAGATGAATAGCCTTGTTAAGATACGGTAATATTGGACCCTTTGCACCCTCTCACAAAATTCAAAGCAACCAACATGTTTAAAACATGACATAGTAAGTGGAGAAGCCATGAGTTCTTTTGTGTTTGCTAGTTCATATCTGATGATTTTCCCTCTTTCTTATATGTCTTTTTCTTTGTTTTCTTCTCACTAACATTTCCGTTTTCTTCTTCAGACATTGTGGACTTGAAGGCTTTGGAAACCCTAAGGTAAATGGAATGAGATGAAGGGAATATGGATTTGAAAGGAGAAGTTGTGAAAAATGGAGGAAGTGATAATGTAAATGGTAAACTAGGTCTAAGAAAACCCTAGGATCTTATAGCTTTGACTGATATGCGTTTAAGGATATGAGTATGGGAAATATGAATGAAAAATGAAAAAAGGAAATGAAAACTAGGGTTTCATAGTAAACACTTCAAATTTGCATTAAATCATGAGACACTTTAGTGAGAAGGCTTGATAGGGTTAACTTACTATTTGAAGGAGCTATGAAGAAGTTTGTGCAAAAAAATGAGCTTGATGGTAGTGATAGAACCTTGAGAAACCCTTTCTGTTCAAACGTGTAGCGTCCTGGAGGAACGCGCAACGTCCGGGAAAATGCGCAACATCTGGAGGTAAATGCACAACGTCCTTTGCTTTTTGATACCTGGATGAATGGTCAAACATGCAGCACCACAACCAAATGTGCAGTGTCCAGGAAAACACGTAGCACCTAGGGCAAACGCGCAACGACCAATGAAATTTTCTCAAAATGCTCAAAAACTCTGAAATTTTCTCCTCTGCCAGAAACTCCTGATGGATGAATAGAGGAAAATGATTTTTTTGAAGATTTTTAATAGCTTTATATCTTTAGGGATTTTAATTTTATTTTGAATAACCCACTTTCCCTATGTTCACTTTTCCCTTTTGACTTTAGCACTGATACTCTTTAACTTTCTGACTTTTGGCATTTTGCAATTTGATCAAGACATGGATTTTGGCTTTCTTTTCTCCACTTAGGCCAGAAATAATTGCATTTGACAGCTTGGGATGAATTTATTACATATGATAACATAAAATTACATTTGGAAAAATATAAATAAATTACATATTGAATTTTATATTAAAATGACATTTTGATATAAAAATCATTAAACTCAAAAATTACAACTCTAAAAATATGATAATTACATCATGATGATCTTCTACATAGGAAAAAAAAAATTTATTTAGTCCCTCTCATATATTTTATTACCTCATCTAAAATGGAGTGAGCTTGAGAGATTAAAAAACCTAATGACCTAATGGGACTTCCTTAGACCTGACTTTCATGAATGAGATTTGATTTAAAATACTTCCTGGTGAAAAAAGAATTTCCATAGGTGTTGTTATGCTCAAGGAGACATGAGAATCATTCAACAATGTGAATATCGGAGGGAGAGTGAAGTTTTATTGACAAGGACAACCACCAGTGGAACAAATTTATATCATGACTTAATGGAATGATTGAAAATTTATTTAGAGTGGGACACCTAAGATGCACATGAAAAAATGTGTTTTGATCCCTAGTGGAAGTATGAAAATATTGACACTAACATTGGCCTTATTTGGGATGGCATATCCTTGGAGGTGTCAAGAACACCATAGAACAAGTGCCTGACCTTTGGGCCAATACGGTCAAATAATTTAAAATACTGCAGACTATAAAACTGACTCAAAAACCATTCAAAGTGATTGAGAACTGACTCGAAAAATGACTCTGAAACTAACTCAAAAACTCTGAAAATAACAGAAAATCAACAAGCTTTATAACCTTCACTTCAAGCGCCAAGCCTAAATGATTTTCTGCTCCAAAACTTGTAAATAATACAAACTGGTATTTACAATGAAAGTGGAACATTCTTTCAAAATTTGGATCAGAAATAGTAATGTTTCAAGAGCCTACCATTGATTGGCCCTCCTGAACATTCTTGTCCATTCATCTCTTTCAACAAATAGGCATTTTGTCCTCTATAAGCTAAGATCTTATAGGGTCCTTTCCATATATTTTCAAACTTCCTGCGCTTTCCTTTCTCTTCATTTCTTGCATCCCATTGTAGCACTACATCTTCCAGCTAAAACTTATCTGGCTTGGTTTTGTGATCATAAATATCTTTAATTTTATCCTGAAGTTTAGAAGTAGTCTGAGAAACTTCCTCCCTTGTTTGTTGAAGGTGAATCATTTGATTGATTCGACATTGAATATCATCTTCCTCACTACCTTCTTCTTGCAATAATATCATAACTGGGACTACAAGTGATGTAGGAAACACTGTATCTGTAACATAAACCAATTCAAAGGGTGACATACCTATAGACATCTTGGTGCTCACTCGGTCTGCCTAAAAAGCATTGTAAGCTTCCTATGCCAAATTTTCTTGTTCTCCTCCAACATTTTCTTAATGATATTAACCAAGGATTTATTAGAGGACTCAGCTAATACATTGCCCTGTGGATAATATGCAGTTGAATGGCCCAACCTGATATTATACTTGTGACAAAACTCAATCATATTCTTTGACTTGAATGCTTCTACATTATCTGTAATAATCTTGTGAGGGAAACCAAAATGAGACAAAATATTGGATTTTAAAAACTGAATAATTACTGTGTCCGTAGCTTGCCTTGTAGGAATAGCCTCGATCCACTTGGTGAAGTAGTCAGTGGCTGTTAGAATCCATCTATGATGTGATGATTATGTGGGATGAATTTCCCCTATAAAATCAAGTCCCCACTGTTGAAAAGGAGCATTTAATACAATAGGCTTCAGCATAAGAGGAAGGAGTTTCCTTTTTCCTTGAAAAAATTGACATTCATGACATTTTGTGACTGTTTTGTATAAATCTGAAAATAGATTTGGCCAATAATACCCTGCTCTCAACACTTCATTAGCCGTTGTTTTCCAAAACAAGTGGCCTCCACAATCTCCCCTATGGAAGTCATCCATTACCTTTTTAGCTTCATCTTCAACTAGACAATTTAAAATAACACCTCCTGGATCTTTCCAATAAAGGGAACTACCTAGAATGAAGAATTTAGCATATTTTAATTTCAATGACCTACCCTTACTTTTTGACATTCCAGGAGGAGGACATAAGTGCTGAAGAACATACACTATATTTGAATACCATGGTGAAGTGAGAAACATTTCTGATACATGAATTAGAGCGCCATCTTCTTCATCATCTGGAATTATTGCAATAAGGTTTATGTCTAGAGCATGCAAGCTGGATTCATCCATAAGTTTGGCTAACCCCTGTCCCTTGATCAGCTTGGTGGGCTTGATCTCGAGATCATACTCTAGCATTGCTGCTATCCATTTACCTCTTCTTCCTTCCGGATTGTTCTGTGTGAGAACTTATTTTACAATTGCATTTGGAACATAAGCTATAGTGTGTGAATGTCTAATATAGATCCGGAAATCCTTCAAGGCTTTGATTAAGGCTAAATCTTGCTTCTTAATAACATTATAACGAAGAGAAGCATCTATAATGGCTTGACTGAAGAAAGAAATGGGCTACTCAACCTGATCCTTCTTTTGCATCAAAACCATAGCCAAGGTGTGTTCATATGCAAATGAAAATATAATAAAATCACTAGTATAATCTATACTAACCAAAACAGGGGCTGTAGTTAAAGCAAGCTTTACCAAGTTGAAAGACTTCACAGCATCAGTGCTACATTTTACATTGCTGTCCTTTTTCAACATATTAGTCAATTCACGCAAATGTTCAGCCTAATTAGGAAAAAATATGTGTAATAAATTCATCTTACCATTGAAATCTTGTATCTCCTTTTTATTACGTAGAAAATTTATTTTTTGAATTGCTTCTACTCTGGAAGGATCAATGTGGATGCCATCTTTGGAAATTATGTGACCAAGAAGTTTTCCTTCCTCCATGGAAAAAAGTCTCTTTTTCGGATTCAAAGAAATTCTGAACTCCCTACATTTCTGAAAAACAATTCTCAGATGGTGTAGACGCTGATCATCAAAACCAGAAAACACTATCAAATCATCTAAATACACCACTAAGAATACATCTTTCTCATTAGAAAAGGCTATATCCATCGCCCGCTGAAAATTAGCCCCTGCATTATTGAGTCCAAATGGCATTTTGACATACTAAAAGGTCCCCTACGGTGTTGTGAAAGCAGTTTTACCTTGGTCTTCTTCATGTACCAAAATCTGATTATAACCTAAATAACCATCAAGCAGCAACATCCGTGATGCTCCAACTACCCTTTGTATAACATGGTACATCTTAGGAAGCAGGTAATTATCCTTTAAATATAATTTATTCAAATTCTGGAAATCAATGCACAACCTTATCTCTCCAGTATTTTTCCTTACCAGAACCAAATTTGAGATCTAATCAGAAAATCTAATTGGAACAATGATACCAGATTTATACAATCGATTTACCTCTTTCTCGATGGATGGAAAAAGTCTTGGATTTATCCTTCTCAACTTCTATCTGAAAGGTTTTTGATCCGACTTGATGGGAATAGTATGCTGAATAATATTTTTGTCATAGACCTTCATATCTACATAATCCCATGTGAAAATATCAGAAAATTCAGATAACAATTTGATGTACATATCTTTTGCCTCGAGAGATAATGTCTTAGATAGCTTAACCATCTTGGGCTTATCTGTTGTTTTGATTTTTATGTCTTCCACACCCTTTTCTGTAGGAGTCAATGCTAGTTTTCTCACCACATCATCTTGATCAAAATGTTCTTCTAAAGGTATAAGACCTCTAGGAATAATATTATTTTTCAGCTAAAAAATATTCATCTGATTGCCCTCTATGTTTTGATCATCAGAATCACAAACATCATCAATAAAAACATCTTTGAATTTTCCTTCATTCTGCAAAAAGATATTAATTTATTTTTCATCCCAAAAAACTTGCTAGTACCTTAAGTTATCAAGAACACTAGGTCTATGTTTGACATGAATTTCAAATTTATTACTTGAGTTCATCGGAATTTTGAGATTACTTGCTACCATTGCAAGCAAATCTGCAATGATATTTTGACTTCTTGGCATCGTTGTTAATGTATATTCAGGAAACATTTTTAATATATCCAAGGCTGCATTCCTATAGGCTCTCATTCATGGATGCTTTGCTTGATATTATCCTTTCACTTGGTTTATGACAAGCTCAGAATCACCATAAATAGAAATTCTTTTTGCACCAAGTTTCTTCAAAATTTTGAGACCTGTGATCAATGCTTCATACTCTAATTCGTTGTTAGAACAGTTAAAAGCCAATTTATAAGAGCATTCTCTAATATTACTTGGAATTCCACCTGACTTACAAATAGGACTTCGGATCCAAATACCAATACCTGCACCTTCCTTACCCAAATCACCATCAAAATCCATGCTCCAAAGGCCATCTTCGTCTTCTAGATGCTGAAACTTAACTATTGGTTCTGATTTACTTTTTCCGGTCACCTCATTTTTCTATTCTGTATTGATTTTTTGTTCTTCTAAAGGTTGTTCGGAAGAAGTCACCTTTTCTTTTTCTTTATCAAGAACTGCTCTAAAACTCTCTGAAATTTCTGGTACATCCTCTACCACTACTAGCTGATTACTTACATCATTCAAACTACCATCATTACACAAAATAAAAGATTCTAGATATGAATGTACAACCTGTATTGGATTATTTATGGGCTTCTCCTTACTAGTTATCATATACTTCATTTTATTTTCCCAGTACAATTTCCTCAATTTCCTGAAAACCATAATAGTAGCATAAGAGAAGTCCAGTTGTAAAGTACCTTTGAGTTTGGCTCCCCATGATCTAGACAGCAACATGTCGAATCGAGGCGGTATATCAGCCACCACCACATCCATTAAAACATTATTGGTTGGGATTTTGTCTAAGGAAACCACTAAATATTTAATGAGACCAATGCACCGAACTCTACTAAAATCAAACAAATACAAATCAGATACAGTTGGGTGATATCCATGCCCATATTTTCCATAATATCCTTTAGCATTAAATTGTGAGAAACCCCAGAATTAAGCATAACATTATGAAGTATGTACTCATGTAGTCTAAGGCTTAAATAAAAGGGGGGAACTTCACTCTCTCCTAACTAACCATCTATATCTGGACTAAAAATGAGCTCAGGGTGGTCATCTTCAATATTAACCATATCGTATAAAGGATCAACTAGCAACATTTTAGACACCTGATGTTTATAATGACTATTATTTACTAATTATGTCAAAGGAATGGACACTTTCAATTTAGCTATTTCATTTTCTAAATTAAAAGTTGTGACTTTATCTACCTCTTTAACAACAGTATCTCTTCTATCATTTTGATCCTTTATTATGTTCTCCTTTTTCTCAGTGTATTTCTCTTTAGTCACTGACCTTATTGATGGATGGTTGATGTTGATATGATTCTGATCCGCATTCTCTTTACCCTTTCTCTGATTATTTGGAAGATCATTATTTGACTGGACCTCTTTTCTTTTATGAATGGGATTGATAGGTACATCTCTGCTCCTTAAATAATATTTTTTTCTGCTGTGCACTCAAAGCATTCATATACCCACGCTAGTAATCATCGGATTTATTTTCCAAATCATCATCATTTGCCAAGATATAGTCTTCATCTTTTGGAATATCCAAATTTTCAGTATAATCTTCATCTTCAGTCAGAAACATGGGCAAACCATCTGCTGTAAAGAAATGATTTGTTTCGACCACCGGATCTTCACCTTCTTCCTCTTCCACCCCTTGAACATAATTCTACTACAACAGGGTCCGAATCTACTATTGTTGTACTCTTTGATTGGGTGCTTTCTTCTCTCTTTGTTTGATTCTAAACCGAGGCTACCGCTGCCCTCTGAAATTTGGGTTCCGGATCCGTGGTTCAGGTCTATCTGAGATAGACAATTGATCAACCATTCTTTCCATAGTTCAGTGTAATGAATCCATTTTATCATAGGAAGTAGATGTCTCCTCCTTGATAGTCACTCTCTTTTCAGATCTCATCCTTTCTCTTTTGGATAGAAAATCCGCTTCCACACTTACATCGTTCTTTTTCATATATGCTAAAGTTGTAGGATTTCATTCATGCAGCTGATATGCCATATCAGTATCAAATCCATTCAGAAATTTGACTAAAGCCAAACCTTCCGATGGTTTGATATGTGTAGGAAGAGCATTGTACACTACATTAAATCTCACACAATAATCTTGCACAGTCTTGCCAACATTTATTTTGATGTTCTCATATTCGGACGGAATTTGAAGGGGATTTTTCTTTTCTTCCCATCTTTATACAAAATTTTGATGCAAAACTTCTAAAGTGTCAATAGTGGCTACTGGTAGAGCTCTGAACCATTTTCTTACTTACCCTCCCAGACTTTGTGCAAACAGCCTCATCTTCACACCCTCTATTTCAATTTCATGAAGATCAAATAAGTCATTCATATTATCTACGTGCTTTTGGGCTATCATAGGTTGAGTATTGTCGAACAAAGGGATTTTGGTTTGGTAATATTGGGGCATAACACCTGGGTTCTAAGGAAGAACAAGGGGAGCATATCTTGCAGCCATGATGATTGGAGGTGGAGGATTTATAACAAGGATTTGTATGCTTGATGTAATCAAGGGAGGATTAGTCACTGATTGAGTAGTGTGAAAAGTATATGAAGTGATGGTAGAAGAAGCTAGGATCTAAGGTCTGTTTATCACCCAAGCATTTATTTGCAAAGAATAGTTCTACATATCTTTACGAACTTGTATAAGTTGTGACCTTGATTGTGACCTTGATTGAGAATGTGAAAACAGATCTTCAATAGGACTGTGAAAGGAAATGGAGGAATCAACAACTGTTTCATCCATCCAACTCAAATATTTTCTTTGGAATAATATTTGTTCAATATTTATATCAAATTCAATATCTTACAATTTTTTAACTTCCCAGTGAATGAACTAGCTCTGGGAATGGAACTTTTCCCTGATTGATTTCCGACTGAACTAGATGTCTCCACAACAGTTTTGGCTTTTCTTCCTATGTTCTGAGGATCATTAACAATGGTGGGAGGATTCGGATCGGGATTGGATCTAATGTATCTTTGGGAAGCCAGTATGTCCAATTTCGAAAACCAATTTTCACTTTACAAATTTTTCAATTCAGCCTTTGAATAAACCCTAAACTTATCATCCACAAGTTTAAGAATTTCAATTAAAAATTACTGGGGTTGATCTAATCTCACTTTTCTTCCCCAGTATGGTCGCCAAAATTTTATCACTCAAATTGAACCTTAAGCTGAAAAAGGCAATTCTGAGGTAACCTCAAACCATGCTTAGCAAAGTATCTAGACCTACTAGGAAAGGAGAGGGCTCTATCCATATATATCACAGCCAAGATGACTGAGGAAATAAGATATTAGGCTAGGTATAGTAGCTTAGGGTTTTGATTTTGATTGTATCGGGTTTTGCTGGATTAGGAGGAGTCAAACAGTCAGGGCAAGGATTTGTAGGGTGTTCTATGGGGCAAGGTAGGTACAATGGTTTATCACTTTAGGGTTCGATGATGGGATAATCAAGACATGTGAGGAGCTATAAAGAGCATGGTAAACTCATGGTTTCTTTCTAGACTGAAGAAATTACGGACTGTGAATGTTTACCCAAAATAGAGCATATGAGAATGGATTCTTCTTACATAACTTGCATACATTCACTTAGAAATTATGAAATTATGAATAAAATTAATAATACATTAAACAAAAGGAGAAAATGAAATAAACACGATACCACATGGATTCCATAAAAATAGCTGCAAATTTTATTAACGTCCAGGCCAAAACTGATACAAAAGTGTGTCTCTTAAAAGCCAAACCTCCAAAATGAGTCCAACCCTTACAAATGAATGAGAAAATACATGATATAGACCTAAAAACAACTCTCCCTAGCCTTAGGGAGTCGAATCTATGAGATGGTAATTAGTTACACCAAATGCCAAACAAGAAACTGAAGACTAGGAAGACCCAATAATTTTCCTCTAAAAGAGAGGAAACTGGTTCATTTGACCTCTAGAGGACTCATCTAATGTATCTACCTTAAATGAAAGTAAAAACATGACATTTACATTCATCATAACCATTTACATTAGTAATTTTCTCATTTTCCAATGTAAAAGTAAAACTGGAGTGAAACTTCAAAATTTGCTAAAGACTGTGAAAAATGCATTTTCCTTGTCAAGCGTGTCGCATCCAGGCAGAAAAAATGGCCTTTGTGCAAGGCTAGTTTTGAGTGCCTTATCGGTGTCTAAATTATCTCCATGATAGCGTATTGGAAATCTCTCTAAGTCTATTTTCCAAATATACCTCCAATTTTTAAAATGGTGCTCATTTTCCCTGTCAAAAATACAATCTCCCAACACTGGTAAACGTGCAGCAACCAGTCAAAAAGAGGCAGAAACATGAAAATTTGGTAGTTTTTTGCATTTTTGAGGGACCAATTCTCCTCCAAATCTTCTGAAACTTGACAAGGTTGATGTCCTAATCATTATGAACATGATTTTGGTGGCCAATTTTCATTTTTAGGCCCCAAAGAAAAGCGCAACGTCCAGGTCGTTGCGCCTTTGGAAGAATTTCTGCGTGCAAAAAGACTCAAAAAACTAGAAATGAACTGAAGTGCCAAGTGTGCCAAAATTTACCAAAATTTGTGAGGGTAATTTCTTATCAAGTTCTTGAGGCATGAAGAGACACCTCAACAGGTATATCTAACCTCTCTTTCTCCCCTTGCTTAGTCAAACTTTCAATTTTAGCATTAGCTCTTTTGAGCTTGGCCAATGCAATTCTCTCTTTCTGTGCATGAAGTTTGACTATTGTCCTCAACAAGTCATTATCCTTGTCGACCTTCTATAGAAACCTCTCCAAATGTAGATTGGCTCTATCAAACCATGATTCCCTGTCCTTGCTAATCTCTAGGGAAAGCTGCTCACTTGGTGTGAGTTTCTTTGCCAACTCAGCTTCTCTCTGTCTTTGCCAAGCTAAAACTCTCTTCAACCCTATAGTCTTTGGTTTCTGTCTTGGAAGCTGATCTTGTTATGCAGATAAATCCTTCTTTCAGACAAGAACAATCTCTATAGTATCCTAAGGATATCTAGAAACAAACAACCAAATGCAAACCATTTTCTCTAGATCATTTTTTATTCAAAATTATTAATAATAAAGTACGAGGACATGCCCCTACCTGAATTCCAACGCTTGCCGAAATATTCTATCCAGTCGCTCAAAAAGAGGCCACTTCAACATGTGAAACCTACAATCAAAGACAGATAAAGGATTAAAATCATCTGCAAGATATAATAATTGAGAAAACACTAATCTATCTCAGTGATCAAGGAATCTAAGAATTGAATTACTGAAATATATACATGAACAATTCGATGAGAAAATGGAATCCATTTGTATTAACTTGCATAATAAGAAGTAACCTTACAACCTATCGCCTTGATGTTATATAGGTTCTTCCGGGGTCCTGAACAACCGTCCTCTCTCAGATTGACAAGCCTTCTTCTCTCTGAACTAGCATGAAGTTATGGACATGAGTGTGTGATCATTATCATATAAAAAATGGCTAGTATAGAGAGTATGATCTCTGAAGAATTTCTTCAGCAATTACCACATGTGTGTCTACCCTTGAGACTGAAACATGAGCTCAATTTATAGGGAAATGGAGGTAGTTATAGTTCCATGAAGAGGGTGATGGATTCCTCTCATGAAGGGATTTGAGTTCCATATACCAAGGGATAAACTCCATGAGTGAAGGGATAGAGATCGAACTGATCGTGCCTCTAGGATCCTCCAATTGGGAGAATATTTGTCTATTTGGTCTTCTAGAACTTAATTTTTCCTTTATTTGACTGTTTACGGGGGTCCGCAGGTTTTATAAGAAAAATGTGCGAGATGTGCCACAGGCTATAGAGAAAATATCTACGGATCCGTAGGAAAGAGCTAGGAAAAGTGCAGAGTTAGACTTTTGAGGGTTTTAATGAGCTTTTCTCCAATTCCAAGACTTGGTTTAGGAACATTAGGGATTTTTTACCTCTAAGGGAGCATAATATAGGTAGTTATGAACCTACATAGACAGTCAAATGTCATGGTGACAAAATAACGTGTAACAGATTGCCCCCTAAAGTGTGAAGTTTGAGGTTGTTCTGAAGAGTGAAGTGCTTTATCTTTCCAAGGATTGGATTGCTAACACACCGATCGAAAACCTGTAAAAACATTCAATGCAAACATACATATGTATATCATCGTTGAGGTAGGCATTCCCATACTCAGATAAAAACTAACTACATGTTCTGGTACATAAATTATTTTAAAATTACATTGATAGTAGACACAGCATGGTCGCAGCCATCTGTCATAAGTAGTCTACTATATCATGAATAGTAAAACTCCTTGCAGCCTGGATGGTAGAAACTAGATCCAGGGTCTTGATTTCCACTTCCTGAACTAGTACGATTCTATCCATGTGATTGCTTTTGTTGAAGTCAAACATGGTAGAAACCACTTTATTACCAGTCAATGATGTGAACTGTTAACAAGTGTGAGAGAAACCACCAATAATGATAATGGCTCTCAAAGTACTCAGTACAATCCACGAAGTGTGAATGAATGATTTGTATTTGAACACTTCATGGAATCATTCGATCAAAGGTCAATGATGAAACCTATCGTTGAAGGCGAGAAACATGCCATTAGGGTATGCAGATCCCAAGATACTGATAGGATTCTATATCAACTTTCTAGATGATGAGATGTCGTCGATAGAAAGCGACTCGTCGTAGGAAATCCCACGACACAAAACTATTAGATCAAGCTTTGAATAAATATTTGCAAGGACTGACTCAAGGATGGTCAATGCGAATGGAGACAAATGTTTTCAATGAATGGTTTATTTGAACTATCCCTTTAACACATAACGACACTTCAGATGATTTGGTAACAATTGACCTAAAGCTAATACCCAGAAACTGGCCGAAGACTTTCAATGTGGTTTGAATAACTGTTAGACAAAGGATTTTCCCAACCCAGGTACAAGTGTGACAAAGTGTCGTGTTCAAGAGTGGTATATTGCTTTTCAAAACAAAGTGTGACAACTGGATTCCTTTTCTCTTTTTCCCCCACCATTTCTAGCAAGTACCTCTTTATTTTTGACAAGCTTGAGGAGGATAACATTTTCTTGTTGTGTAAGCTCATCCTTTGGATGAGTCCAAGTTAGTATTAAAATCGAACCCTAAGAAGGAGTGGTTCGTTCCTGTTTGTAATTGACAGGTCCTTTACTGTTAAATTTTAACGAGTCCAGTATAGGTCAAACTCAGTGTTTTTCAATTTTAGGGAGTCAGAAGAAAAACATAAGAAAACTTTGTGGTTGTACTTTTTCGTTAATTTAGTCTCTCAATCCCAAAAAGGGATGAAATAATACAAGAGAGAACTCTATTGACCATGATCAGTCAACGTATACCTTTTTCGTAAATAATCCATTTCAGACTGGAAAAGGGGTAAACTTATACTGAAAGGACAATTGTTCATTTCCTTTAATGAGATCGAATATTCAAGTACATGGTGATATTTTCATGTTTAGAGAGTCTAAAAATGGCTTAAAAGAGAACTCCAAAGTTTTGCTTTTTCGTAATTTTCAAGAGCCCGAAAAAATGATAAAAGTGTACTCATCATCAAAATAATTCTTTTCACTGGAAAAATTTGTATTCTGCATAAAAAATCGAAATATTAAACATAACTATTTCCAATAAGTAAAAACATCAAAAATTTACTTTTTAAAGTGGAAAATAAATAAAATAAAATATTTTATTCATTCAAAATTTTTTATAAAAAGGAGTTTAACAAAGTTATTTTTACCTTTTGTCTTCAGAGTTGTAAATTGAGAGCTTTTGGCAAAAAGTTTCCAGAGTTGATAACGGGAGAACCGACCGCTCAAATCAAGATTCGTCAGAACAAGGTAATCCAAAACACTATTCTCTTCATCTATATCCAATTAAAATATATTTTTAGCTTCAAATTCATTTTTTTAAGAGACATTATGTTTAAAATTCCTCTCTCAAAGGTCCACGGGTCATACATGCATTACCTGCGGACCCTGATAATTTTCTTAAAGGAAAATTATCTGGCTACCATGGTTTTCATGTGGAGTGCATGCAGACGTCTGCACTGTCTCTACACAAAAACTGCGGAGGCACTGTGAACGGTTAAAAAATGATAAATTCTCTCTATAATGGTTAAATTTTCCCACTCTAGAAGTTCCTAACCTTCAAATGTGTCCATTTGTAGATTATTTCACCATGCTCGAGTGGAGAGAACATGAGCATGAAGTACAGATGATGAAGCTATGAATGATCCAGCCACAATGCGTGTGCTTAGAAATTGTGGTTTGTATAAATTCTGGGCAATTCAAGGTATGAGGACACAGGTGGAATTGATGACATGGTTAGTGAACAAGTGGGATGTTCAAGATTAGTGCTTTATCATTGGCGATCATTGGCTCGAAATTGAGCTCGAAGATATTTATTTTCTCAATGGATTTTCCAAAAGAGGAGAAAACATTTCTTTGTTTGAAGCTAGGCAGGGTGGTCTACGCATTGCTAGTTACAAACAAGAGTTTTGCAGTGATGCAGCAGATCCAAAGGATAATCACATAGACATAAATATTGTCTTGCGACTCGATCTTAAAATTATTTCATTCATAGTAACCAGGTTGTGTGGAAGTGTGGCTCCACATGTAGCCACCAAATCTCAGATGAAAACCACTGTAGAGTGTTTCAGAGGCACCATTTTCAACTGGTGCAAAGGGGTATTGGCCGCCATGAAAGGCCAACTAACCAAACCAAAAAAATGCAAAGTTAAAAAACTTTGGGTATGGTGCCATCCTGATTTCTTTTGCTTTGGAGAGAATTCCATTCCTCGCCCCTCAGCTTATTCCTGTAGATCATGGTGAACTTAGAGAACCTCGTATGGTACGTTGGGTTGCATTAATGGCCCGCCATGGTGGTAACGACAGTGTGGTGGTTCAGTTTACTCCAGCGTACTTTATGTGGTTACAGAATCAAATCTTCACAATTGAAGATTTCCATTATGCGAGTATAGATTTCAGAGGTGATCCGAGATGTCCTTACCTCCAGGGGCACAGTGGGATGAATCAGGTAAGCGAATCATTTTTATGTGTTTTAAAATCTAATTTTTATTTTTTTTAATTGTCCAATACTGATAAAAAAAATTTAAATGCAGATGTTCGTCCACGATGGCCAGATACACTCCGCCGCTTTGAAAGGCAGCAAGCAGAGTCTATAGTACAGCCACATGATTAGGCAACAGAGATCCTAACTGAAATGGAACACAACCTGGAGAGGTTGACGATAATATTCCTGAGACATAGACAGATGACATTCCTCTCTATCTTCAGAGACATGTTACAGGTGTACCAGGATAGTTTAGGAGATTCCTGCGTAAGGTGGTGCATGCCATAGTCTACTACCATGATCATCATCACGGATAGTGGATGATCATTGTGGATTGACATTTTTTTTTTTTTTGTATCATTATCTTTCATATCATAAGGTTTTTTAGATCTATGATCACAAACGATGTAATATTTTTTGAAAACAAAACTCCTATCTATGATATTACTACTTTCTCTGACTATATTGTTCAACATGTATCGTGTTATCACTCAGGTTTTCCTAGAAGTTGTGTAACAGGAAAGTATACCCGAGGTAACCACAAACCAACCTTTTAGATGCAGAATCTAGCCAATCTGCATCCAGAGAGGGCTCTCTCTTTATGATTTATCTTTGTTCTTGGAAGGTTTTAGGCTAGTTATAGATCCAAAGTTTGTTTTGGTAAAATGGTGGAATCCACAGACTAAGGGCAAGGTTGAGAGCTTTCAGTCCATTGGGCTATGGAGTCAAATGATGGCTTTACTGGATTTCTATTCTAAGCACAAGATGGTATTACAGGGCAAGATAGCTAGACAGAGAACAATCCTTAAAATTTAAAGTGGATGGGATGATTTTGAAGGGATGAAAGGCAGCTAATAATTCTTTCACCATGTCCAAAAGAAAGAAATGAGATGACTACAAACAAAGAGCAATGAAGAATTCTTTATTATAGTAATCAACAGTGTTTAAATTAGCAAAGCAGGAGCATTTAAGAATTCATGCTTATAACTAATTTAGAAGAAAACATCAAGAATAACCACATTTGAAAACAGAGTACAATAAAGCAAATTCTGTTTCAATCCTTTATGTAAATTATTCAGAAATGGATAAGATGGTATTATAAACTAATATAAAATTTCAGACAAAGGGGTAGAAACACTTATTGAACTGTAGTCCAACACATGAATCCTGCAACAAGTCCAGTGCTTTAAATCGTCATCCAGTAAGCCACAAGTAAATTTCTCCAAAAGCTTTTATTCCGAAAGTCTCAATGTTACAACTGAGTAATAGAATCCACACTCAACACTCTCTTTGAGGGTTTATTTATACACAAAATAATCTTAAACAATCTTACACTATCTTCGCCAATAATCTAGGCTGACTTAAAGCATAATTTACAAACAAACAAGAGACAAATGGTCTCGTGGATAGACTAATGGGCAACTGCCGATGTGTTGTTCCTTTCTTCGTGGATGTGCTGGAGGTAAGTGCTGAAATAGGGCTTTGTGCTGTCCCTTGCAGTATTTCTTTGGCTTGTTGGACACTCTTTATTCCCACGGATACTCTTTAACCTTTTCACCTGATACTCTTTCATCTGTTTTCCCTTTTTTTTACCCTTTACTTGATAGTAAAGATAAATTCTCATCCTGAAAACAACTTTTATAGAATTTCCAACATTTCCTTCCACCATTGATCATCTGGTATCATAGTTCTTCTGAGCTTTCTTAAATTTTCATCTGCTTCAGTAAGTTTATAAAAGGTAGGCTCATTCGGAAATAGATACTTTATTTCATGTTCCAGATGAAATAAATTCCTCACTTTATCATAGATACTTTTCCCGGTTGGTAATGTCGATTCTGACGAGCTAGTAGAACAAGCAGCTGTATTTTTAGAATGAGCCTTTATTCTCTTCACATAGGTTTCCAAGTCTATTATTTGATCTTCTGTGAGCATGGGACTTGGTAACCCACTATCCAACAAAGCTTGAAATTTTTCTCTGAAAATGTTGATATCAACCAAAATGTCTGTGCACTTCCTTTCTAAATTTTGCATGAAAGTCCTCTTGGTGAAAACTCTCTTTACTTCCAAAAATGTGCCTGTCCTATCATCAATTCCTAACAATGCAAGCTGTTGCTTTGTTCTGGAATTCAAAAATTGAATGAGCTGATTGGCCTGCTCAGGCCTGCCTCTCAATTCATTTCTGGTTCTGTTTATTTCTTCTTGGGCTATTTTAACCAACTCATTTTGCTCAAAAATAGCTTGAACAGAGGGCCAAATACCCTTTATTAATTCAATGATGTTACCCCAAAGAATGTCATTTATTTCGTTTAAAGGCTTCTCCAATGAAAGATCTTTTTCCAAAGCCTGAACCAAATTTTCCAACCTTTTTATCTCCCTGGTGTTATCAGCAGCTGTCTTTTTAGATGTGTCATATTTTTCCTCCAATTTTACTAATTGCAATTTTGTTTCTTGGATTTCTGTGACCCTCAGTTGCAAACTCTCCATTTGTTTTATTAAGTCCTCAGAACTCAAGCCAGAAGTATTCACTTGAGATGGCTCTATCTGCTGCCCTGTTGTTGTAGTACCTGTTGTTGAAGTCTGCCTGATAGTTTCCTGTTCCTGCAATGCTTTTTCCAATTCCTTCTCTGTTTCATTTAGTCGCTCAGTCATATTTAGGAGCAACTCCATCATTTCTTCCTGTGAATTCCCTTTTATAACTTCTTGGGTCTGAGGGTGCCTCAAGGCTGGTAGTTTTAGCTGTTTTCTGAGTGCAGCTATATCATCCTCTTTCTTCTTTATCAATGCTTCAATACCTTTAATGTCTTTGGGATTGTGACCCAAACCAATGATTATCTCTTCTAAAGACTTTATTCTATTATCTTTGGCCTGTGAGGAGGCCTTCTCAATTTTCAATTGTGCAGTAGTGTTATTCAAATAATCCTGCAGCGTTATAGCTGCCATGGCCTTGTTGGTGAGAGTAGAATAGACCATTTCCCCAGTTTGTCTGTGTAGCTCTATCTGGTCCATGGGATGGATATCCTTTGCCAAAACTTCAAAATTTTTTCTGATGTAATATGCTGCTGAAGTGGGCTTTGGCACCTTTGTTTTGAAGTGGCTCATCAGCATTTTGCCTTGTGAAAGGTCAAACGCTGACATTAGCCTTTCTTGATTATGGGGAGCCAACTTCATATACTGATCATATACCTTCATTTTCAATGGATCATTTTTTGTTTTAATATTAATGAAGGTTCTTTTAATATCTCCAGTGTCTGTCTTTGGTGGTCTGAAAGAGGATACCTCAGTGCTTAATTGCTTTTGTATCCCTTTCTGGCTTATGTTTGTTTCACTTGCTGTGCCAGTTTGCTGACTATCTTCCATTCCATCATCAAATACTTCATCTATAATTTCTACATCTGGAGGTGGATCTGATTTGTGTTTTTTAGTTTGATGTACCTGTGAGGCCCCTTTTGGAGGTGTGGTATCTGGAGCCTGTCTCTTCTTCCCTATTTCCACATTTAATGGAGTTTGCAACTCTGGAACTTGTGGATGCTGTGCCTGAGTGGGAGAAACCTGTGATTGTTCAGGTGTTTTGGAAGTTTGTGGTTTCTCAGCCATGACCAAAGTTTCAATGACCTGAACTGTAGGTTCTTTTCCTTTACCCTTGGGTTCTGTTGCTACTGATGGACTGCTTTCCTGTAATGCTTGTTGTAGAATTGTTGTTGAAGATGTGCCAATGTAGGGTACCTGCATTTGACCACACATTTCTAGGTCAAAGTTCTTCTCAACATCTTTCATAATTTTATTCATTTTGTCAGCTTCACTTTCTTCCTCAACAAGTGTTCCTTCAACCCATTCATCTTGATTTGCATACTGTTCTAGATCAGGAATCTTGTGGTGTACATAAGGAGATGATTTATTCTTTAATCTCTTTTCACAAATAAAACCAAAGGGGTCATAAGGAACCCAACGGAAAGATGTTTGGAACTTTCTCTGTAATAGATTTTCTGCTTCTCTCTCAGCCTCCCTAGAATTGCAGATGAAAGGACCTAATTGGCTTTTGATCCTTAACTGAGCTTTCTTTTTTACATTACAAAAATGGATCACATCTGAATTGTTCATTTTCCTGAAGTATTCCAAGGAAAAAATCCTCATTGGTACATATCTGGGTAACTTGAATGGATGTAATTCACATCCATAAATCCTGATGACTGTATGGTTCTGATACAAATACCAATCCCCAACCTTATAACTCTTTGATAGTTGCAAGGTCTTTCTAATTTCATTAGTGAGTCTCGGGGGAGGAATTCCTATTAACAATGTTGTTGCTGGATATACAAACTGATCAATGAATTCTGAGTAGGAGTAGGGAGAATCGGAGGAAGAATGAATGATGGGGGACCAAAATATGACTGACCTGGGATTTCCCTTGGAATCAATTTTTTGAACAGGAAAAGGGAACCTTTCTGACTGATAATAGATCATGAGATGATAGATAACTGAGGAGTACTTAAAAACTTTTTCAGTATCTAGCCTTATGAATTGATCATGGATCTTGTTGGCTATGAAGGAAGCAAAATCATATTTAATCTCAGGGGGTTGCCCAGGAGTAAAAATGGATAGCAAAGCCAAGGTTATCTCATCCACATATTCACTGGTGTTGAATCCTAAGACAAAAGATATAATATTTACAATGAGCCTTCCCAATGTATTGAAAAAGTAAAAACCATAGGGAGGAGACCCTTTTGGCTGGTGCTCAGGTAACATGAAATGCTGACACATGGATTTTAGCTTTTCCGGGGTTAATTGCCTGGTTTTCTCAATCAATCCTTCTATGGACAATGGAGCTAATTCTTGGTCTGGTTCAAAGTGTAACATGGCATTGATAGCCTGGGGAGTGATGGGAAACATAATACTTTGATCAGGAGCTATTACAGCCCTCCGTGTGGGATCATAGTTTGACTGGCAATAATGGATGATTTCTGGGAAATAAATAACTGAAGGGATGAGATACCTTGGGAGATTGGATTCCCACAACCCTATAAGATCTTGCCCCTTTGAGTATTCGTCTCTGCAGCGACAATAACTCAATAGGGGACTTTCATCAAAAACCAAGTCTTTAATTTGGAAATCTTCATCTATCAAAGGTAAATAGTCTAATTCCCGGTGAGGAGCATTCAATGGAGTAATATTCAGAGCTGCCGGGGCCTCCATTTTGGTTCTTGTGGATTCAAAATGGAGGATTTGGTTTTCCTTACAGGCCGGGCGGAATTTCTAAAAATGAAGGAAATTGGCACAACTTGTTGGCTCAGGGAGCAATTGCACAGTTTTAAAACCTCTGGGGAAGGGCTCAGTGACGATTTTTAATCACTATTTCAGCGAAAAACAAAGAACACTGAGCTTTATTTGCAGTCGGGGCGGAAAAGGATAAATACCTGCTTTTAGACGGAAGATGGTTCTTTAACAGGTAACAGGTAATGGCGGGACTGTTCTTCAACACGGGCGCAGCGGAATCTTGGAGTGAATTGGTCAATTGCAGTGGAAATTTGAAAATCGCAGCGGGAGCTCTGTCGTTTTCAGAATAACGAAAATAACAGGAAAAACATGAAAAAATGGCTTTATTTACAAGTTAAAAGAGTTTTTTATTTTTCCGAGGGATGACGTCATCGACGTACGGGGTGACATATGCAAAGTCGAGTGGTGAGCGGTAAGCGGTAAGTCCCCGCACCGTTGTTGGTCGAGGGTGGTATTGATCGCGGGGGGAGCGATTCCACAGAACGTTTGCCACGTGGATGGTGGACTTTTCAAATACCGCTCGTTCCCCGCTGGTTAACGTTCTCACAAAGGATGGGTAGCGGGGTTCACGTGGACCATTGATCTGCGGAGGGTTGATCCGACGGCTGAAGCGATGGGGAATAGGCGGAGGTTTCAGATATGGGCCCGTCGGGCTTTAAACACTTTTTAACGTTATTTAATCACTCCGGGGAATATTTAATAAGCGGATAAAAGGTTATTAATTAGTCCTGATGACTAATTAATCCCGAATGTGTAAGAAATGGGTTGCGGCGGGGTTTGGTTAGGTGGAATGCCAGGTGGACAATCCACGGTGGCGCAAGACTTCTCCGAAGTTTTATTCATATTTTTGTGTTTTAAACATACATATCGCATGTTTAAAGTTTTTTATGTATAGATTTTATTATATGGTAACCAATAATATTATTTAATTACCATAAGGGCGGGATCATATTATAAAGATATATTTAACCAAAGGGCTTTTTTAAAACAGGGTTTTTAATGAATTTTTGGGAAAATAATTACTTTGGTTAAACTATATAATATAAGGGTTTTTGGGATATTTATAAAAAGGGAGTTATATACTTAGGATAAGGTATTTTATTTAGGGATTTAATACAATAGAGTTAAAATATGGCAAAGGACAAGGAAACTCAAAATATTTTTGCACATCTAAGAAAGTGAAAACTTTTGAAGTAAATTGTAATATCTTATCTTCAACACTTAAACTTAGAATAGCAAGTTATCTTGAGGGATTTTTATGGAATTTTGCATTAGTTTCCTAAGTAAAATAGGATTTTACTTAGGAGAAAGTTAAAGATGGAAGATTATAATGATGGATTATCTCAAGTACTTAGGTCTTTTTGATCATTAGGCCGAGGGTCCGGTCCCTCCAGAAGTCAAGGAAATGCCTTGAGCCCCTTTGATCTCCAAATACCCTAGTACTTTGGGGGGAAATTAGTAAAACTTTTGAGGGGAAAGTGATGAGGGAAGTTAATGAGTTTGATTCTGCTTGCTGTGATTTTCCAGTGTATTTCCTGCTTCAGTATTTGTGATGAAAGTAAGGGATCAAAAAAACATGTAGCAGCATCATTCATCAGATAACACTTTGCAGCACCATCTACCTACCCTATCTATTTGACACTACCATTTTCTTCTCTTTATTAGGGTGCATTTAGACTTGCAAACCCTTATCAATCTTTTTCTTTTTTACAAGGAAAATCTATCTAATCCTACCCTTATTACATCCAGGGGCTCAGATTAAACTGTTCAGCACCTCTTATTAACTCTACCTATCTACTTATCTGACAAGATTAAACTGTTTGGCTAGATATTTATTCTCTAATCTACAACATGAAATTGAAATATGAGTAAGCCAAGTTTTAAACAGTTTGACTTATTCATGAATTGTGGCAAAGGTTTGACAAGCTGCTCACAATTGCTTTATTACAAAAAATGAAATAGTAGTGTCATTTGGATTTGCACACTTTCCTTGGTCTATTTTTGCTTGGGGTTCATTTCTTTCTCTTTTTTGACCATTTTATTCTTTTTACCCTTTGATCTTTCTTTTAGGGTATACCCTATTTACATTTTTTAAATTTTTTGATTTTTTGGTCTTTCCTGAATATGGAACACCTTTGCTCAAGAAAGAAGGTTTGAACATATTCCATAATTTCAATCAAGACAATCATGAAAGATGAAACCTATTGGTATAGGAGGCTAACATATCGAATGTTGTTTTGGTTTACTGTTTTGACATTGAAAATGTATATTTAGAACACAATTAGCTAATGCATCAGCCAATGTGTTTAAATTTCTTGAAATGTGTTGATATTCGATGTAATCAAATTGTCTTTCCAATAGACGAACCTTCAAAAATAATCTCAATAACACTGGATTTTTAATTGTGTATACTCTGTTTAAATGTAATACAATGAGCTCTGAATCTAACCTAATGATCAAACGTAGAATACAAAATTAAATGGCATCAGATAATAACTCAATCACTGTGCTATATTTTGCAATATTATTCATCATTTGACCAAGGCTTACCCCATGCATAGAAACTAACTCAGCAGTGGGTGAATAAATAACCCAAGCTACGGAAGAAATATTCAGTGTACTATGACAGGCACCATCAGCAAAACCAATGTACATTTGAAGGGATGTTGATATCTGCAATATCAATAGTAATCAATATAAGCAGTGATAGTAGCAAAAACAATCTTGAACTAGGCATACTTATCTAATTTAAGGCACACTAACTAGAAAAGTAACTAATATACAAGTGAGATCTTCACACAAGAATCAAGCATAATATCTCTTCAGATAAAGACCATTTCTGGGCTTATCAAAAGAGGCTCTATCATAATCAGTCAATTCATAGGCCCCTCTGGAAAGCACTCGCTTGACAATGTAAGGACCATGCCACATTGGTTCGAATTTCCCAGATCCTAGGTTATCGTTAGCTCGATCATATACTAAGACTATGTCACCTTCTGAAAAAACACGAGGTGTAACACTTCAATCATACTAAGCTTTAACGTGTTTTTTATGAATTTCAGCTGCTAATGCAGTGGTGCATCGAGTATCATATAATTGTGCTAAGTACAAAAAGCATTTTTCCTCTTCAGAGGTAGCTGGTAGTAACTCTATGGCTAATTGGAGTGATGGTATTTCGCAGTCATTGGGTAACACAGCTTCTAAACCATAAGCTAGTTGAAAAGGAGTGAACCCTGTAGCAGTTTTTTCTGAGGTTTGGTATGCCCATAGTGCTGAAAAAGCATGGTATGCCAATTCGATTTGTGACTTCTGATAATTCGTTTTATCATTGTGGTTAAAACTTTATTAACGACTTCAACCTGACCATTAGCCTACGAGTAATATGGAGTAGGGTTATTATGGCGTAGGCCAAGTTGATCAGAAAGTTCGGTCATCATTGTATTTTGAAAATGACTCCCATGGTCAGTGATAATAGCTTGGGGTACACCGAAACGAGCAATCACATGATTGAATACGAACGTAGTTGTAGTTTTTTCATCTGCCGCGAATGTAGGCATCGCCTCGGCCCATTTGGTAAAGTAATCTACAACGAGAATAATATACCCATGCCCCCTGGCCAAGTGAGGCTTACATGTAATGAAATTAATGCCCCATTTTGCAAAATCACCGACAAAAATTATGGGGTGAGGAGGAGTTGGCAGTGCATGCATCTTTCCATAAAATATTTGATAGTTATGGCATTTTTGGACCGCAAGAATGCAATATTTGAATAATGACGGCTAAAAATAGCCAGCACGCAATATCTTTTTGGTTGTGGCATACCTAGACATATGACCACCACATGCTCTAGAGTGGCAGTTGTTCAAAACCCTTTCAACCTCTTCATGAGTTATTCAATGTCAAAAAACAGAATCCGCACCACGACGATAAAGTGTGTCCCCAACAATATTGTATTGATGAGATTGGTAACAGATCCTCCGTCGATTTGAACGTGAAAGCTCAGGTCGAAAGTTTTGGGTTTGAAGATAAATGATGATATTTCCATACCATGGATCTAATGTACTGCTAAGAAACAAATATTCATCTGCAATTAGATTCTCTACCACAGTTTCTGTCTCAGTATTGTGAAAGTCACACATAAGTTCTGAAAACACCAACGATTTATTTGATTTAGATTTTTTGAATTCCAAATCAAATTCTTGTAGGAAAACAATCCATTTAGAGTATTTTCCCCCAAGTAATTGTTTTTTCAAAATGTACATCATTGGGTTGCAATTAGAAATCACAGTTGTCTTCATAATAGTATGTAATGATGAAATCTTTGGACAACTTGAATTGCTGCCATGGCCAATTTTTCCACATGTGAATACTTAATTTCAGTCAGATTCAGATTTTGACGTAGATATTAAATCACATGTTCATTGTGAAATTCATCCTCTTGAACTAAAACCATTCCAATGGTGGAATTAGAGGCTGCTAGGTATAAAAAGTAGTCCTGGTTGTACTTGGGTGGATGCAATAATGGTGCATGGGTTAACGCATGTTTTAGAGCATCAAAATATCAATCAGAAATCTCATCCCAAATAAAAGGAACATTTTGTTTCAACAACCTGGTAAAACCTTTTGTTAACTCAACATAGTTCAAGATAAATCTACATAGAAAGTTTGCTTTCCCTTGCAAACTTTGGAGTTGGTGAAGTGTGGAAGGAGGAGGTAAATTTATGATGGCCTCAACCTTTGAGGGATCGACACAAGTATTGGCTTTGGAAACAACGAATCCCAATAATCGTCCAGATTGTACACAAAAAACACACTTGTGCGGATTCAAACAAATCTTGTAATACCTACATCTCATAAAAATTTCTCGTAAATGAGTAGGATGATCTTCCCTGTGCAATGAGTGAGCAGGTAAATCGTCTAGATAAGGCTGCATAATGTGTTTGATGTCATGAAAAGCATAATACATTTCCCTTTTAAAAGTTTCACCAGCATTCTTTAATCTAAAAGGTAATTTACAGTAAGTAGATGTTCCCCAAGGGCAAATGAATGTTGTTTTTGGTTGATCAACAGGGAGTATGTTTATTTGATTATATCCAGAAAATCCATCCATAAATGAAAACATCTCATTTCCTGCACAATCATCAATGATTTGATCATTATAGGGGGTAGGATAATTTTCCTTTGGACATGCTTTATTAATATCCCTATAATCGACACATACTCTTATAGTCCCTTGTTTCTTGGTAACGGGAACTATCTTAGATACCCAATCTATAAATGGAATTGGATAAATAAATCCTACTCTTAGTAGTTTTTCAACTTTAGCTTTAATAGCAGCAGCTTTTCGTGGATGTATCAGACATAATCGTTGTCTACTAGGCTTTGCATCCGAGTATGTTTTTATTTCATGAAAGAAAATTTTTTGATCAATTCTTGCCATTTCTTCATAGTACCAGGAAAATATGTCGCGGAATTCTTCAAATAGGTCTTTATATGTATTAATTTCATCAATTGTAAAAGAAGCACCTATATGAATGCTTTCAACGACTCCAGGTTTAACTGATATGTCAATAGGAACAGTTGTAGAAATGTTTCCCAAATTAATCTTAGCATCCGAAGTTGTAATCATGATTGGATTCTGTGGTTCCTTGACATAATCAATTGTAAAAATAAATGAAAAATAATTTTCTAATCTATCAAGTTTAGGTAAAAACGAAGATATATGTTGTAGATCATCCCAGGATAATTCATCCATAGAAAAAAATTTGCGAATACTTTCATCAGTATAAAGCACTTGTTGGAAAGGATCGAAAATAGATGTCAAGGCTGAGCTTGATAGTGAAGAATATTCTTCGGTGACCACATTCATTGGATCCGAATTAGTAGAAGGTGTGTTAGAAAATGACTGTACTATTGCATATTCTCTCTCAAAAGGACTCAAAGGAATTTCACCATTGAAAGAATCCATTTCTGACTTTGAAGGCACTATCCAAGGATCATCGAATGGAATAGTGCTTGATGAAATCATATTGATATTAGCAATGGTATGTGGTACATTGGGTGGAAGCATACAAAAATTTTCCATCAAAGCAGAGTCCTTTACTAAACCTACTCCAACATCTTCATAAGGAATAGTCGATTTTCCAACATGTTGGATATTATCTGTAGAATCTGGTCAGATGAATAATATGACAACTGATCAATTTTCACAATCTTTCCTTTATGTGGAAACATTATTAATCGAAATATAGATGAAATGACAGTAGTCATAGCATAAGACTAGATTCGACCCAAAAGAAGGTTATAATCCAGAGGGGCATTAACTACTTCCACATCTAGATTAACAGTTTTGCCTTCTACCTCTATAGGTAGATCCTGTAAAATTCCAAACGGATGGAATCCTCTTCCATCAAAAGCTTTAAGTATTTTCGGAGATTGGTTGTGTTGGAGAACCAAGACTTTTCCAATAGTTTAATGACATTATGCACGTTGATGCCCCCTCATCAATTACAGTACGAATTTTTTTTCTATTTTTGACTAATATTGGAATCTGAAAGCCATCTGATGGGGGAGTCTTGGTGTAAAATTTTCTAAATCGAAGACCATAAGGTTAGAATCCTGAGGATCTATAGCTCCAATAGCTGATAAAATTAATTTACTTTGTGCTAGACATGATTGTAGCACTTCTAAGGCCGACATTGTTGAAGGGGAAATCGCCAAGTCTTCAACAATGTTGTAGTTCTGAGTAGCTCTCACATGTGGATTGAAAGCTAATTTCCGAAGTACACCTTTAGCAGGTGGTTTAATTACTATATCAGGATTAGGTTTCTTGATATGAAGTGTATCAGAAACCGAAGGAGATGTAGCTAGTGCTGAATTATAATTTTCTACTTCTTTACCAGTAATAGGATTTTTACTTCCATAGCCCTGCGATCGCGTCAAAACCATAACCTTAGACATCATTAAATTATCTGCTGATGAATGTGAAGAAGATCCTATCATTTTTCTATCTTGAGTAGGAAAAAGATCCTTCAATACAGCAGGTGTGGGCGAACCTTTAACGAATTTAGAGACCTTAGATTGATGCAGGCATGCTTTAGAAAAGTGATCCTCATCACAGATAAGACAAGGATAAAAAGGTTTTCTTTTATCATCATATGGTTCATTTTTTTTAGTTTTCTCTTTGGGAGATGAATTCTGTTTGATTTTATTCTTACCTTTATTCTTATTACTAGTTTTGGATTTAGTCGTAGATGAATCTACAACGTGAATGTCGGCAGAAGTTTCAAGGGAAGAATCTCCTTTCGGTGAATCAGGTAAAGTTATTATAGGAGTAGTTTTTGAAGACTTCTTCTTACTTTTATTTGTGTTAACTAAACCAATTACACCATTTGCAGCATGAGATCCTGAAGGAGTTGCAGTTATTTGACCAGGACATGGTAAATCAGGAATTTTTTTGTACAAAGTACCAGACTGTATATATACGAGGTCTAAGTACTGAGCTTGAGCAATGACCTGTTCCTTAGTAACAACTCCTCCCTTAGCCACATCTTGAGTGATCTTTGGAAGTAATGATTTGAGGAACCATTTTTCCAATATTTGATCTGGAATAAAGACTTTCACCCAACATCTTCTACATCTCCATTCATGTATGTGATCGGATATGTACGTAGATGTAGATTGTTTTAATGAAATCAATAATTCCGTGCCATTGTCGTATCTGATTGGAAACTGAAAATGTGTTAAGAAATCAGTTGCTAAAGCATTGAAATCGTTGAATGAGCCACGTGGTAGTTCAATAAACCATTTTGTAGCTAAGCCTATCATTGTTCTCTGAAATAGTCGTAATCGAATAGAATCATCAATCAAAGAGTTGGATGCGCACCAGAGGTGGTAAGTCATGACATGGTTTGAGGGGTCCTTTCCTGATTTCCCTTCAAATTTAGGCATATCACTGGGAAAATTATTTGGCATTGGCAGCCAATACAGAAGATAATAGATTAGATCATTCGTTAGGCGTGACAAATCAGGTAAATCCAAAGTTGCTATGAATGGCAACCGACGATTAGGGTCCTGAGAAAATTTATAACCATGATGAACTATACCAGTACCAGGAGGAGGATATCCAAGATATCCTGGAATAGCTCGCGCATTTGGGATTGGAATACCTTCCAGATAATCAGGATTAGCCAGACCATATTGGGGTTGAGCTGGTGTCTGATACGTGTAACTAGGGTATGGTTGATGCTGGTATACTAGATTTTTTGCTACAAGCCCATATTGATACTGCCCTTAATATGGTTGATAAAAAAACTAAGGTTGGCTTGCTACAATTGTACTTGTACCAGGTGGTCCCATAGGCATCTGAACCGTAGTCTGAACTGTGGGTCTAGGTTGTGGTGCAAAAACTACAGTTATTTGTTGGGATACTTGAGGGGCTATAGAAATAGGGGCTGCAAAATCTCCAGGAATAGGTGTGGTAGCTTGAATAGAAGTTGGTGCAGTAGTTTGAGGTGGATTTCTAGGTGTACTCAGACCAGGCTTCTAAACTGTACTAGATGCAGGGACCTGAATCGTAGGTTGGACAGGTTAGATAGGTTGTTGGATTTGACTGTAACCGATTGGTTGACCAGGTTGATAATAGGGTACTTGCACATTAGGTTGCAAATTCTATTGAACTTGTGATGGATCCCACACCGTGTTTACTCTAGGATATGAAGGCCCCATTGAATGTTGTGTTGCATAAGAAGGACCATAACCAGGTTGATAATTTGGAACATTTTCTTGATAATTAGTTGGACAATTCCCACCTCCCTGAAACAATTGTTGTTCCAGGTAGAACTGTGGCCCTAAAGGAGGCTGTTGTCCCTCAAAAGACGGTTGCTTTGGTGTAGGGTATTGTCCTTGAAGAGGTTGCAGACCCTGAGTTGGGTACTGCCCTTGAGAATGATATTGTCCTTGAGGTATGTACTGACCTTGAGGTATGTACTGTCCTTGAGGTTGATATCATCCTTAAGGTATGCATTGTCCTTAAGGCTGCCCCCCAGGCGGTAAATTACTACCTTGAGGGTCAGGGTTAGGAGTGTTTCCAAACATCATGTAAATGTATTCTGCACTCAAATTTTCGATATGTGTTTCATGTGGACCAGATGATGGTATATATTTGTCAAGAGAAGGAGATGCTCCTGAGAAAGTACTAGAAAGCGACTAGTATCCTACTGGAATAGATAGAACACCATAAAAATATGATTCTGGTGATGGAGAAAACATCGATGACTCACCAAACATGTTTAATGGAGGTCTATAACCGCTTGGTATGGCATAAAAAGGAATTCGGGGTGGCGAATAGTTTAGACCAGTATTGTTTAGAAAGTCTATCAACTGATAATACCAAGGATCTTGTTTGAAAGGGCTATAGTAAATCGATTCACTTGCCCTAAGATCTAAATATTCTTGATGTGAAGGAAGAACAACTTCTTCCTTAGTGTCAATAACTTCTTCAATACTAATAAGACTAGGAAGAAGATTTTCAGTGATACGATACTTCACTCTAGGTGAATCAAGACAACCAGGGGTTGGAGTGATGAACTCATAAGAACAATTAGATGTAGTAGGTTCAGTTTCTGGTTCAGAAATTTCAGGTTCAGTAACTGATAATTCATTAGTTGTAGAAACAAGTTCAAGTAGTTCAGAAATTGAAACTCTTTTTGGAGTACCTTCTATTATTTGAGGTTGATCTACTTCATATTCAGGATGAATAATTATTGATGTTTCTTCGTGTTTAGTTGATCCAGCCCCTGATGTTTTTCCTTTCTCATATTTAATTTTTTCTAACTGGCTTGGTGTATACTTAGGGGGTTTCCCCTGCATTCTACGTGATTTTCTAGGTAATTCAGCCATGATTAAAAGTTTTAACACACAAAATCAAAGAAAATTTCAACAAAATGTCCAAAAGTCTATTAGGAAACAATAAAATTGATCACACGCCTACAAAATCTAAGAGAGAAATCGACACAAAAACAGTATATTCCCACACTTAAAACACTAGTTGGTGATGAAATACAACGCCGTAGAATTTTAATGCAAAAATGGTAGTTGGAACAATTACCCCCACAACCTGCTTAATGAAACAGTCTGGTGCAAGTTTCTCCACTTAAACCATCTCGAAGTGAAGAGAACCCTCCATAAATTCCAAGTGAGTCTAGTCAATGTCTACTCTAGGTACAGTGGGACCTTCCCTCCACCGTCACCTTGGGAAAGAATCCTAAATTTTATAACCACTAAGGTCACCAACGGGATCAAATATACCTGGGGGAATAGTCTACAATCCGATATACATGCAAGGGCAGAGTAACTAGCTCAATACCCTTAAAGGCTCCTTGATATGATCCAAGGTTTACCAACAAGTGACCCCAGGCTCCTCAACAATGGTCTATCTGAGGTTTACCATTTTTAATACGTGCACATCTGCTATCTTTCCCAATGAGATAGGTATGATTATCTCACTGGTTCAGACATGATCTTGTGCTTGACTCTTTTAAGAAGAGCTTCCCAGAGCATACATGCTACAATTGGATTTTTCCTACTGCAATATTGCTACTTGTTTGTTTTAAATGTCTTGGAATGTTAATTACAACCTACTCCAAGACACTAGCCTAAGCTATGTTGGAGGAAAAGAGCCCTAGAAAATGTAAAATATCTAGATTGATTTTAATTAAAGCGCGGTTTTTAATTTGGCTATTTCTTAAGACAGAAGGTATGAAAATGAAACTTCAATGATGTTTTAATGACCCTACTCAAAAATATGCTAAATGCATCTATATTGAAAATGCAACTCTTTTCTTTTGAATGAAATCTATTTAAAGGAAAGATTTGAGAGATTTAGATAACTTTCAAAACACCAATTCTTTCTCTTATAAACAAAAATATTTGAAAAGAAGATGATTTCTTTGAGAAATCAATTTCATGAAATGATCAATTACTCATTCGACATGAAATCCTTTATCAAACAGATCAGAAAAACTACAAATCATTTAACAAACTATTTCCAAAAAGAAGACCTTATCGAAAACTCTTAAAAACATAAAATTCAAAACCAAAAGAAAAGACTCTAAGTTTGAACTCTATCTAGAAAGTTGAAGGATGTTTTCTCTTAGTTTGCGATCGAACCAAGAAAAATTTCTGCTTATCTTAGCAAAAATAAAAAAATCCAACAATGTTTTAATGTGAAATTCAGGCCTTATCAAGCTCAAGACTCTTCTAAATTTGCAAATGAAAATGAAACTCAATTTTCATAAAAGAAAGGGTTGCAACAAGTTCAATGGCTCAGCAAGAAAACAACAACATACTAGTAAGACAAGTTATATGATGGTTTATAATACAGAGCAGCAAGAAAGTAGGGCAAACACTCACTCATAAGTAAATCAGATGAAAAAACCACTCAGACACAAAAATTGCTAAAAGAAATTCACACATAAGACTTTGATAGTCAAGACAAGTTAGGGAAAACACAGAGAATCTGGTAATCTAACTCTTGAAAAGATAATTCTTAGTTTTTCAAAAAATTTCCACAAGTCCATAGGTTTCAATGGAGAATAGTGCGGTACCACATTATTCAGAACTAAAAACTACGGAGGCTACCGCACTGTCTTTAAACAAAAACTGCGGAGACCAGGAAAAACACAGAAAAAATAATAATTCATATTCACTTTTTAGGGATTCTGGTTAGTTATCTACCCAACCTAGTTTTAGACTAATCAAAATCTAAAAATCAAACTAAAAAATAAAAAGATAAACTAAGTTCTATTCCCCAGCGGAGTCACCATTTTGTTATGTGGATAAATCCTTCTTGCGAACAAGAACGATCTCCCTAGTATCCTAAGGATATCTAGAAACAAACAACCAAATGAAAACCATTTTCTCTAGATCATTTGTGATTCAAAATTATTAATAGCAAAGTACGAGGACATGCCCCTACCTGAAGTCCAACGCTTGCCGAAATATTCTATCCAGTCGCTCAAAAAGAGGTCAATTCAGCATGTGAAACCTACAATCAAAGATAGATAAAAGGATTAAAATCATCTGCAAGATATAATAATTGAGAAAACACTAATCTATCTCAGTGATCAAGGAATCTAAGAATTGAATTACTCAAATAGATACATGAACAATTTGATGAGAAAATGGAATCCATTTATATTAACTTACATAATAAGAAGTAACCTTACAACCTATCACCTTGATGTTATATAGGTTCTTCTGGGGTCCTAAACAACCTTCCTCTCTCATATTGACAAGCCTTCTTCTCTATGAACTAGCATGAAGTTATGGACATGAGTGTGTGATCATTATCATATCAAAAATGGCTAGTATAGAGAGTATGCTCTCTTAAGAATTTCTTCAGCAATTACCACATGTGTGTCTACCCTTGAGACTGAAACATGAGCTCAATTTATAGGGAAATGGAGGTAGTTTTAGTTCCATGAAGAGGGGGATGGATTCCTCTCATGAAGGTATTTGAGTTCCATATACCAAGGGATAAACTCCATGAGTGAAGGGATAGAGCTCGAACTGATCATGCATCTAGAAGCCTCCAGTTGGGAGAATATTTGTCCAGTTGATCTTCTAGAACTTACTTTTTCCTTTATTTCACTATTTACGGGGGTCTGCAGGTTTTATAAGAAAAACATGCGGGATGTTTCATAGGCTATAGAGAAAATATCTGCAGATCCGCAGGAAAGAGTTAGGAAAAATGCGGAGTTAAACTTTTTAAGGTTTTAATGAGATTTTCTCCAATTCCAATACTTGGTTTAGGAACATTAGGGTTTTTTTACCTCTAAGGGAGCATAATATAGGTAGTGATGAACCTATAGAGACAGTAAAATGTCATGGGGACAAAATAACGTGTAACAGATCCTCCTCATCATCAATCTCACCAAATATTTCCAAGGTCTCCTTCAACAAGGCCTTAGCCTTTTCTGCCTCTCTTTGTGCTTTGATGGTCTTTACCTCATTGATGATTTTCTTAGTTTTCAACTGCTGATTTTCTTGCTCAAGAAAGTCAATCACATATTTTCCTCTCTCAATATTAGCTTGAATTTCACTAATCTTTACTTCTTTACCTTTGATTGCTGCACTGGTGATTTTTTCCTCATCTTCCTCATCTAGGTCAATTACCTGAAATTCATGCTTTGTTTCATGTTTGTCCTCCTATTCATTAGTTATTTTCTCTTTAGTCTTTTCCTTGCCGTTGTCTACATGTTTTTTTGATGAAGAAATCATGGCCCCTTTCACTCTAAGTGAAGCAAACACATGCCTGTAGCCTCTCTAATAAGTCTTGGGAAATGGCTTAACATCAGTAAAATTAGCCCAAGTTGCCTAAATATCCTCCTCACTGCTTGATGACTCAGAATCATGATGTGATCATGATGAAGGGTTATAGTAAGGTGATGAAGAAGGATCAACATGAGGTGAATGCATTTGACTTGGTGATGATTTATGAGCATCAGGCTGAGATGGAGGAGTGGATAGGGGAGGATGAGATGATGAGGGGATATTTTGCTCATGTTGACTAGGTGGGGTAGTGAAAACTTCATTTGCTATGAAGGCTTCCCATGAAATGTTCTTTTGCTCAAGCTGATGTATGACTATCATTTTTATTAGGGAGTGGTGAAAGAGACTCCGCGTTTGATGATTATAATCCCTCTTTTGTGCAATGTATGCCATCTTGTCAATGTTGTGGGAGAGGAAATAGGGTATGTGAAGCATTCTGGCTCTAGTGAAATGCATAAGAAGCTGGATATGATATGCATAGAGTTGAGAAAAACTCCCCTCACAGGTGAAGTATTTCATGATGATTTTCATCATAGGGAAATATCAGTAAAGAAGATGAGAGAAAGGGAAAATGGTCTTTTTTTCATCCTTGTCTCTAGGTTTAAGATATGGTTCATTGTAGCTATGATCAAGGTTTCCTTGTTTAAACCATTTCTCTCCCACATTAGGGATCCCTGTAGCAGCTGCAATGGCATTAGTAGACATGGTAAAAGTAACCCCAGCAAGAGTGACCTGCCAATCATGAAGACCTGAGATGAATAGCCTTGTTAACATAAGGTGATATTGGACCCTTTGCACCCTCTCAAAAAATTCAAAGCAATGAACATGTTTAAAGCATGACACAGTAATTCAAGAATCCATGAGTTCTTTTGTGTTTGATGGTTCATATCTGATGATTTTTCCTCCTTTCTTATATGTCTTTTTCTTTGTTTGCTCCTCACTGACATTTTTTCTTTCTTCTTCAGAAATTATGGACTTGAAGGCTTTGGAAACCCTAGGGTAAATGGAATGAGATGAAGGAAATATGGATTTGAAAGGATAAGCTATGAAAAATGGAGGAAGTGATAATGTAAATGATAACCTAGGTCTAAGAAAACCCTAGGATCTTATAGCTTTGACTGATGTGAGTTTAGGGACACGTGTATGGGAAATATAAATGAAAAATGACAAAAGGAAATGAAAAATAGGTTTCATAGTAAACACTTCAAATTTTCATTAAATCATGAGACACTTCAGTGAGAAGGCTTGATAGGGTTAACTTACTGTTTGAAGGAGCTATGAAGAAGTTTGTGAAAAAAACTAAGCTTGCTTGGAGTGATAGAACCTTGAGAAACCCTTTCCATTCAAACGTGCAACGTTCTGGAGGAATGCGCAGCGTCCGGAGGTAAACGCAAAGAGTCCTTTGCTTTTTTCTCTGTGGATGAAAATTCAAATGTGTAGCACCGCAGCCAAATGCGCAGCGTCCAGGAAAACGCGTAGCGCCTAGGAAAAATGCGCAACGACCAGTGAAATTTTCTCAAAATGCTCAAAAACTCTGAAATTTTCTCCTCTGTTGGAAACTCCTGATGGATGAATAGAGGAAAATGATTTGTTTGAATATTTTGAATAGATTTATATCTTTAGGGATTGTAATTTTGGTTTGAATAACCCACTTTCCTTATGTTCACTTTTCCCTTTTGACTTTAGCACTGATACTCTTTAACTTTCTGACTTTTGGCATTTTACAGTTTGATCAAGACATGGAGTTTGGCTTTCTTTGCTCAACTTAGGCCGGAAATGATTGCCTTTGACAACTTGGGATGAATTTATTACATATGAGAACATAAAATTACATTTGGAAAAATATAAATAAATTACATATTGAATTTTATATCAAAATGACATTTTGATATAAATATCATTAAACTCAAAAATTACAACTCTAAAAATATGATAATTACATCATGATGATCTTCTACATAGGAAAACAAAATTTATTATTTATTCCCTCTCATATATTTGCTAACCTCATCTGAAATGTATTGACCTTGAGAAATAAAAAACCTAATGACCTAATGGGACTTCTTTAGACCTGAATTTCATGAATGAGATTTGATTAAAAAGACTTCCTGGTGAAAAGAGCATTTCCATAGGTGTTTTTATGCTCAAGGAGACATGAGAATGAGTCAGAAATGTGAATCTCAGAGGGAGAGTGAAGTTTTAATGACAAGGACAACCACCAGTGGAACAATTTTATATCATGACCTAATGGAATGATTGAAAATTTCTTTAGAGTGGGACACCTAAGATGCACATGCAAAATGTGTTTTGATCCCTGGTGGAAGTATGAAAATACTGAAACTAACAGATATCACCATATTTTCTTTTCCTAAACCACACAAAATTTTCAGATCTCTTAGTCTCTCAGGCTTTACCACAACCCACATTATAAATCATTGGTCACTATGCCCTAAAATGAGACATACTCTCTAGGCTTTACCGTATTTCCCAAGCCTGAGATTCTTAGGCCCGAATGGAGAGAAAACCACCTCTCGGGCTTTACCGGTACCCAAACTTGAACTACTAGGCCCTAAATCAAGGTAACACATGAACTAGTTCTATATAATATCATTCGAAGATCCACCTCACTCATCTTCGAATCCTTCCGGAAATCCAGCTAACCCAAAACATGAGAAATCCACAACACCATGGCTATCCAGAAATGACAAGGCTAGGCTGAAAACATTGTCACGCCTTGCAAAACCCATGCCAAGATAGAAAATAGCCACATGCAATTCCACGCATGCTATATCTAGAAAGGAAATCATACATGCAAATCAATATCTAGAAATAATCTTTCTCCTCCTTGATTTATTCCTCATTCTTCCTTCTTTCTTGCCTTTCTTTATCCAACACCAAAGTCCTCCAAGAAACTCTAAGTTTCCAAGAGTGTGAGAGAGAGAGAGAGAACAATGAGAGAGCTCAAAAACTGAACTGACAAAAAGGTACCAATTAATCCTTAGAAGACTTTTTATAGATGAGGCCTCTGTTTTGTTCATTTTCCATTATTTTCCTTCATTTTCCTCCTCACATGCAACTTGTGACCTTTCATCTCCCTTTCCTCCTAATTTCCATTTATTTTCATAAATAAATGTGCCAAACATGCCATTTTTCTTTTCCAAATCCTTTGCATTTTACTTTGCCAATTTCCTTAGCCATAATAAACCACATTAACACCCACTAGGATGTTTTAGCTCGAAATAAGTGTCCCATCAACTGTCATTATTATTTTTAACTTTTATTACATGGAATTTTCACCAAGGTTGTTACATACATGTTACATGTTTAATAGATCACCATCATTAGTGTTGGAGGATAAGACTCCACATGAGCTATGATTGGTAAGAAACTCTCTCTCTCACATCTCAAGGTTTTTGGATACGATGCATATGTACATGTTCCAAAGGATACAAGAACCAAGTAGGATAGTAAATATGCAAGGTGCATATTTTTTGGGTATAAAGATGGTTTAAAAGGTTACAATATTTGGAACCCAAAAACAAAGAAGGTTGTGTATAATTGATCTTTAGTATTTAGATAAGTGAAGGATGTCATGAAACATGAATTTCTATCAAGGGAAAAGGAACTAGAGAATATAAAGTGTAACACCCTCCTCCCATATCTACCCAAGTAACTAGTCAAGCAGGGTAAACATGCGACAAGATGCTACTATGATATGATTCAACCTCCCGAGTGACCTTAAGGAAGTGGAATCGATGGAAAAACATCACACATACCTTCCACATCAGCAACAAAAATCCTAGGAACCATCCCAACCACTCAGGTAACCAGCCCTTAGGTTCCATTAGGTTTTTAGATCATTAAACCCCTAGACACTCCCTTGATATGGGCAAGGGTGCGTCTGGGAAGCTCTAGATGCTCCCAAAACATGGGCATGCATGCATCCAGAGAATTTTTTCCTCAAACCTATGTTAGAATCCCTAGGATTTGAGCCACTTTTTCAGTCCTAGAGCCTAGTTCACTGCCCATAACTCAATGACAAGTTCAATAATGAAATATAATAGCCATTAGGGGAATTTTGAGGTACAAAATGGGCCTCCTAAGAAAAATGTACAACTAAAATAAAATTTATAAGAATGAATAGGATTCATGATGATGATATCAACCATGGGAGATTATTCACAATTTTTGGAGTAAATAAGTAAAAAAAATTAAAAAATAATAAAATAATAAAACTACTTTTTCAACTTATCTCCCTAAGGTTTTACTCGAATTTCTAGCAGGAGTACTCGTTGGATGCAAAATTTAATTCATCATCCAAGGAGTACCTATGTTGCATATTTTTTATGGACCTTGCTACATGAAAAATGATAAATACATGAAAAATGTGATTGCAATCACGGTTTTCATGTATTCCTCATTTTTCGGGTAGCAGGGTCAATCAAAACTATGGAACATGGGGACTCATTGGATGAGGAATCAAATTATGCATCCAAAAAGTGTTGCCGCTTGAAAATATTTTTCTTTGAAATGAACTATGATGAGTAAGACTTACTCCTTTGTAGTCAAGGAGTGACTCCTTGTGCTAATAGAACCAATTTCCATTTATGTGGCCTTATATAAGCTTTCATAGGAGCAAGATTCCCCATCATGGATCATTGGGAGACAGAGGATTCACTAGAGGATTCCTTATAATTTATAAAGTAAAATAAGTATATTAGTCTACTTGGAACATTTAAATCTACGAAATGTATTTATCCTTACGAATTACTTATTCCCTTGAATGTGTATCTCATTAAATGAAGTGGGGGGAAACGATCTCAAAGAGGAAACCTCTGTTAAGTACGAGTCACCACAACGCTCCAAATTTAGTTAAAAATCCAATAAAGGTGAGGTTTTTTTCATTTTCACCATTGTGTTGAGAATTTCAAAGAGCAGCAAGAGAAGGAGAGTAGTGGGAGCCATTAGAAGAGCAACATCAAGGTTTGGGCTTGCATGCACCATTGTGCTATAGGAAACAACGTTCTGCTATAGGCAAATTTAGAAGCAGACCAATAAAGGCTTAGAGGGAAACATAGAGTCACCTATGGGTGAATTAGATTCCCAAAGCCTCCATCTATCAAACCAAAATAGTAGAGGACCAAGGTAAGTGGACTATCATCCTCCAACACTGAAATTTCTCCATACAATTCACACTTAGCAAAAGTAAATTTGATAAAGGGTAAAAAAAATTCTTGCATTTTGCTTCAAGACCTCCATCTCCAGGACTACCTCTAAAACCTCTCACCACCTTCATATCACATCATCAATATTGGAGGGGGATTCAAAATAAGAGAGCCTACTGACATTAAGAGAATTAGGCAGCACCCTCGGGTTATGGAAATCTTCAGAAATTACCAATGGCTAGGGTTCTTTGAGCTATTGAAAGGTTCTGATGATGAAATAAATAAAAAAATTTCAGTGGCTCTACAGTCACATTCAGAAGAAAGAGCCACCACTGTGATTAGAGTCCTAGCCATCACACTATCTCCTGAACTCATAAGTAGAGTTACCACCTTTCCCTTAGGGGTCAAATGGGTTAAGGAAAGAATGCCTAGCACTGCAACCAAAAAAAAAATATTTCTACCAAGAGAGGAGTATATTGAAGATAAAAATGGAGTGAGGAGAGAGAGCCCTCCATACCCCTGGGATGAAGTTTCTTTCCACATCATGAATTTTATCTCTTGTGAAGGCAGATTGAGTGTGGTCTATGGGTATCATTTCAGATTTTTAAAAGAACTTAGGTTCCAAAGATATCTCCCACTTGAAAAGAGATTAAGTGTCCCTCACTTACTCCTAAACTCCATCACTAAAATGAACCATAAAGTGAGTCAAAGGAAATATCAGCACTTGGCCCATCATGGCCTAATAAAACTAATTGTAAATGATGCTCTGAGAAGGTTAAACCTACTTGTATCCTGGTCTTCTTTCAGAGACATGGATATGGAAGCCTTTATAGCTACCCAAACAAGGCAAGCCTTTGATTCTAGCCCTAGAGAATGAGAAGAATAATAATAAGAGGGGGTATAAGGTGAGGTAGAAGAAGAGGCAAAGAACAAAGAAGAAAAAGAAGAGATGGAAATTGAGAAAAAAAACATAGAGACAACAAAAAGAGAGCAAGAAGAAGATGAGGGAAAGGAGGAAGAAAAGACTGAGGAAAAAGAAGATGTGGACCCTATCTTAGGCCATGAAACCTCCCCTCAAGACACAAGCATGTCACCTGACATCATAGATTAAGAGGTAGCTACCACCCTAACTACTTTGAGCACAATTATCAAAACAAACAGAAAGAGGCAGACACCTATGTACTTCAGAACTAGGAAGAGTCAGAGGGTGAGAGAGGGAAAACCACAAACTCCCACCAAGAACCCTATCAGCATTGAAGAATCACCAAAGAAGGAGGAAGAAATCATATTAGAGGAAGGAAGGGTGTAGGAAGTCACTTCACCTATAAGGACCCCTATAACATATATCAGGAGAAATTCCACTAGATTGGCAGCCCATACACCTCATTCAACCTCCACAGACCCTCCAAGGAGTGAAAAGAGTGAAAAAAAAGGAGAAGAGGGTATTCAACAAGAAAAACAGAGTTTTCTACAAGAAACTTTGTTTTTGCTATAGGAAACTCTATTTTTTCTACAAGAAACTCCAGCAAGAACATATTTGGAGAAATATACCTTGGTTGAAGAGGAAAAGGCAACCACAGAAGGGAAAGAGGTCAAGGAAGCTGAGGGAAAGACACAAGAGGAAAAAAATGATGCAAAAGAGGGAGGAAAGGATGATAAAGAAGAATCCACCTCACCAAAATCAATCCCCAAAGATGTTTCAATAGTTCCAAACCCTAGCCCTCAACCCAATCTCATATCTTACTACACATATGTTGAAGGGGGTAGATTAATTCCTAAAAAGTTCACAATTCCTTTGTTTTATCAGTTGGAGGAAGAGAGGGCACACACTCATCATTGGATGAATCTTGCCACATGTAAAGGAGTGTATGACATAGGGGTCATGGAAGGAAAATTAGTTGATTTGGGGAAGGATTTATCTAATGTGAGGCTCAGAGAGTCATATTTGAAGGAGCAGCTTCAGAAGGCACAGACAGAGAATGTAGCACTATAAGAGCAGCTTCAACAAAAGGGTAAACAAGTGGCCACCATGGAAGATTTGTTCATGGAGGCCATTCAACATATGTATCCTTCAAATTTGTATGTAGTTTACCTCAAGCAGTAGTGGCTCCACTTTCAAATTAAAACTCTAGCCTCTCATGGACCCTTACCTTTCCAAAATTGTAGATAGTTCATTGATTTCTGAAATCAAGCAAGCATGGCTAGCAAGGTGAAAATGGCAGAGTTTTATATGCATAACCTTATGTTAACAAATCTAAATATTTGGGACCCCAATCCTAGGATGGGGGATATGCAATTAATGGCTTTGGCATCATGGATGGTTAATGAGGAGACAAGAGCACAAGAGATGAGGAGGGTTATGAGAAGAGTAAATAGAGAACCCTTACACATTAGAGAGTAATTGCTCAGCCCTAGAGGAGTCATCAATAACCATCTGAAGATTGAAAAGGATCCTGAAATTGTTGAAAGATACCTCCATACACAAGCTCAAGCAATGGCCCACTTTGATGATGTTTCTAAGTTGTTGGGAGATGAGTGCATAATGGCTAGCCAGAGAAGATGGAACAACCTCCCTCACTTCCTTAGAAACATGGAGTACCACACACCAGAAATATTTAAGGGTGCCTTGGAGAGAGAACCATTCTACAAGAGGGCCATGTAGGCAAAAGAGATTTAGTCGCTTGGCTTGAAGCTTAGTCCACCCTTGTTTCTGGGCCTGAGTGATGGGAAGGGCCAAGATGAGTAGAACATAGAATGGGAGGAAGTAGTAAAGAATGATGGGTTTTACCCTCCTGAAAGGACTCCCACAATTCTTCCTTGGGAACTCAAAGGGTCCATCAAAGCCTTAAAGTAAATGCAGAAGGAGGATTAGTTACTCAGAGGATGAGCAACCATTTAGTAGAGGTGTGATGATGAACTCCATCATTAGGTAGATTTGGAGGGGTTAATGGTCACATATTTTCCTTATTAAGTCTCTTTTTCTTGCATTTTAGTTATATTATGGTCTTATTATGCTAGCATAGGTGGTGATTGAGACCACCATCACCATCCACTAAACCTGAAAAAAACCACTCATACACCTCCAGCCTCACCCCCATGTGTTCAAGCCTTCCATGAGCCACCTTATCACTTTCTTCTCCTAGGTGCAAAACAACACATTTTCAAGCATAGTTAGGTCATGAGTAGTTGCATGAATAAATGCATGATAAGTAGAGCATAGGGTAAGTAGATTTTGTTTAGCCATTTGGCCCAAAAAGGTGTGATTAGATTAGTTTCCTTTATGCCATTTCAATTCTACAATTTACTTCATGCAAGATGCCTAGGTTGCTTTTAAATTCTTATCATAGCCTAATAAGTAGATTTCTTTCATTACAGAATAGTTAGATGTACTTGTTTGTTGTAGTATAGTTTTATACTTGCTAATATTTCCATGGATTTGAATCATTTGTATCCCTAGGCCTAATTTCAGAAGTGTGACAGACTTCATCTAGAAACCCTAGAAGTAGCACCCTTTCGTAAAGCTCAGAAGAGGATGACATGAGTAGAATGCATCTGCTATGTATATAGCACTGTCACCTCCAATTTTTTATGAACCCCAAGTTGATAAAGTAAAGTAGGGCAGCCTCTAGGAGTTGCAACATTCTTGGTGCAATACCAGGGCTCACCATGCGTAGCGAGGAAAAGAAGATTATAGGGATTATATATCAATTCAACAAGGAATATGACAACATAGTAGAAAAAATCAAAGGCAAAGAAGATGAATGACTTTAGACAAGTCACATGTGAGTTTTGGCAGCATGTTGGGCGCAGTCCAACTTGGCCTAGATTTTGGCTAAGACTCCGCATTTTGAGGAGCGAAGCGCGAAGTGGACCGCACTGCAAAGAATTTTAGATATACTACGCGGTGCTAAAGGGGCTTCAAGGCAAGTCAAAGCCCCTACTTTTTTGTAATATCCTTTTTTTAGGAATATTAAGATTCTACTCCAGAGATTTACTGCAGAGGCATTTACTGGATATGTCACCTTTGAAAAAGGATGAGATCCAGAGGCTACCTGGCCATCTGCAAACTCTGTCTATAGAGCTTGAAATATTTCTCCTTCATGGATTCAGCAATACATAAACATGAGCTGGAAAATAGCAGTGAATGGATTAAAACCAAGAATTCTAGAAGATCTACATAACCATAACATTAGATAATAGCATCAAAAAATGTATACAAGATCTTGAGGAAATGATCTCTCAAGTCAAACAATGCCTCCTCAATGAATCATGTACATGAAATATAGAGAAATACTGCTATATAAAAGAGGCCCTGGCTATGACTGCACAATCCAAAAGGCAGAACTACTGCAAAATGTCAATAACATATAGATATGACAATGAATAGCTCAAATAAGAAGGGGGAGCAAGATCTCAACCCCTAGAAACATACAATACACAATCCTCAAAGGGATTGGCTGAAAGATACACAAAATGGCAAATCTGCAGAAATGCTGGAGTTGTTGGGTAGTTGCAGCAACTGAAGAACTGGAAATAAATGGAGAAGACTGAAGATGCTTCAATCAATGACAAGATCTCCTCCAATGGATCTCTAGGATGAAAGGCTGATCCTCTCACCTAATATCTCACCCTCTGAACATGTGGAGCAAGTCTCCACTGCAAACACACTCAGAAATAACACAGTCTAGAGAAGGGACTGCGCTGTTGGTGAAGAGAAATGCGTGGAATTGATGCCAAAGTCTGAAATAAGCTCCGGAATATCTCCAAACTGATATCTCAAAGGAAAGAGGGGCTCCTCCTTTGAAAATAACTGATGGAATTGATGTAGTGAACCCTCACTGCAACACCCAGCAACACAACATTACTCTGCTGCAAAAATAGCGTTGTCTTGATGGAGGATGCTTGGCCACAAGCCTGGATGTGAGGAAAATCTGAGCAATCCTTCAAGAGGCCTCTCAAGAAGGTGAAAGAATCCTAAACAGGAATTCCTCCTGGCAATTCTTGTTAAACAGCAAAGAATGCACAATTGTCTAAGTAAACAATGAAATGAATAATCAAAAGCATGGGTAACAATGGTTTCCTTGCCCTCCTTTTAAAAAATTGAAAGCTCTTTCTCCATGGGCCCCATCCATTAGGGTTTCCTCCATCAAATATCCTCTTCCTCATTCACACTGCACTGTCTTCTAAAGTAAGCCCCTCCTCCTATGGCAGCGCTGTTGATTTGGTCAAACCTGACCTTGTCTTCATGTATTTACCCCTTTTCACACTTGAGAGTGCAAAATCAAGTTCTTATGTTTATCCCCTTCCACATGTGAGGGATTTTATTCATGTTTTCAATAAACATGGGCCTCCTTACCCATTTATTTGGCTACAAGATGATAAAAGAAAAATTTTAATATTCCATTTAGCCATGTGCTAAAATGGGAATATTAAAGTCCTCCCCTCCCAAATGTTGCTTGTCCTCAAGCAACTGCAAGGATAGAACTGAAGAATCTCCACCCAAGGCATGGAGTCTGAACTCCTGACAATCATCTTCCACCTTTGGCTCCTGCAATATAGGTGGGCTGAAAATCTGATCTTGGTAGACAAAATATCCTACCCCACGTTGTTCTCCTCTCCACTTAGGATAAGTGCAGAGTATATGCTGATATTGGGCTGCAATAAGGTTGCCCCCAAATGGAAAAATGAAGACTAGACCTCTAAGGATCTCTTCTCCAGCGTTATAAAACATGTTGTCCCAAATCATCTCATATGTGATGAGTTGGTAGTCACCACCATATGGAATCCAATAAATCATATGGCTCGCATCAAAAGGAAAAAAATGTGTTGCTGTGGTGGCCACATGTGCTCTCATGCTCCCATTTGAACATGCAATGCAAATAATGTGGGAGATCTCCCCCCCAAAGAACACATCCAACCAATGTGCCATTCCCCCAATCATGATCTCAAAAAATACAAAGACAACAGCAACATAATGAACCATTATGGAAACCATGCTTGCTGTCATATGTGGCAAGGGAGAAGGACAATGGTCCCTCAATTGTAACCAATGCAGTTTGACCCTCAACTGCAAAAGAGTGTGACAAAAAGTGTGGCCTCTCAACCACTTGCTTGTTGTCCTACTCTCCTCAAATGTATGGAGGAAGTGAATGATATACGGTGCAAGGTGAGTAGGTCCTCCAAAATACATTTCCTTCCCAAGTCCTTCGAAGGAGTGGTCACCAATAGTGCTCATGGCCTCAAGTAGACTATGGGGTCCAGAAAGAAGAATGCCCCACCTTGGAGCAACATCCTGTACATATATGGTTAAGGGATGAATATATAAATCATCATGCAAATAAACAATACCCTTACCATAAGTTCTGCTCATGCAAATGGAGTGGCTCAAAAATGAGTCTCCCTTCATCCTCAAAGAGAAAAGAGGTGGCTATGCTAACTCCTCCAAAGAGTTATGTATCTCCTCCATCTGCACATGACCTATGCATCTCCTCATATGTTGATCTGTCAATATCATGCAAGCAAGATGAGCCTGGGAATACTCCACCAACAACCCAGAGCTCCAACATGGATCTATCTCCCATAGTGATAGTGCTGATGATTCCCCATAAAAGACATCTTTCATATGGTTATATCCCAAGGTATCCAATCCTCTGAGATCAAATAATGGTGCCTCATCATGTGAAGCGTCTCTCATCATGTGTTGGTCCAGTGGTCTCCCCGGCAAAATTTCTCCATGTAATGAGACATCATCATCAAAAGGCGACTACATATATGAATGAACAAGTTTTTCCATGCTTCCACTGCACAATCCAATCACCCCCTTAGGTGCATCAACCTCATAAAATATATAGGGATGTGTTCTCCTCATCACACCATGATGGTCATCCTCCCTATCTCCTCCTTGCGTCTCCATGGCTCTACACCTCCTCAGTAATGGCACATGTAAAATATGAGTTGTGCCTTGATCTCCATACATGGGATCCTGGGGAATTCCTTGCAAAGGTGCAAGCATCCCTCTATTTGGAGCAAGAGCTCCTTTTTCCTCTGCATGAGGCACTAGATAATCTCTAGGTGGCACAGTGTTGTTGCCCTTAGTTTCCCCAACATAAATGGGAAACCCTCCAATAATGTTGCTGCAAATGTGGAATATCTCCCAAGGTGGAAGTGATCCCTAATCTCCAAAGGCCAAGGAGTATCCCCTTTGCACCATGATGGTGCCATCTCCTACTCTTGCAACATCATACAAGAAATGAGAGAAAATTTTCCCTTTCTCTCCAAAGAATGACCCCAGCAAAAAAAATTTTTGATGCTTCCTCATGCTCTCATCATACAAGATATGTGATGAAGACATAGTGTATGATATGAATGTTGCATCATCACTATGTACCCATACTCTTTGATACTCAATGATGCCAGCATCCTGCCACATCTTCTCCATCCTCATACCTTTGGAAAGAGAGTATGCCAAGTGATGGCCAAACTCCCTCAAGAGTAACTAGCGCAGCCAAGCCTCCTGCTGCCCGGTATCATAAATATGCAAGTAGCTCACCAGCTTCTTGCTTACCATCCACATCCACTCAACCACTTGTGGATGTCTTCCTCCATTTTTCATCTTGGTACTCTCCCCATGAGAGCTACCAACATCCCAAATCAGATCTCTGCATTTCATGGGATCTTGAAATGCAATCTTCTCGAGGATAAATTTGACCCTATGAGGATCCAGATAGGTGGTAGGAAAAAACCTCCCATCATGATTTGCATGGCTCAAGGAATGTCCAACACAGTCATGAGAGATGTTATCCATCCGAATATTTCCTCCATCTACTATCTGTTCCTGTGAGAAGGGAAGTACCTCCTTAAACTGATGAAGAATCTTGCACTCCATGATGTGTGGGAGTGCACCTCTACTGAAATCTCTCTGAGAGATCTCCTCCTCATGCATGTCCTTCCAAAACCAAAGAGGCCTTGGATCTACTACCAATAGAAGTCTCTCTTTGAGTTGTGGCATGCTCATTGAGAGAGTGTCATCAAAAGAGGAGAAAGATTTTATTATCTCTAGATGGCTACTCCTCACTACTTCCTTCATGGCTTCTTGAATAAAGCTGCTCTCTGAATGCTCACATGAGGAATTATTCCTCCTTTCTTCCTCATTGCCTAGTGTAGTGCTATTCTGTTGCTCTAGATCAACTACATGCAATGATATAGACCCATCCAAAATGTTTTCTGAAATGAAAAGAGATGGATTTCCAATCATACCTTGGTGATATGTGGAAGCTCCTTGCAAGGCTACAAGAGTTTCCTCCTCATATGTGTGGGCCTCCCAAACTGCTGAAGATGAAGGCTGCTCCTCCATGGTCTCAATAGCATTGGTACATGCCTCATCAATTGGTGGTGAGGGCTCCTCCCTCTTCTGGCCAAATCTTCTGATCAATCTCTAAGAAAACTCAACAAGAGTTGAAACCCTTGTGTGGCTTAGATGGCTGATCCACCAATTCTTTGCTTCACCTTCAAGGTGCAGAGCTGTAATTTCTACAGCCTCTCTGTCTACTACAGGATGTAGTAGGAAGAAATCCTCTAGCTTCTTCACCCAAACCTCTGCTGCACATGTGAGTGATCCATCAAATGTGGACAATAGAAATCTATTGCCTCTCATCATCCCATAGCTAAGGGGTCTTCTTTCTTCTTTCTGCTGAATAAGCTGTGGAAAAGTTAGAGCTCTAGGGTTTTCTCGGTATTCAACAAGATACTCACTTCGAATTTCGAATTCCAAGTGTTCTTAATGCTTTTGGCCTTTTTCTCTGTGAGAATAGGAAGTGCATGGTCCCTCCATTTCTCCTTCTTCATTCTTTTTAACCTCCTCGGAGAGGTTCTCTCTGGATATGAAAATAGATGAGAGTAAATTCATCTTCTTCATCATCTTGATCTTCTTTGGCTAAGACTCATAGGTTGAGCCAGAGATCAAGCTCTAATACCACTGTAATATCCCTTTTTCAGGAATATCAAGATTCTATTCCAGAGATTGACTGCAGGGGCATTTATTGGATATGTCACCTTTGAAAAAGGATGAGATCCAAAGGCTACCTAGCCATCTGCAGAATTTGTCTATAGAGCTTGAAATATTTCTCCTTCAAGGATTCAACAATACATAAACATGAGCTAGAAAATAGAAGTGAATGGATTAAAACCAAGAATGCCGGAAGATCTACATAACCATTACATTAGATAATAGAAGCAACAAATGTATACAAGATCTTGAGGAAATTATCTCTCAAGTCAAACAATGCCTCCTCAATGAATCATGTACATTAAATATAGAGAAATACTGCTATATAAAAGAGGCCCTAGCTATGCTTGCGCAATCCAGAAGGCAGAACTGCTACAAAATGTCAATAACAGATAGATATGACAATGAATTGCTCAAATAAGAAGGGGGAGCAAGATCTCAACCCCTAGAAACATAAAATACACAATCCTCAAAGGGATTGGCTGAAAGATACACAAAATGGAAAATCTGCAGAATTACCGAAGTTGCTAGGTAGCTGCAACAACTCAAGAACTAGAAATAATTGGAGAGGACTGAAGATGCTTCAATCAATTACAATATCTCCTCCAATGGATCTCTATGATGAAAGGTTGATCCTCTCACCTAAGATCTCACCCTCCAAACATGTGGAGAAAGTCTCCACTGCAAGGACTGCGCTGTTGGTGAAGAGAAATGCTTGGCTTGATGCCAAAGTCTGCAATAAGCTCCAGAATATCTCCAAACTAATATCTCAAAGGAAAGAGGGGCTCCTCCTCTGAAAATAGCTGATGGAAGTGATGTAGTGAACCCTTACTGCAACACCCAACAACACAACATTACTCTGCTGCAGAAATAACGCTGTCTTGATGGAGGATGCTTTGCCACAAGCCTGGATGTGAGGAAAATCTGAGAAATCCTTCAAGAGGCCTCTCAAGAAGGTGAAAGAATCCTAAACAGGAATTCCTCCTGGAAATTCTTGCTAAACAACAGAGAATGCACAATTGTCTAAGTAGACAATGAAATGAATAATCAAAAGCATGAGTAACGATGGTTGCCTTGCCCTCCTTTTAAACAAGTGAAAGCTCTTTCTCCCTGGGCCCCATCCATTATGGTTTCCTCCATCAAATATCTTCTTCCTCATTCACACTGCGTTGTCTTCTAAAGTAAGCCACTCCTCCTATGGCAGCGTTGTTGACTTGGTCAAACCTGACCTTGTCTTCATGTATTTGCCCCTTTTCACACTTGAGGGTGCAAAATCAAGTTCTTATGTTTATCCCCTTCCACATGTAAGGGATTTTATTCATGTTTTCAATAAACATGGGCCTCCTTACCCATTTATTTGGCTGCAATATGATAAAAGAAAAATTTTAATATTCCATTTAGCCATGTGCTAAAATGGGAATATTACATTTTTGTAATGGGTTTTGGGTGATAATTTCTTGTTTTAGGGAGTCCATGGTATTTGGACCATGGTATTTTGTCAATGATGTAATAATATATAAAGGGATGTAATGCTATTTTAGGGAGAACATCAGGATGGTTATGGGCAAGCCTTTGTGATCTGTATTTTGTAGTGAAGGGAAGGCTCTCGAGCTGAGTGCACATAAACCTAGGAATATTCTGCAACTTAGTGCACAGACCATCTGTAGCTTAGTTCGCAGGTCAAGATTGGGTGTAATTAAAGATTCATCATAATAAAGAAGAAATTTTGTGGATGATATTTTGGTTTTCTTATGTGTTTTTTGTATATATTTGCTTAATATCTGTGTTGCGAAGTAGTTATTACAGTTGCATGTTACGTCAACACAGTAATGGTTTATGGATTTATATTATGTTTATGTGATTATTTGAATGTGGTGAAGTAAATTACAAGTGTTAAGAGTAAGGTAACATAAAAATACCACGTCTCTCAGTCCCCCAAGGCTACATAAACCTGGTTCTGTATTCACTCATAGTCACTTTGGGTGAGAGTGCGATCTACTTGCAGTTTGTTGCCGAAAGGGCCAGTGATCAAGGGTTTTTTTGTTGCATGGTATAGATTGAACTTGGGTCAGCCCAATTCAAGCCAATAATGACCATAACAAGAAGATTTCATAGGAGGGGAGTTTACTCACAAGGGGAGAATTCATTCACATGGGGAAAAGGTCCACAAGAATATACAAGAACAATTTTTAGCATTGGACTAGTAGTAAGAAAACATTAGATAAGCATATATATTTAGTGGATCCCTTTTCCATTGATTTCAAAGGGGGGTGGAGAAAGAAAACATTGCAAGAGAAAGAATATTGGACTAGAAACTTGATAGGATGTGTTTAGTTCATTTAGGAGAGAAAGCATAAATTAGATTTTGGACTAGCAGTGTGAGAGGGGAAGTTCAGTCCCTTTCCATCAATAACCATCAATGTATTGTGGTGTTGCCACCAATGAAAAAGGGGGATATTTTTGGACTTTGTTTTTTCATTGATGAAATCCAATGTCAAATGATTGACGTCAAAGGAGGTACAATTTTTTGGTTGACAAAGGAAGGAGAATGTTGGGCATAGTGTTTTCCAATGTCATGTCATTAATGTAAAAGGAGGTATGATGTTTTGGTTTCCAAATGAAGGAGACTGTTGGGCATGTTTTTTTAATGTCAAAGGATCATTTAGCACTTAATTGACACATTAGACTATGTCATGTTTCCTTGACACATTATTAAGAATTTTATTGCCACATCAGTGATGTCAAGAAGATGTGATGGATTTAATATACTAAGTTTTTTTGAAGTTAGGATGATCAAATGAGTATGTATATGTTCTGGTTGGATAGTCCTCTTCAATACCTTTCAAACAATATATTACACTTCGTCAAACTCCTTCAGATGAGAAGATAAGTTAATTTGAATGTAACATGGTGAAAACACCAAATTTGTTAATGTTTGTGCATCTTTAGGGAAGATCCATGCTTAGGTGAGAAAACGAAGGTTAGTTGGCACACAAACATGTGCATTGTTTAAAAATGTTAAATACCATGCAACTCTGGGTGGATCTTGTGGTTATGGATGATTTTTTGTTAATGAATGGTAGATGGAGTGCAAAATTTCTTGACAATTGATGAAGGTCGTGCCTCCATACCTCCAGCATGCTGGACCAATGGTCACATGACACATGTCAGGTACAAGTGGACCTTTAAATAGAGGTTACGTGGACCCTTCAAAAACAAGACCTGTGGATCGATGACACAGGAAAGTGATTACTTTGCAGCACAATATTAGTGATAAGTGGTGCACTACTACACATCACAGATAACATGTACAATGATGTGGAAACATAATAGATGACATGGAAACACAACATGGTGACATGTGGCATGTCCAATAAACATTTTTGGGTCGCCAATTATACCAAATCTAAGTGACACGTGACACCACTCAGAGAGTGCCACGTGACATGATGATGTCACAATGATGTTATCACTGGATTGAATATGGACCCTTAAGGACTAGGTGACATGGTAAGGTCATATGGAGAAGTAGGCAAGCCCTAAGGGATACCATGCTCATAGTATAAGCACTAAAATCAGGTCATCTAGGTTTTTACACTAGCACCTCATCATCAACAAAAAATTCAAATTACCACCAGCCAAAATTTGAATTGACATTGTCTCGAGTGATAGCCTAAGAGCACACACACATATATATGTGTGATTGGTATATTGTATAAATAATCAATTGACCAATCAGTCAATTTTTAGATAGTGCTGAAGCCTAAAGGAATATTTGGTTTGTGACCACATGAATTATATTGGTTCTATTATGTATGGCTTTCGTGATGGAAATACAGTGAAGCCCGAAGGCATATTGATAAATGGCATAGTTGTAAAGCCTGAAGGAATATCCTAGTTTTATTACATGTGGCTTGTATATTGGTACTACAATGAATCCCAAAGGAGATTTTTTTTTTTCATTTCTCTTAGTAGTATGGTGAAGCTTGAAGGTGATTTGGTTCTATCACATCATTTGTGGCATTGCAGTGAATCCTGAAGATGATTTGGTTTGATCACACATGATGTGAGTACTAGCATTATAGTGAAGCGTGAAAGGGGATTTGGTTTGGTCACACATGACTTGGGTCTTGGAATTATAATGAAGCCCAAAGTAATATGATACTACAGTGAATCCCGAACGGTATTTTGGTTTTTCCACATATGGCACTACAGTGAAGCTCGAAGGCATATGGCATTACAATGAAGCCCAAAGGAATAGTTTGGTTCTATCACATATGGAACTATAGTGAAGCTTGAAGGAATATTTTGTTCTGTCACAATGCTCTTGGCATTATGATGAAGCCCCAAGGAATATTTTGATTTTCTCACATATGGTACTACGGTGAAGACTGAAGGCATATTTGGTTACGTCACATTGCCCTTGGAATTACTGTGAATCTTGAAGGAATATTTGGTTCTATCACAAGTTAAAATCCAAGTGAATTGATCAGGCTTGAGTGTGGCTCTCGGTTAAGCCCAAAGGCAAATATTTTGGTTCAGTCACCAATCAGGGATAATTTTAAGGATGAAAATTTATCTTGAAGTTTAAAACGTTGGCGAATTTCACTAGTCCCTAATATGTGAACTGTAAAATTTTATTGATATGTTTGTAAAATTATACAAATTTATAATTATTTTATATATAGTCTCTATATAATGTTGGATATTTGTAAGGTAACATAATTTAATATTGTAAAATTTGGGCGAATCTTTTTTTGGAAAAATCATGGAAAATTAGCCCACCTGCGAATATTAGCCCCTAAAATTTTCCATGTCACCAATTCAACTCCATGTGAAAGAAATTTCAATGAATGGAAATGAATAAAGAAGATTTTATCTTAATTGGTAATTGGTTTGGTTATTCTATGGGTGATCACGGGTTCAAGTCATATCAACTTTGCAAAAAAAAAATCTATTTATTGAAAACTGTAGTATCTTGAATCTTTAAGCAAGCCAATGAACTACATCATGTCAAATGTGTACCATAAAAGTGCATTATGTAGATTTTGGATTGGAAAGGTGCATTTTGTTGATTAATAAATTTTTATAATGTTTTATGGGGCAGTTTGAGGTGAAAATTAATTTTTGAAAAGGGGAAATGGCAAGAATATTTTTCTAGTCTGAAATAGGGACATGAAAAGTCACTAAGATAAGTGTTTAAGGGAAAGAAAATATTCTTGTCAAATTTTCAGGGGCTTATGAATAGGTACAAGAAAATAAGAATATGTTGTCATTGAACATTGAATAATAGAATGAATTCAAATGAACATATTTTCCTTGAGCTTGTGAACCTAGTTTGAAAGCTTATGAAAAGTGTTCTACTTTGTTTTGGTGAGAGAGGTTCGTGCCTCAATCATGTTGAAGCCTATTTCAAGTTGGTACTTGCATATTTCAAAAGTAGGTACCTCAATTAGAATATATCCTACAATAATTTGGTGCTTTCACATATTTTGGGGTCAGTGCCTCTAGTATGTTTGTTGGTGTCTCCAACTGGTTGGTTCCTACAAATTTACTTTTGGGATTGGTACCTACAAATTTAATTTAGGGGTTGGTGCCTATAAATTGATGTAATCAAATACTTACGAAGATAAAAATATTTTTAGTCATTAGGGGATTTTTGAGGTCTAAAATGGGCCTCCTAAGGAAATTATAAAATAATAGTGTAAATAATAAAATAAGATTAGATTACATCATCAAATTTTAGAGGGAAAAAAGAAAAAAAATACTTTTCCAAATCATATTTTCAACATATCTGCTTATGTGTTTACTCAAATTTCGAGCAAGAAAACTCGTTGTATGCATAATTTTATTCCTCGTCCGAGTACCCCTTTTGCATACTTTTGATGGACCCGGCTACATGAAAAATGAGAAATACTTGAAAAGTGTGAATGCAATCACGTTTCTTCATGTATTTCTCATTTTTCATGTAGTAGGGTCCATCAAAAGTATGCAACATGGGTACTCCTTGGACGAGGAATTAGATTTTTCATCCAACGAGTACTTCTGCTCGAAATTTGAGTAAAACCTTAGGGAGATGATTTGAAAATACAAGTTGAAACGTAGTTTTATTATTTTATTATTTTTTAATATTTTTACTTTTTTACCCAAAAAATGGTGAATCATCATCTTGAATCATATTGGTTCTTATAAAATTTATTTTGGTTGTAAATTTTTCTTATGACGCCCATTTTAGACCTCAAAATTTCTCTAATGTTTCTCCCACAAGGGTTTTCATGTACATCTAGTGTTTTCATATGTTGATGTGATGATGGTCTTTAGTGATGCACTATTATGTTTACATTAAAGATTAATTGTGAAATTGGTTAAATTGGTCATTACACCTGTTGGGGTTCCTATGTTTTGGCCAGATTGGCAAGACCAAAAGATAAGACAACATCAAACCACTTTGGGATCCCAGGATCTAGCCCTCTTGGATCCAGAGAGGGATCTCTCTAATAGATGCAAAGAATAATATATCTTTAAAGCTCAAAATGAGGTATTAGGCTAGGTATGAAGCACAAGGTTTTTTGATTTTGATTGTTTGGTTGGATTGGTTGGAGATCATTAACTGAGAAGGTTATGAAAGTAAGGAACTGAATAGAAGGATGTTTCAGCATGGGAAGATTAGTCAAGATAAGTGTCAATCCATTGGGCTATGGAGTCATGAAAGGGGATTACTTGCATAACAACTATCCAAGGTTTTCCATAGGGTAAGTCATCTATACCAAAGGATCCTTTTAGATAGATGGTGGAATGGAACATTTAGAAGTGAGGTGAAATGAAAGATACCAAAGTGCAGCCTAAGATTAGGTCAGATGTAATTTAAATCCAGGCCTACTTTTGACATACCTCAAAGGAGACTCTCAATAAGACACAAAGGGTAGCTTAAGATCAGGTCAGATGTCATTTAAATCTAGACTTGCTTTCAACATACTCTCAAGGAAGACAATCCAGCAGTCCTCATAACTACTTTCAGAATAGTAGAAAACATTTGAGATGAACATAGAGCAAGGCCTAAGGTCAGAGAAGGGATTTAACCTCCAATGCTTTTGACACTCACTCAAAGGGATCTTAGAAAATCCAACTGTTGGAAAAGGATCCTAGTGGATAGGGCTAACTCTAAATCCCCAATATCCCAATTCTTCTAGCTAAAACCAATCAAGAACATCTAAGGAAACAAACTCCAATTCATACATCAGTAAGCATGGACCATCCAACTTATATACTGGTTAAACTGTGATGAATTCATTCTCAGATAAAAAAATAGTAGAAAAAATAAAAGATAAGAAGAGCAGGAAAGCATTAGGGTACTTGCAGCAGTACATCCTAAGCCAGATTACTGATTTCTTATTAGATAATTTATGGACAGTATGATAAAACATGAAAGGAGACAATTACAGTAAGGAAACATCACCAATAATATAGACCAAGATCCTATGAATCTGCTTGTTCAATTGATGTGAAAAACCAGTCACATACTCTAAGTCCAATGGTTCTTTACAGTCCAGACTTCTCTTCCTAGCCTACTATATTACAAACTACTAAGCTACCTCCCCTCGATAACAGTTCTACAACTAATAGAATCCCTATCTACCAACAACAACCTTTCAATATAATTTACAAGGGTACTTATAGGAGAATGAATAGCAGTGGTAGTAGTTGTAAATTTAATTAATTCATTAAGAAAGAGTGGAGGAAGTGTTCGTGCCCATTCTGCTTAATGGCTCTGTATTGACATATTGGTACTCTTCAGGCTGTTTCAGAAGTCTTGTCAGGTTGACATTAACCTCAGATGTGTTCTTTGAAGTCCTCTCTGACTGTAAGGTACTTTGTATTGCCTTCTGAAATAAGTAACATGGATATAAATTCTGCAGGTCTCCATACTTCCATAACTGCAGTCCTGACAGTTCTTTAGAGGCTTCTGTCAGTGTAATAACTGTTCTGGGGTTCGATGGAAGATGGAGGAAATAAAGTAGATAGTCCTTTCTGGAGAGAATATGTTCTGCTGATGCTAAAAGCAGTGATATGACTTATTTCATGTGCTTAAGATTTCATTAGGCTTCTGGGTCATTCATAAGGTCTTCAATCTATGCATTTGCCCTCTAACATTGGATTAAAGCACTAAATCTTCAATAATGGGCTTTAAATCACTTTCAACTGTCACTGATACTCTTTGCTGCTTCTATTCACTGTCTCTGTCTGTGGATTTGTAGGTTTAATGGCGATGGAGGTTTTTAACAGAGTTAATCACTCTGATTTGGATGAAAATATGTGTTTTAAACCCTCTCAGGAGTCTTTCCTACAATTTCTGGCTCTGAAAAAGCTTCCTCTGCGCTCTGTGTCACCATGACGATGACTGTGAGCAAGAACGGTTTTCACCGTCCATAACCTTGCAAAACATAATAAACTTGTTAAGAAAAAACCCTGGGAGTGGAGATGGATGTTGTGGAGGCATATGGAAATGGGGGCGCAGCGATGAGAATGGTGGATGCAGCGAAGAAAATGGGTAAAAATCATGGCGGAAAGGTGAAGAACTGAGCTGATGAAGGTTTGGGGCAAGGAAGATCCTGGACCATTGGATTAGATTAGACCATGGTGATCAATGGTCAAGATTCACCGGTGAAGTATGTTAAGACTGAATTAGGTGGAGGAAAAAATTTAGTGCTAAAACCCAAAATTCTAATGCTGGGCGAATACAAAAGAAAAGGAGTAAAATAGATGAAATCAGGGGCCTTTGGTGGTGGGACCTGGAGGCAGATGGAGAATGAATGTGGACCATCGGATCGCTAAAGAAATCAATGGCAAAGATATTCTGATGCAGTCCTTTGGGAGGGTTCGATGAAATAAACATGGGTGAAGACGTGATGTAGTATGAGCCGTTGATCTGGATCTGATCAACGGTCGGGATTGAATGGGGGATGACATAAGGAAGGGGTGGTTTTTGGAGGAAAACCGCTGTTTTTGTGTGACTTTAGAATGGTTTTGAAATTTTGCTGAAAAAACGCGATATGCTCTGTCGCCCGACACGTGTCCTTTAAAAACCGCTTACATCGCGTAAATTTGAACTATTAACTGTTGGACGCTAAAATCACGCGATATGCACCTCGGCGTTGGATGTGGGACCATGAGATCTGACGGTGCAAGATAGTGCGCGATAAGGGAAGACGCATGGTCGGTAAGGCGGGGAAAGGTCAATGGTGGTTTTAATGTGGGCCGTCAGATCTGTATGATGGACGGTCAGGATCAAAGGTAAAAGTGCTAATGTTTCGAAAGGGGAAAAGGTTATAATGAAGGGCAGAACAAATCTTGACCATCAGATCTAATAGATGGACGTCGGGGATTTAAAGATAAAGTGGAGGCAAAAGGGCCAGTGCATGGGTGGGGAGAAAGGAGAGCCCTTGGATCAATAGGGATTGACAGCTGAGATCCAATTGCAATAGAGAAAGGCAAGGGCCAAAAACTCTGATGGTTTTGAACTTGTGATTACGCGTGGACCGTTGGATCGGCGGGAGATCAATGGTGGAGATCTGATCGAAGGGGAAGTGATGGAGGAAAATGAGCGGAGAGCGACGAGATCTGGACCATTGGTTCTTGTGGATTCAATGGTTCAGATCTAATCGGCGGATCAGCATCAGAGGAAACCATGGAACGCGAAAGAAAAAAGTTGCGATTGCCGATTGTGTGATGGAGCATAGGCCGTTAGATCGTTGGAGAGATCAACGATTGAGATCAAATCGAAGGCTGATGAAGTGATGTGGTGGGCACAGGGGCGGAGCGTGATTCAATCTGGGTCGTTGGTTCTTGTGGATTCAACGGTCCAGATTAAAACCAACGGGTGATGATGGGCTCAGTGATCAAAGGCGCGACGTATCCTGACCATTGGTTCTTGTGGATTCAACGACCAGGATCTAATCGAAGAGTCGGCCAATAGGGGAGACAGAAAGTGGGAACGTTGGGCGCGCGCGATGCGATTTCGCGCCAGCCGTCGAATCATGGAAGGGATCGACGGTGGATATGCGATCAGAGGTCGATGAGGAGATGGGGTGAGGCGCGGTGAGAATTCAGCGCTGGCCATTAGATCTATACAGATCAACAGCTAATATTGCTACGGAGGTGCACAGAACAAAAGACAATCGCATCGGAGGATTTCAATTGTCAAAGGAAATGCGCTCACCATAAACTTCTGATTGCGATTAGCATCATGAGCTTAGCACCTAGTCCTGGCACTAGATTACATGCAAAATGGGGCTATGGGCTGGGCCGAAAGGGGCTTAAGCCTGATATATGGTAAAAAGTGGGTTTTTGGGCCAAAAAACAGAGTTTTTAGGGCTTAGAAAGGGGTTCCAGTAGAGGAATAAAGGGGTTTTTTAACTAAATGAAGGGAGCCATAAGGTCTAAAAGGGGGAATTTGGTGAATTAGATGACTTAGGAAGGGATTTTGAGGGTTTTAGGGAAATTTTGAGAAGGGAAAAAAGGGGCTAAAATGGGGAATGGGATAAAAGGGAGCAGATGGAGGTTTTCTTGAGCACAATGTTTTCACAAACAGCGAAGGGTTTTTCAGTGGAAACAGCAGTGAAGATATTTTCAAGGGAAAATACACAGAGAGGCTTCAAGAATGAGATATTTTCAAAGGAAATGTATCTCTTGAAGGCTTAGAAACATATTTAGCCACATGTTTGCTCTGTCAAAATTTATAGGTGGCTAACAGTGGCTCCACATGGGGATGGCATCTTCTTGAAGGTGTCAAGAATCTCAGAAAATAGTCTTTGGAGTAGGCTAGATGCCCAGTACTTGACACATCTTTTCTTTCTTTAATCAGCTGCCACAAATCATGAAGACATCATATCAGCAGAAAACATTCTCCCAAACAATCTACCTACCCATCCTACAGTCCTAACATTTTTTCTTCAAGGTGCATTTAGATTTGCAGAGCTTCTTCATCATTTTTTTATTATTGAAAGTAGAAAACAAACTAATCTAATTCTACTCTTATTCCTCCATGAGACTGAATTAAACAGTTGGCCTCATAGCTTCTCTACCTACCCTGATATCTACTAGGATTAAACTGTCTAGCAGATTTCATTCTCTACATTCTAAAACAGAAATTGAAACACAATCAAACTAGGATTAGACTGTCTGGCTTGTTGTGGGTCCATGGCATAAAGGCCAGCTGCTCATGAACTGAAACTTTGCAGAAATTAAAAAGAACTGACTAAATGCTCACAAAATGAGATTTATTGATATTTCCTACCTACCCTACTCTAACTTAAAATATTTACATGTCTAGCTGACAAACACTCTTTTCCAATGCATCCAGTCAATCAGATCATCCCATGACTGGTCTTTTTTGCTTATCTCTTTGAGCATGTTGGATAGGCAGAGCCACTCCCATTCTCTTTTTTTATTAACAACAGCTTTTAAAATATTTCTTGTTGTATGCAACAAGCTGCTCAAAATGACCTTTGATCCTTCTTCAAATGTCTACAGGGAATGAGCATAAGGATCATGAAATGATACCTAGTTGTGAGTATTTAGCAAGGAAGCTTCAACCAGGTTTGCTTCCTCCTCCACTGGATCAAGAACAAGACTCTCTTGAGAAAGAGAAACTCCCTCATCTTCATCATTATTTGAACTGGAGGACTCATCATATTTTGCAGTTTTGTCCTCTTGTAGCTCTGAGATATGCTGATCTGGTGGGCTGAGCTCTGTGAAAAGATCAATGTATTCTTGAGCAGGGGTATGTTCCTTTGCTTCCTCTTTTTCAAGAGAAGGCTCCTTGGTTTCAACCTGCTCAAAAATTTCTTCAATTTTCTCCTCTTCACCTTTTGAGTTGAAAGGTTGTTGATCTCCAATCACATGAAAATTGTTACTAATGATTTGTAATGGAGTGAAGCAAAGATATAGAGGTCCTTCACCCTCTTCTGCACTTTTAAAACTTTCTTCATCAGTATCATAAATAGCATGGCTTGGTTCATTACTTTCTTGGAGTTGATGGAATTGATCTTCCTCCCCTAAATCTACTAATGATGACCCTGCAAGATCACCTTCTGTTTGGAGGACATCATCATCATATAGATCAAAAATAGGAAGATCATGAATGTAAGTAATGCTACCAATTAGACATATTGGATTATCAGCTGATCTTTCTTCATTCTATTTTACATGGGGGATTTCCAACTATGTACAACAATGCTCATTAGTTGAACGGGCAAGGATGTCTGTTCTGCAAAAAATGTCAGAGGCTGGCTATCTATTGATGATCTGATCCATTTCCTCTTCTGTAAAAGGGGAAGATTTTCTTGTATTTCTTTGACCAGAAGTGCAACAGCTCTCTATTCCTTGTGAATACTGGATTTGAGGCTGGATGTCATCTTGGGCCTCGACTACAAGGGATGATGAATCAATGTTTGTGCTTGCAGGTATATCTTGAGGAATGTCCTTTACTTATGGACTGATTTCTTCCTCAACTGATTCATCTGGGTTCTTGTGGTGTATGTAAAACTCTTGAATGGTTGTTAGTAGGTCTTTAGGATGCATGTTAACCAGATCCTTATCAATGTCTAACAGGTATTGTATGAAGTTCTGAGATTGATCACAGCAATACCATGATAAGGATGGAGAGTTTTCTTTGTATCTCTCATAAAATACTCAGTGCATGTCTTTCAAAGAAAACAAACTCCTAGGTTCTAACCATTCATACCAGTCTCTTGCTTTATCTTCTAATGTTGCCATGAAAATTTTCATAAGACAGTCCTCATTCCATTCAACTTTAAACCTCCACACATGTATATGAAACTTGATGAGATGTAGCAAGGGGTCATCAAAATTTTCACCTTGAAAGGTAGGTAGGTTTTTCAACCAAATTACTTCAAGAATTTTGTGTGGGAATCCAGGGATATGATCCCTACTCATTGGGGCATATCTTCGCTATATATGTGGAAGCATGTTGCAAATCAAATAAGAGGTAATTGTGTCTTCTCAACCATTTCAAAGTATTTTACCAATGGAGTCATTTTTTCTTTTGGAGTTATGGAGTGTGGAGTCACCAGGTGGATGAATTTGAATGTTTGAAGAAGGATGTTTTCCACCATCAGCAATTAAATACCAATCTAACTAGATATTTTGGGTCTTCTAAGGTCCTAAGGGTATAAGATGAAATTCACTCAGAGTTCCCCAGTGGAGTCGCCATTATGTTGGGGTTCCTATGTTTTGGCTAGATTGGCAAGACCAAAAGATAAGATAACATCAAACCACTTTGGGATCCCAGGATCTAGCCCTCCTGGATCCAGAGAGGGATATCTCTAATAGATGCAAAGAATAATATATCTTTAAAGCTCAAAATGAGGTATTAGGCTAGGTATGAAGCACAAGGTTTTTTTATTTTGATTGTTTGGTTGGATTTGTTGGAGATCATTAACTGAGAAGGTTATGAAAGTAAGGAACTAAATAGAAGGATGTTTCAACATGGGAAGATTAGTCAAGAGAAGTGTCAATCCATTGGGCTATGGAGTCATGAAAGGGGATTACTTGCATAACAAATATCCAAGGTTTTCCATAGGGAAAGTCATCTATACCAAAGGATATTTTTAGATAGATGGTGGAATGGAACATTTAGAAGTGAGGTGAAATGAAAGAGACCAAATTGCAGCCTAAGATCAGGTCAGATGTCATTTAAATCCAGGCCTACTTTTGACATACTTCAAAGGAGACTCTCAATAAGACACAAAGGGTAGCTTAAGATCAGTTCATATGTCATTTAAATCAAGACCTGCTTTCAACATACTCTCAAGGAAGAAAATCCAGCAGTCCTCATAACTACTTTCAGAATAGTAGAAAACATTTGAGATGAACATAGAGCAAGGCCTAAGGTCAGAGAAGGGCTTTTAACCTCCAATGCTTTTGACACTCACTCCCGATTTGAAACTCACTTGCAGTAGTATATCCTAAGCCAGATTACTAATTTCTTATTAGAGAATTTATGGACAGTATGATAAAACATGAAAGGAGACAATTACAGTAAGGAAACATCACCAATAATATAGACCAAGATCCTGTGAATCTGCTTGTTCAATTGATGTGAAAAACCAGTCACATACTCTGAGTCCAATGGTTATTTACAGTCCAGACTTCTCTTCCCAGCCTACTATATTACAAACTACTAAGATACCTCCCCTCAATAACAATTCTACAACTAATATAATCCATATCTACCAACAACAACCTTTCAATATACTTTACAGGGGTTCTTATAGGAGAATGAATAGAAGTGGTAGTAGTTGTAAATTTAATTAATTCATTAAGAAAGAGTGGAGGAAGTGTTCGTGCCCATTCTACTTAATGGCTCTGTATTGACATATTGGTACTCTTCAGGTTGTTTTAGAAGTCTTGTCAGGTTGACATTAACCTCAGATGTGTTCTTTGAAGTCCTCTCTGACTGTAAGGTACTTTGTATTGCCTTTTGAAATAAGTAACATGGATAGAAAGTCTACAGGTCTCCATACTTCCATAACTGTTGTCCTGATAGTTCTTTAGAGGCTTCTGTCAGTGCAATAACTGTTCTGGGGTTCGATGGAAGATGGAGGAAATCAGGTAGATAGTCCTTTTTGGAGAGAATATGTTATGTTGATGCTAAAAGCACTTATATGACTTGTTTCATGTGCTTAAGGTTTCATTAGGCCTATGGGTCATTCATAAGGTCTTCAATCTGTGCATTTTCCCTCTAACACTGGATTACAACACTAAATCTTCAATAATGGGCTTTAAATCACTTTAAACTATCACTGATACTCTTTGCCGCTTCTGTTGACTGTCTTTGTCTGTGGATTTCCGGGTTTAATGGCGCTGGAGGTTTTTAACAGAGTTAATCACTCTGATTTGGATGAAAATATGTGTTTTAAACCCCCTCAGGAGTCTTTCCTGCAATTTCTGGCTCTGAAAAAGCTTCCTCTGCGCTCTGTGTCACCATGACGGTGACTGTGAGAAAGAACGGTTTTCACCGTCCGTAACCCTGAAAAACACAATAAACTTGTTAAGAAAAAACCCTTGGAGTGGAGATGGATGCTGTGGAGCCCTGTGGAAATGGGGGCGCAGCGATGAGAATGGTGGATGCAGCGAAGAAAATGGGTAAAAATCATGGCAGAAAGGTGAAGAATTGAGCTGATGAAGGTTTGGGGCAAGGAAGATCCTGGACCGTTGGATTAGATTAGACCATGGTGATCAACAGTTAAGATTCACTGGTGAATTCTGTTAAGACTGAATTAGGTGAAGGAAAAACTTTAGTGCTAAAAGCCAAAAGTCTAATGCTGGGCAAATACAAAGGAAAAGGAGTAAAATAGATGAAATCAGGGGCCTTTGGCGGTGGGACCCGGAGGCGAAGGGAGAATGAATGTGGACCATTGGATCGCTAAAGAAATCAATGGTAGAGATCTTTCGATGCAGTCCTTTGGGAGAGTCCGATGAAAGAAACATGGGTGAAGACGCGATGCAGTATGAGCTGTTGATCTGGATTAGATCAATGGTCGGGATTGAATGGGGGATGACATAAGGGAGGGGCGGTTTTTGGAGGAAAACCACTGTTTTCACGTGACTTTAGAATGGTTTTGAATTTTTTTTGAAAAAACATGATATGCTCTGCCGCTCGACACGTGTCCTTTAAAAACCGCTTACATCGCGTAAATTTGAACTATTAACTGTCGGACGCTGAAATCACGCGATATGCACCTCGGCCGTTGGATGTGGGACCGAGAGATCTGATGGTGCAGGATAGTGCACGATAAGGGAAGACGCACAGTCAGTAAGGCGGGAAAAGGTCAGTGGTGGTTTTAATGTGGGCCGTCAGATCTATATGATGGATGGTCAAGATCAAAGGTAAAAGCGCTAATGTTTCCAAAGGGGAAAAGGTTATAATGAAGGGCGGAACAAATCCCAACTATTAGATCTAAGAGATGGATGGTGAAGATTTAAAGAGAAAGCGGAGGCAGAAGGGCCAGTGCATGGGTGGGGAGAAAGTTGAACCCTTGGATCAATCAGGATTGGCAGCTGAGATCCAATCGCATCGGAGAAAGGCAGGGGCCAAAAACTCCGATGGTTTTGAACTTGCGATTACGCGTGGACCGTTGGATCAGCAGGAGATCAACAGTGGAGATCTAATCGGAGGGGAAGTGATGGAGGAAAATGAGCGGAGAGCAACGAGAACTGGACCGTTGGTTCTTGTGGATTCAACGATCCAGATCTAATCAGCGGATCGGCATCGGAGGAAACCATGGAATGCGAAAAAAAAAAGCTACGATTGCCGATTGTGTGATGGAGCATAGGCCATTGGATCGTTGGAGAGATCAATGGTTGAGATTAGATCGGAGGCTGATGAAGAGATGTGGTGGGCACAGGGGCGGAGCGCGATTCAATCTGGGCCGTTGGTTCTTGTGGATTCAACGGTCTAGATTAAAATCGGCGGGCGATGATGGGATCAGTGATCAAAGGCACGACAGATCCTGACCATTGGTTCTTGTGGATTCAACGGCCAGGATCTAATCGGAGAGTTAGCTAATCGGGGAGACAGAAAGTGGGAACGTTGGGCGCGCGCGATGCGATTTCGCGCCAACCGTCGGATCGTGGAAGGGATCGACGGTGGATATTCGATCAGAGGTCGATGAGGAGATGGGGTGAGGTGCGGTGAGAATTCAGCGCTGGCCGTTAGATCTATACAAATCAATAGCTAATATTGCTGCGGAGGTGCACAGAACAAAAGACAATCGCATCAGAGGATTTCAATTATCAAAGGAAATGCGCTCACGATAAACTTCCGATTGCGATTAGCGCCATGGGCTTAGCGCCTAGTCCTGGCACTGAATTACATGCAAAATGGGGCTAAGGGCTGGTCCGAAAGGGGCTTAAGCTTGATATATGGTAAAAAGTGGGTTTTTGGGCCAAAAAACAGAGTTTTTAGGGCTTAGAAAGGGGTTCCGATAGAGGAATAATGGGGTTTTTAAACTAAATGAAGGGAGTCGTAAGGTCTAAAAGGGGGAATTTGGTGAATTATATGACTTAGGAAGGTATTTTGAGGGTTTTAGGGAAATTTTGAGAAGGAAAAAAAGGGGTTAAAATGGGGAATTTGCAGGGATAAAAGGAAGCAGATGGAGGTTTTCTTGAGCACAATTTTTTCACAAACAGTGAGGCTTTTTTAGTGGAAATAGCAGTGAAGATATTTTTAAGGGCAAAGACGCAGAGAGACTTCAAGAATGAGAGATTTTTAGAGGAAATGTATCTCTTCAAGGCTCAGAAACATATTTAGCCACCTGTTTGCTCTGTCAAAATTTATAGGTGGCTAACAACATCGATTCACTCCCTTGAATCAGTCTAATCATTATTTTAATAGGTTAAATAAGCCATATCAAATCAAGAAAGTAAAAGGAAAATATGGGGGGCTAGGGAACATTTTAAGGATGGAATTCTATCTTAAAGTTTAGAAACCTTGGTGAATATTGCTAATCTCTAATAAACAAATTATATAATTTTTTATGATACTTTTGTAAAAATATCAAGATTTTTTTATTATATTATATTATTCTATATAATATCTTGGCAATTTATAAGTTAAAATATTTTTTAAGGTAGTGATTCTTTTATATGAGTACCTTTTTGAGAGTTTTCTACTTTAGTTTTTCAATTATCCTTTGTTGAAACCCTCATAACTTTATTTTCATATCATCTTATCATATTTTTCATGAATAATGGCCATATGAGCTCTAAGAACATAAAAAGGTAAAAATCCCAATATATTTATGGTTTTGTGTGCCTTTATTTATAAAACTTATTTAATTTGCAAAGATTATTGAAACTGAAAAATTCCGCAACTCTGGTGACAATTTGTAGCTACATCTAAGGTTTGAATGTTTTTTGAAGTAAACATGTCAAATAAATCATATGGGAAGGTGTCAAACCACTCCAACATGGTGTTCCACCCATTTGGAGTAAGAAAAATATCATTGGATGACCACGATAGCCTTGTAAAACTAGCAGTCAATCATTGTTTGGCATATGGAACAACAGAAGAATGCATCAGAACTATTACTTGGCATTGGTGTGACTTCAAGCAAGCCTGATCATATTTTGGAATCTAAGGATTAGCAAGAATAAGTGATGATGTGTCCAATATATCTTCATATGATACACCGAGTTATCAAAAAATTACAATAATTAAAAATACAAATGTAATAGGACACCTGATCATCACTTATCTCTTTAGATTTATAGCAATGTATTTCTTACTTATATGTTGTCAAAAAATATTATAAATAGGCTCGTTGAAAATAAAGGAACATATATTGTCAATGAAAGAATAATCTATATTTCCACGTGCTTTTCAGTTTAATATTAAGTATTTCCTCTTGCTATCATTAAGTTTCGATGAGAAAGTTGCACCAGTAGTAGTACAATTTCTATGTGTTTTTTATCTAATGCGTCACATGGAGGGGCCCATTGTGGCATGTGAGACATGTAATATAATATTCTTTACCATACGTTGTTTTTTCTCTCTTTTTTTCACAAGTAGACATTTTGTTTCTTTTTATAGTTAGTTTTGTAGTTTCGCTCACTAATATTCTTCTCTTACAAGAATAGATCAAGTGCTTGAATTATATTGAAAACACCATAAATATTTGCATTTACATATTTCTATCTTGGTTTTCAAGTTCCTGTGGTTATTGTTTACTGAAGAGCTTGCCGGATTATCCACAGTCTTACGAAACATTTGTCGACGTTTCGAATCCCAACGGGGATCCATCTTCAGGACATTGGAATATATCTTCATATGATCCATCTTCAGGACATTGGAATATATATTTTCATTCATTTCCAACTCTTTGATCTTACATTCATTCCCTTGTTTCACAGTCATATTTTAAGGTTTATGATCACATAATTTCATTCTCATAGTTACTTGCATAACACAAACTTGCATCATAGGTTTTAACTCATTTCACATGAAATAATTCTAAGCATTGATCAAACACCCTTTCAAGTATTTCCAATTCAAAATTTTATATAGATAAGTTCACTACTTTCATAGATAAATTTCTATTATTTTCATAAACAAACATTATTTATTTCACAGATAGTAGTTTTTATTTCATCAGAATATGTTACTACTTTCTAAGTGAAAACTATCCTCACTTTCATTAGATTAAAATTTAAATAATTTGTTAAAATAGTTGTCTTTTCTTTCATAGAACATTTCATTATTTTCTTAGCATAATTTCCTTTATCTTCCTTAGGTCAAAATTTACTGCATTACTAGAATAATTGTCCTTGTTTTTACTAGATAAGATTTATTTTCTTTCTTAGGATAAAAAATCATGCTTTCATAGAATACATTTCAATTGTTTTCCTAGATTAAATTACCTTGCTTCCCTAATAAATTATGCTTAATCATATTTAAGTGAATATAAATTTCACCAGAATCAAGTGCATGTGATTTACCTAAGACAAATTCCATTGAAAAATAGAATCATATTTGCATTCATACAATAGAAATATTTCTAGAATTTCTTTAACATTGTGCATATTAGATTTCATGTCATCTTAGATTACGATTTCATTTTATAATTCTTTCTTTTATTTCATCTTATATGCCTTCTTAGAATAAGTTCCATTACCTTCATATTTTCACATTATTTCTCATTCATAGAATAAAACATTTATACAATTGAAAATTGATTTCCTACTGTTATCCCCCCTATGAAATTCTTGACAAGAAAGCTGGGGGCTAGATTGTTTTGGAGCCTTCAAGGAATGCCTTTCCCCTGAAAACCCATCCTCCTTGAAGTCTCTGAGTGCTATGCCTAATACAAATCCTATCTGCTGGTCCATTCCTAAAAAGGCCTACTGTTCCCCCTTGCACCCCTACAAAATGTCCCTTTCTCCCCTTTTTTCTTCCCTCTGTCAAAATCCCTCTATTTCCCCTAAAAATCCCTACACCCTTTGTTTCCCCAAATTCCCCCTTCATCTCCCTATCGTTACCCTTTGGGCCTCAAAATACATTAAAAAGGCTTAAAAAACCCTCTCCGGACCTTATATCAGGCCTAGCCCATTTTCTGATAAGCCCGCGCCCATTTTCTTCCATGTAGCCCAGTGCTATGACCAAGCACGAACGCCAAAATCGCTTGTCCCACAAAGTTCATCGGGCGTTTTCTCAACCGTCGATACATGTGGATCGAACGACAGACATCAAATCTCTAGCGCTCGCGTTTTCCCCCTGCTCAAACCTTTGTCGAGCCATCGCCATCCAAATACACAGTGATCCGACGGTCCGTAGCCTTTTCCGCCCAGTGGACCCTGCAGCGCACTATGTCAAACCTTCTGGTTTCCATCGCATCGCTTATGCGCGACAGGCGGTTTTTCTCCAATGCCCAGCGATTCCACTCATCGTGCACTGCGTGTCCCCCGTACGACGGCAAAACCGCCATCCCATCGCGCATTATCCTTCGAACCAAGCCGCGGAGCGATATGTGTAATACCCGTCCGATCTGTCAGCCCCCATTCGACGGCTATCATCCCTCGAAGTTGCACACGCGATAACCCATGTTATGGCTCGCCGTCTGTCGCCCTCCACCGTTGATCTCCGCCACGATCAACGGTCCAGATTTGTTCGCCCGCCGCTAACTTTTCCACTGTCTCCCAGTCCCACCACGTCATCTCCACGTGCATCCTCCGTACATACTCCCTTTCCATTGCATATAATTGGTTCGTTTCGTGTTTTTTTAACATTTTTTCGTTCGTTTTTCGCTCTGCAGATCGCCACCTCCACCAGAGTATATTTCCAGTGTTCCTCTGCATTTTTCTCCGCCATGTCACCGTCTACACTACCTTTCTCCACCTCCACATCATCTGCCACCCCATCCATCGTTTCTTCACTGTTTTCATGTTTTGCAGGGTTTCAAAGAAGCAAAAAACCGCCATGATGCACGCCTCTGTTACAGTGACAGTGAAATCAAAGAAGATCATCTACGGAGGCAGAATTTATAAAAAGAATGACCCGGGAAGGTGAAGACATGTCTTGCATTAAAGAAGGCTAGAGTTCAACACTGAAAACCTTCCAGCATCATTAAAAGCCCGAGCTAACCTGTCAGAAGCAAAAATGGAGCGGCAAAGTGGTTCAGTACAAAGCAAAGGAGATTGAGGCACGCTAATGAAGACCTTGAGCCTTAAATCAGTGGTTTAGAAGGCAAAGCATCAGTTTGAAGACCTTGAGGATCGATCAAAGGATCCTGAGCGCAAGTAAAAGGTAACATCAGGGTTTATTCATCAGCAGAATGTTTTTCTTCAACAAGTACAGGGCACCCATATAGCTTTTATTATGCACAATGTCCCTGAAGGAATTTCCACCCTAACAAGCAGTTCAAAACTGCCAGAGCATTTATATGACACATTTCTCAATAGTTTATTTTATTTTTGTTCAAAGCACCAGGAGTACTACAGCCAAAAGATGTCAAGATCATATCCGGAGAATATCACTCTTTCATAAAAGGGGTGACAGAGATTAAATACTTGGCATACAAGTAGAATGGGCCTCGACCCTCTTTCTTTCAGATGTTTAATATAGCATTTAGTGTTCACCTACCTCCTCAGTCGATCTTCTGTTTATCCTCTGATATAAAAACACAGAAGGAAGTTGTTGTTGGTTGTTGATGAGATATCAGTGGAACGCAAGCATTTTCCTCTTGAGACAAGTTCTCTGTGTAATATTGTAAGATAGGCTGAGATTTGATGTATTCAGACTGAATGTTCAAGCTATGGGATATGATGTACCTGATTGGTGTTGTTTTTAATATGACAAGCATATTTCTTTGGATCCTGATCTAAAGTAGCTGGTGATGTTTTCTTATCTCTGTGTTTGATTCCATTTCATTCCATTTCTACTGGCTCGCATCAAAAGTTTGGCATAAGATTTACCCTTGATAGGTACCTTATGTTGCTGCTCTCCCATCCCTTTATGTTTTCTGCTTATATGTGTATCTGAATATTGATTTCAATTGATTTAACCAGTGTAGTGGATGTTATTTCCTGCTCTCTGATGTATGAATTAATGAAATCCGTGTTTAGATGTTCTTGTTAAGATTTAGTTGGAGGAGTTGGGAACACTGGGAGGTCTAGAACCCAGTCTCTGCCTCACTAGAATCTCCCCATCCCGATTAAGCCTTTCTAATATCCCTTGTACTGCCTCTAATTTTGTCCAAGCAGGCCTGGAGTTAAATGACCTCTGGCCTGATCTATAGACAGAGTTGGTTGGTTCTTCTTTATCCTTTTTCAGTCCTTAATGTTCCATTTCACCAATCATTTTGCAAGATCCAAATGCTCTAGATGACTAGCCCAACTGAAAGCTTGCACATTGACTACAAATAAATCCTTTCTTGACTCCATTGCCCAATGGCCTTGATGTTCCCTGAGTTATCTGTCTTAGCCTAATTCCCTCTATGCTCATCCTTGTCTTATATTGGACCTTCCTTTCATGATTCCCAACAACCAAACACAAACAATCAAACAAACAAACCTTGTGCATATAACTAGCCTAACATCTCAAACTTTGAAGCCTCAAAGACATATATACTTTGACAATCATAGAGAGATCCCTCTCTGGACCTAGGAGGGCTAGATCCTAAGGTCTGAAAGTGGTTCTATGTTGTCTCATCTTTTGGTCTTGTCAAACTGGCCAAAACATGGGAACCCCAACATAATGGCGACTCCATTGGGGATATTCTGAGTACATTTTGCCTCAAACATTCTTAGAGACTCAGAAACTTAGAACTCTGGTTAGGTTGATAGTAAGTCACTCATTTCTTGAATAGACCTCCATTATTGAGTGTTCATCATACTCTTAGACAGAACCTGGAAAGGGCCAGGAAGCCTCCGGATCTCACACTCTCTCTGAGGTGACATATCTGGTAAATGCCCTCCCAGTCAATCTCTGTTGGAGTTTGCGGTTTTGAGGAGATCCCTGAAAGGTGATAGTGCCTGAAACACTGTGGTGGACAGTGTGACCCCTTAGACATACCCTCCACTTGGTGACTCCATTGTTCCTAAACGAAAAGGCTCCACTGGTGATCAGTAGGCCTGCTGATTATCTTGGTTTCACTTAGACTCCACTGGGAGACCAGCCTCTGAGACAACAATCAACCACAGCAGAAGCAACAAGTAGGGTTAAGCTGCTTGGCTAGGAAACAACATTTTGGTTTTCAGAACCATCCACACAAGAGCTTATCCCAATCCTAACCCACCTGAAATAGTTGACAATCCAAAGAGTATCCTCAAAGGAGCTCCTACACCCAAAAGACCAACTATTTCCAGTCACATTCATAGAGTTAATTCTACACCAGAAGACCTAGCAGCTCTATCACATTTCCTTCTCGACCTGGAACTACCTAACAGACTACCAAGAACTAGGTCATCCAGTGATCTAGAACAGCCAAACCTTGAGCCTCACAGTACACCATCTCATAGCGGTCAACACACTAGGGATAGAGGAACCCCTCCATCTACACCACCCGATATCCACTTCATTCAAAACTTGGGGCTCTCCCACCCTAGATCTGCTCAACAAACTTCTGCTGGTTCTAGTATCCCTGTCATCCATATATCAGCTACCCAAGCCAACCCTATACCTCATCAGAACATTATCATGGCAGCTTGGTATGCACCTTTAGTTTTACCTCAACCCATGCTACCCTTACCCAATGATTATCAGTCAAAAATCCCACACTTCACTGCTAAAGAATCCATCACAGCTCAGCAACACGTAGATAAGATGGAGGATTCTTTCGATTATATGGAAATTGATGATGAAACAATCAAAATGAGAATCTTTGCCCAAAGCTTAAGGGGTGATGTAAAGAAATGGTTTAAAGGCTTACCTCCTGGCAGTATCCAAGATCTCCCTGTATTATATCAGAACTTCATAAACAAATGGGAAACTAGGGCCAAACCTCGTCAGCTCCTAGCAGAATACATGTCCCTTAAAAGGAACGTAGGGGAGAGTGTCCATGATTACACCACTAGATTCAACAACATTTACAATGCTCCCCCTCCACACATGAAACCTCCACAAGGGATGGCCCTGGTTAAATATCCTGATGGATTTGATGCTGACATGGCCTACGAGCTTAGAGATAAAGAGTATAATACATTGGAAGACATGCAGAAAGGAGCCATAACCATAGAAGCAAACTTGATAGAGAAAAAGGCAAGATTAAAAGCTGAAAAAAGGGTAACATATAGGGATAAAAATGTAGCCTCCACATCTGATCCCAAATACGATAGACTGTCTAAAAATGTGGAAGAGCTACAACAAATGATAAAAGGGATGGTTGTCCAAAACAGAAACCAAAACCAGAACCAGAACGTTAGAAGAAACAATGCTGCCCCCAACAGACAAAGAGAGTTAGATCAACAAGTTGTTCCCCCATTTCAAGAAAAAAATTTGGATGAAGACGAGGGAACCATAGAAGAGTCTGAAGGGAATGCAATAAACATGTTCGAAACAGAAGATGTAGTCCTTAGCTATGATTCAGGGGAAGATCAGCCCTCACCTTCATACTGGGATGAGGAATGGTTAGAAACTGAGGATTACAGATTAGGATTCGAAAATGCCATGATGCAGGTCAGGGAACAATATGAACTTAGGAGCAAAAAGAACCAAGAAAATTCCAAAACAAAGACTCCTGAGGTAACCATCAAGAAAAGACCTGATAAAACTTTTAAAGAATCTGCTGCAAATAGAAAATCAGCAGCCGAAAGTTCTGGTAAACACAAGGAAAAAGACAACCAAGACACAGAAAAACAAAACCAACCATCTAGCAGCACTAGCACTGCAGTTAGTGCTCCTGATAAAACGATTCCTGACCTTGTACATAGTGAGAAATCACAAACTGATACAGCTGCTAAGACAGTAGCAAATAAAACAGAGTTGAGCACTCCAAAGACACAGTCCACTTTCAATTTAGAAAGTGAGATTGCAAAAATCAAAATCTCTGTACCATTATCTGAGCTGGCCACTCAGCATGTATATAAAGGCCAAATTTTGAAAGCATTGAATTTAGGGGAAAACAATGATACTGTAAATTTGAATGATGATCAACCTACCCTGCTGTTTGGTCCAAAGATTGAGGGAAAGTTTCAGGAAGGGGTAGTTCCACCTTTCTATATCAGTCTCAACATTCATGACAAAATGCTCCACAATGCCATGCATGATTCTAGAGCATCTCACAACTTAATGCCTAAGGTAGTGATGGAAAGGCTTGGCCTAGAGATAACCCAACCTTACAAAGATCTATATTCGTTCGACTCTAACAGAGTAAAATGCCTAGGCCTAATCAAAGACTTATGTGTGAGCTTGACCCAGATTCCTGCCAAATGTATGGTCATGGATGTTGTGGTGGAAGATGTGCCACCTAAGTATGGCATGCTATTGTCAAGATCATGGGGAGCCAAACTGCAAGGAACAATGCAGATGGATGGCTCATATGCCACTATCCCTATATTTGGCCAACTTAGAAGACTGTATAGAGAGTCCCAGATGAAATTCCTAGTCAGTAGCCCCGAGAAACCTGAAAATTCACCATTATACTCTGTGCACACAGACCTGGATTCTTTCATTCTTTATAACGACTCATCCTCAGTAGAGCCAGCGTCAGGAAACAGAAATACAAACAATAACACAGAGCCCATGGACTTTAGCATAATGGCTACCCTAGAAGAATACGATGAAGAAAACCATGGGCAAAGTACTGAAAACGAAACTCTGAGCGAACCTGAAACGGAAACAGAACGCAAATAGTAGGATAGCCAACTCTCTGGACTCCACATATGTCATGAAGAACAAGATAACCCACAACCTAGTACAGGCTCCCCAATGCAACATAATGGCGAACCCCTGTGGGAAATGAACTTCGATGGGTCCTGTACTAGGCAAAATGCTGGAGCAGGGGTGTGGCTACGTAACACAGAAAATGATCACGCAGAGAGCCACGCTGTGAATCTGCATTTCAAATGCACAAATAATATTGCAGAATATGAGGCTCTCATCCTGGGACTGAACCTATTGAAAAAATTAGGAGCCCATAGGATAGCTGTGAGAGGAGACTCAGAGTTGGTTATCAAACAGGTGAATGGTGAATACACAGCAAAACACCCCAGGTTAAGAGCATACCGGAACGACACTCTGAATTTATTGAAAACATTTTTTGAATATGAGTTAGTGTTTGTTCCCAGGAATCAAAACGTTATTGCTAATGGGTTAGCTTGCCTGGCTAGTTCATATCCAAAAACTCCCCCTGACCAACAAATCATCATTCAAACCAAGTTCAAACCTGCAGTGCCAAACAACGAAAAATATTGGCAGGTCTTTGAAGGAGACAAACAGATCGATGATTTCCTAGTGGGCGGGAATGAGTTTGAATTTTCTGATTCAGACTCAAAATCTGAAGACAGCTGCCCAAGTGAGGATCCCCCAGATGAACAAGAAACACCCTGTAACATAGAAATAAACGTCCTTTCTGAGGAAACTAGAAGTCCAACCATAAGATGTGAAACCGCGGAAAATGAGGAAATGGAGGTGTTGCAGGCCAAAGATAAGAACATACCCAGAGGCCTGGTGCCCCTAGAGGACCTTTTTGACTTTGATGACGTAGAAAAAAATCCCACTATAGAACATGCAGACTCAGACATAGAAGAATGCAACATAGGCACTGGAGAAAAGCCCAAAATGATTAAACTGGCTAAGTCTATACCTGCAGACATGAAGAAAAAATACATTGACCTGTTTAGGGAATTCATTGATGTGTTTGCATGGAGATATGAAGACTTAAAGGCCTATGACACCAACATCATACAACACAAGATACCCTTGAAGGAAAATCAGAAACCTTTCAGACAAAAAATCCATAGGATCAATCCAAAACAATTGCCTGTAGTAGAGAAAGAGATCGAAAAGATGTATGATGCAGGCATAATAGTCCCTGTAAGGTTTTCTGACTGGGTGTCAAACTTAGTGGCTGTGAGAAAGAAAACGGGGGAGATCAGATTGTGCATAGACTTCAGAAACCTCAACAGAGCCTCCTTGAAAGACAACTACCCTTTGCCTAGAATGGAACATATCCTACAGAAGGTAGTGGGCTCTAAGAGAATCTCCCTGCTTGATGGTTTTTCAGGATACAATCAGGTTCTTGTACTCCTAGAAGATCAACTCAAAACAACTTTTACCACTCCATGGGGCACCTTCATGTATGTGAAAATGCCTTTTGGATTTATGAACGCTGGAGCTACCTTCCAGAGAGCGATGGATATAGCTTTCTCAGATGAGATAGGGCACTTCATAGTTATCTACTTAGATGACTTGACTGTCTTTTCTAAAACTGAAGAAGAACACCTGAAACATCTGAGGAAAGTCTTTGAAAAATGTAGAAGGTACGGTCTGTCCTTAAATCCTAAGAAAACTATATTTGGGCTGCAAGAAGGCAAACTTCTTGGCCACATTATTTCTGAGAAATGGATTAGGATAGACCCACAACAAGTTGAGGGAATACTTCAAATCACACACCCGAGAAACATCAAGGAGTTACAGTCCTTCATAGGGAAGATCAATTTCCTTAGGAGATTCATTCCCAATCTTGCTGAGCACCTTAGGAAAATGACCAACATGCTGAAGAAGAATGCAAGAATTAAGTGGACTATTTAAGCCAAGAAATCTTTTGAGTCGGTAAAACTTGCACTCACTCAAGCCCCTATCCTTATCAGCCCAGACTTCTCAAAGGATTTCCTCATCTTTTCGTTTTCCTCCCAGCATACAATAGCTGCAGTCTTGCTGCAAAAAAACAAGGAAGGAAATGAATAGCCAATTGCCTTCTTCAGCAAAGCGCTAAGAGATGCACCCTTAAAGTACAACATAATGGAAAAGCAAGCCTATGCTCTGGTAAAGGCCTTAAAGGAATTTAGGGTGTACATTCTACATTCTCACATCGTTGCTTATGTGCCAAATATAGTGGTTAAAGATATCTTGTCCCAGGACCCTGATGGGAAAAGGGGCAAATGGATTGCTACGATCTTGGAATACGACCTTGAAATAAAACCCACCAAGCTGATCAAAGGTCAAGGCCTGGCCCAATTAATGGCTGAATCAAACTTGCAGGCCCTTGACATTAACATGATAAATGCCTTAGATGAGCAGGAAGGATTGCCCCAGCCAACTATTGAGGGGAGGTTTCAGAACTCTCCTTGGTATTCCGATATCCTTTATGTGCTCACTAACCTCAATGCCCCTCCAGAACTGTCCAAAACAAAGGCCAGATTCTTAAAACTCAAAGCTAGAAGTTACTGCATTTTAAATGAAAACCTATACTGGAAGAATCCAAATGGCCTATTGTTGAAATTTTTGTCTGAAACTGAAGCCGAATGAGTCAAACAATAATTCCATGCTGGGGAGTGTGGAGGCCACCTGAGTTGGAAAGCCACTGCAAACAAGATACTCAGGGCTGGTTACTACTGGCCTACACTCTTCAATGATGTCCATAAAATGATTCTTACCTGCCACAAATGTCAAATCTTCGAAGGAAGAAGAAAGCTCCTCCCCCTCCCTTTACAACCTATCACTGTAGAAGGTCCCTTCATGCAATGGGGCCTAGAATTTATAGGAGAAATTCATCCTACCTCCTCTGGACAACATAAATGGATCTTAAATTCTACAGATTACTTCACTAAATGGATAGAAGCCATACCCACTAGGAATGCCACTGATTCGGTCATCATTAGGTTCCTAGAAGATTACATCCTTTCCCGGTTTGGCTGTCCAAGAAAAATAATCACTGAAAATGCTGCTGCTTTCGGATCCAAGAGAATGATTGATTTCTGTCACAGGTACGGAATAGTACTGGGTCATTCAACTACCTATTACCCCCAGGGTAATGGATTGGCTGAATCATCTAACAAAAGCCTGGTCACAATCATCAAAAAACTGCTGGAAGAGAACAAGAAGTCGTGGCATAAAAAGTTGACACATGCTCTGTGGGCTGACAGGCTCACCACAAAGAAATCCATTGGCATGTCACCATTCCAGCTTGTCTATGGAACCGAAGCATTTTTTCCTACCAGCCTGGGAGTGCCAGTGATTAAGCTTGTCCAAGATATTCAGACAGAGGAAAACAGTATGGTGAGAAGAATTAATGAAACTATCCATCTTCAGCAAACAAGGGAGCAGGTTTATAGCAGAGCTGTCAGAGTTCAGGAAAGCATAAAGAGACAGTTCGAAAAAAGGACCAAGGCTTCAGATTTCAAAGTTTGGGACAAGGTTCTGAAATGGGATTCAAGGAGAGAGGACAAAGGCAAACATGGTAAGTTTGACAACTTGTGGCAAGGTCCATATATTATTCAAGCCACTGTGGATCCTAATGCATTTTTCTTACAAGAACTTGATGGTACAGAGCTGGTTGGGGGTCCTGTCGATGGCAGGATGCTCAAACACTACTTCTGCTAATTTTAATTTCCAGTTCCATTTCCATTGTACATACCATTGCAGTTTTACTTTCGAGAAAACAGAGAAAAATGTTTCAAAAAACAGAAGAGAAAGAAGAGGTTTAGACACGCTCAAATCATGAACCTCTGTAGCATTAAGATTGGTTCTAATAAGCTCATGCATTTTCCTGAGTAAGGGCCTACTCCAGGCCAATTGAACGAGCAAGACATGTACGACAAACTTGGTATGGAGTTTTCTCTTGCTCAGAAAAATTCTCAAGATGAGGCTCACGAAGATATCCCACCTCAGGATCAGACCATACAGGAAGTAAAGAAGCTGGTCCTAATACGCTCAAAACCTGGACCAGCAAAAGAAAAGAAGAATCAGCTCTAACATGCTTAAAACCAGAGCTGAAATGAAGAGAAGAAGTGACTCTAATACGCTCAAAACCTGAGTCACAGAGAAAGAAGGATATTTCAAAATTGCAGATTTCATGCCTTCACAGTTTTGCTTTCAGTTTTCCACAAGTCTTCACTCCAGCAAGTCAGACAGTCTAATCCTGGCTTGGCTGTTTGTCAATTTCCTGTCTTATAATGTAGGAGAAGAAATATTTTGGACAGTTTAATCCCAGCAGATGTTAGATTAGGTAGAGAAGCATATGAGGCCAACTGTTTAATCTGGTCTCATGGAGAAATAAGGGTAGATTTAGAATAGGTTGTTTTTTGTTTTGAGAATAAAATGTAAAGGGTCTGCTAGCTCAAATGCACCCTAAAAAAGAAAAAATGCTAGGACTGTAGTTTGGGTAGATAGATTGGTTGGGAAATATTTCTGCTGATGTTTCTATCATATTGTGGCAGCTAAAAATTGAAGAAAGAAAGGGATGTGCCAAGCAGCAGGCATCTGGCCTACTCCAAAGATCATTTCTGGTTTCTTGACTCCTTCAAGAAGAAGCCATCCCCATGTGGAGCCACTGTTAGCCCCCCTATGAAATTCTTGACAAGCAAGCTAGGGGCTAGATTGTTTTGGAGCCTTCAAGGAATGCCTTTCCCCTGAAAACCCATCCTCCTTGAAGTCTCCGAGTGCTATGCCTAATACAAATCCTATCTGCTGGTCCATTCCTAAAAGGCCTACTGTTCCCCCTTGCACCCCTACAAAATGTCCCTTTCTCCCCTTTTTTCTTCCCTCTGTCAAAATCCCTCTATTTCCCCTAAAAATCCCTACACCCTTTGTTTCCCCAAATTCCCCCTTCATCTCCCTATCATTACCCTTTGGGCCTCAAAATACATTAAAAAGGCTTAAAAAACCCTCTTCGGACCTTATATCAGGCCTAGCCCATTTTCTGATAAGCCCACGCCCCTTTTCTTCCATGTAGCCCACCGCTATGACCAAGCGCGAACCCCAAAATCGCTTGTCCCACAAAGTTCATCGGGCGTTTTCTCAACCGTCGATCTATGTGGATCGAACGGCAGACATCAAATCTCCGGCGCTCACATTTTCCCCTTGCTCAAACCTTTGTCGAGCCATCGCCGTCCAAATACACAGTGATCCGACGGTCCGTAGCCTTTTCCGCCCAGTGGACCCCGCAGTGCACTATGTCAAACCCGTCGGTTTCCATCGCACCGCTTATGCGCGGCAGGCGGTTTTTCTCCAATGCCCAACGATTCCACTCATCGCACGCCACATGTCCCCAGTATGATGGCAAAACCGCCATCCCATCGTGCATTATCCTTTGGACCAAGCCGCGGAGTGATATGTGTAATACCCGTCCGATCTGTTAGCCCCCATCCGACGGCTATCGTCCCTCGAAGTTGCACACACGATAACCCATGTTATGGCTCGCCGTCTGTCACCCTCCACCGTTGATCTCCGCCACGATCAACGGTCCAGATTTGTTCGCCTGCCGCTAACTTTTCCACTGTCTCCCGGTCCCGCCACGTCATCTCCACGTGCATCCTCTGTACATACTCCCTTTCCATTGCATATAATTGGTTCGTTTCGTGTTTTTTTAACGTTTTTTCGTTCGTTTTTCGCTCTGCAGACCGCCACCTCCACCAGAGCAGATTTCCAGTGTTCCTCTGCATTTTTCTCCGCCATGTCACCGTCTGCACTACCTTTCTCCACTTCCACATCATTCGCCACCCCATCCATCGTTTCTTCACTGTTTTCATGTTTTGCAAGGTTTCAAAGAAGCAAAAAACCGCCATGATGCACGCCTCTGTTACAGTGACAGTGAAATCAAAGAAGATCATCTACGGAGGCAGAATTTATAAAAAGAACGACCCGGGAAGGTGAAGACAGGTCTTGCATTAAAGAAGGCCAGAGTTCAACACTGAAAACATTCCAGCATCATTAAAAGCTCGAGCTAACCTATCAGAAGCAAAAATGGAGCGGCAAAGTGGTTCAGTACAAAGCAAAGGAGATTGAGGCGCGCTAATGAAGACCCTGAGCCTTAAATCGGTGGTTTAGAAGGAAAAGCATCAGTTTGAAGACCCCGAGGATCGATCAGATGATCCTGAGCGCAAGTAAAAGGTAAAATCAGGGTTTATTCATCAGCAGAATGTTTTCTTCAGCAAGTACAGGGCACCCATACAGCTTTTATTATGCACAATGTCCCTGAAGGAATTTCCACCCTAAAAAGCAGTTCAAAACCACCAGAGCATTTATATGACACATTTCTCAGTAGTTTATTTTATTTTTGTTCAAAGCACCAGGAGTACTACGGCCAAAAGATGTCAAGATCATATCCGGAGAAGATCACTCTTTTATAATAGGGGTGACAGAGATTAAATACTTGGCATACAAGTAGAATGGGCCTCGGCCCTCTTTCTTTCATATGTTTAATACAACATTTAGTGTTCACCTACCTCCTCAGTCGATCTTCCATTTATCCTCTGCTATAAAAACACAGAAGGAAGTTGTTGTTGGTTGTTGATGAGATATCAGTGAAACGCAAGCATTTTCCTCTTGAGACAAGTTCTCTGTGTAATATTGTAAGATAGGCTGAGATTTGATGTATTCAGACTGAATGTTCAAGCTATGGGCTATGATGTACCTGATTGGTGTTGTTTTTAATATGACAAGCATATTTCTTTGGATCCTGATCTAAAGCAGCTGATGATGTTTTCTTATCTCTGTGTTTGATTCCATTTCATTCCATTTCTACTGGCTCGCATCAGAATTTTGGCATAAGATTTACCCTTGATAGGTACCTTATGTTGCTGCTCTCCCAGCCCTTTACGTTTTCTGCTTATATGTGTATCTGAATATTGATTTCAATTGATTTAACCAATGTAGTGGATGTTATTGCCTGCTCTCTGATGTATGAATTAACGAAATCCGTGTTTAGATGTTCTTGTTAAGATTTAGTTGGATGAGTTGGGAACACTGGGAGGTCTAGAACCCAGTCTCTGCCTCACTAGAATCTCCCCATCCCGATTAAGCCTTTCTAAGATCCCTTGTACTACCTCTAATTTTGTCCAAGCAGGCCTGGAGTTAAATGACCTCTGGCCTGATCTATAGACAGAGTTGGTTGGTTCTTCTTTATCCTTTTTCAGTCCTTAATGTTCCATTTCACCAATCATTTTGCAAGATCCAAATGCTCTAGATGACTAGCCCAACTGAAAGCTTGCACATTGACTACAAATAAATCCTTTCTTGACTCCATTGCCCAATGGCCTTGATGTTCCCTGAGTTATCTGTCTTAGCCTAATTCCCTCTATGCTCATCCTTGTCTTATATTGGACCTTCCTTTCCTGATTCCCAACAACCAAACACAAACAATCAAACAAACAAACCTTGTGCATATAACTAGCCTAACATCTCAAACTTTGAAGCCTCAAAGACATATATACTTTGACAATCGTAGAGATATCCCTCTCTGGACCTAGGAGGGCTAGATCCTAAGGTTTGAAAGTGGTTCTATGTTGTCTCATCTTTTGGTCTTGTCAACCTGGCCAAAACATGGGAACCCCAACACCTACGCCATATAATGTGGCTTACTTCACAAGTATACATACTTGGATTGACAATTTAATGTAAAGTAGCTTAAGTCACAATTAAATTACCCAAAATTTTTGGTGTCATTATCAGGGAAGTACACATAGGAATCAACCTTAAATTTAGAATGTCTTTTACTTTATGAAACTTTGGTTAGTGGGAAGGGTAAAATGAGAGGTAAGAACTTGCACATCACATTTTGAGGTTCCTCCTAGCCACAATTGTTTAATGTCATATAATTCTTTGTTGCATGCATCTTAGATGCATAAATGTTAAAATTCATTCATTATAGAATTCATGTATAGGGAAATAGACTCTAGAGGTAGATTTGTTAGAGGGGTAACTTCAATTAAATCATCATCAACCACCCCCACTATACCACATTGTGTAGTAAGGGCCACGTAACCATCCATATCACGAATTCAAACTTTTGCAGGTAGAAAAAGACTTCCTGAGGTACAAATATATGAAATTACACCCATAGAAGAGTCAATATCTTCCACATAAGCAATAGAAGATGAACCTACATATTCAACTAAGGAAGCAATTTTTATTTATTCAACAACAGAGAAACTTGTTGGAAAAATAACTAGAGATACCTACCGAAGAAGAAGAAGAAGAAGAAAACGAATGAACTTTCTCTGGAAGACCCTTAATAGAAGAACTAGAAGAATAAAATCTAGATGAAGAACCTTATTATCTCAGCTCCAAGGAATCAATGGTATAAGATGAAGGAGAAGTATATCCTCTTCCCAGTGGACATGAAACATTATTAGAATGATGAGGAGGATAAAGGCTACTACTTGGACATGGAAGAAAAGGAAGGATTACTGGTGGTGGAAGAGGTGGTAGATTAGGTAGAGGAGGTAGAGGAAGAGGTGATGATGGAGATAGTGACAATGAAGAAGATCCTTATGGATTTCCCATTCAATATATTGACATTAATGTTAGTATGAAGAAAATATTTCCATCCATACTTCCTAACTTCCATGTTATGAGAAAAGAAGACCTAGAAACTTTTCATTTTGAATTTGAAGTATTATGTAGATATTATGATTACTTTACTTGATGCTCAAAATTTGAAATTGTTTCCAGGCACATTGAAAGATTGAGCTCTTAAATGGTTTATGGGACTGGGTATTAACTCTATAAGATCATGGGATGATATGAGAAAATTATTTCTGGAAAAATATAAAGACTACTATATACAACATGATATTAAAGAGGAAATATTTAAAATGAGTTAAAATGATGAGAATATTGAGGATATTATCGAAATATTTACATATATTGTTAAGGGGGGAAAATTACATAATTGAGGATTTGATACATGTTCGTTTGGAAGCTCAAGGACAAATTGCCTCATTTGGACAACATTCATCATCTAGAGAAGACCCTCTTTTCCCTTGGAAAAAATTAATTTGGTCAAGGACTTTATTTTTTTAATGTGAAAACTCAAAGGTGCACAAAATTTTAGGTTGAATTTAAAGGAAAATTGGGTCTCCTCCTATGCCTATAAATACAAGTCAATTTAAACTCATTTGGACATCATCTCACATCACATCTTCTTCTCTCTCTTGCTTGGATTGGTTCATTTATCTATGAAAATTGCAAGTTGATCTCACATGTGCAAAGGATAAGGTGTTTTTTTTTATGTTGAGTGAGTTTGACTTATGTTTTGGATACTTTGACTAGCGTTGAAAAAAAATTGTTTGGCACCTTTGACTTAGTTTGACTAGATTTGGATCTATTTTAGGAGGTCGTATTTATTGTTAAAAAAGCTGAGGATTTTGGGGCACTTTGACTTGAATTTACTAGAGGAATTGACATGGATTGACTATAGACCATCTAAAGATTTGACAACATATTTTTCTCTCTCTTTTGACTGATTTTTTTTTTTTTTGGTGAGATTTAACCAATCTTGGGAGGTCGAATTTAATTCTTCTTTGATCAAGATGATTGGAGGAATTTTACTGTTGAATTTTGGATTGGTTAGGGTACATATGACTGGTGTTGACTTTGAAAAAAATGTAGACTTTGACTTTGACCATATTTGACTTGGGACATATTTGACTATTGACTCATCATTTGGATATTGGTTGGTTGACTTTTTTGGATAGTCAAAGGATTAATTTTGACTCTTGATGAATTGGATTATTGTATCTCTCTGCTAAACATTTTATGACAATCTAATAAGAAGAAGAATTTGAAAAGGTTTTCCCCTTTATGGTGTTTTTCCTTAGTATTTGACCAAATTTGGCATCCCCTGTTATTGCCCTTGATTGTCTATTTCATTTACTATTCTATCTACAATTGATATTCATCATTATAAGATTAAATTTTTTCGAAAGATTGCTAATTGAAGATAAGAATTGGGATAAATTTATTGTAACATCCTAAAATAGTGAAAAATTAACATCGTATCGGAGCCAATGTGAAGAAAATCCCAAGGAGAAAAGAGACAATAGCAATCATCTTTGGATGAAGTTGAAGGATTCTATTTGACTTGGTCAAACTGTCTACCTTTGACTTCAAGAAATCTGAGAAGTTGGGTGACTCCTTTAACTTTGTTGCTTTTTTTATCAGGTTGGAAGTGATATTAGATGAAAATGATGTATTGGAATATGTGGAAGGAAAGGTTATTGTACCTCCAAGAAATGCTCCTACTATTTCCAAATATAGCTACAAGAAAGGTCAGCTCAAAGCCAAGAAAATTATTATTGATGGTTTGCAAGATCATTTACTTGTTTATATAGGAAGCTTGAATAAGTATAATTATATCTATGACAATATGGTTGGGATGTATGAGGTAAAAAACTTGAATCACATCGTCTCCTTGAAAAATCAACTCAAAGGGATGAAGATGAAAAATAGGGAATATGTGAAATCCTATGTGTTATAGGTCATTTTGTCACATCTCATCATTCGACCTACAAACTGGATCAATCAACATCCTTTTAACCCTTGACATCATCACGACACAAATTCCTATGAATGGAACTCTCATATCTTAGAGTTTATGCCTAAAAACACTGTGTTTCAGTCATCTTAGGGACCAACGCTCCTTGGCCTCCTACTAGATTGGGTTAACCTATATTTTTCTCCACTGTGTTCTGTGTTGATCACTTACATGTTACTCCACTATGCACATGTGTTGGTTCTAAAAATTCGAGAAAAAGAGATAGATTTCGAAAGCCTCTTTTGCTAGAAGCATCCATAATTTGTTACATCTATTTCCCTCAAATAAAAAATTCGGATTTTATCCTATTCTATCTTGGATTTTCCATCCTTTATCCTTTGATCCCATCCTCTCATCAAGAGTGTATCTAAAACCCTAGATTGGTAAATGGATAAAGCCTCCCAACTTACCCTCTTATTTTATATATTTGTGGTCATCCACAAGCTAAAGGTTGGATTTTGGAGATAGAATTCTACCCTCATGTTGTTGTTGTGAAGAGTTATCATTCCATGCATTAGGGTGATTAGAGGTGCACTTTGTGGCACAGAAGGAACACTTCAACTTGGAGGATCTCTTCTACAAGATCAACTCATATTCTTGGTTGTAACTCCTTCCATTTATATGAAAAGAGTTCTTTGTTTTCCTATATATGATGTTATGATTTTATGTATTTTGATTCCATGTTTATCCATTGCGTGAAGTATTTAGATGATGCTACATAGATAGCATAGATCATTTTATTGTGTTGTCTGATTATGCATGTTCTAATTATAGCAATCAAAGCTAGGATTGGAGCATTCAAGCTAACAGAGGAGAAAATAATATGATGAATTATAGGTAGGCTTCATCCCATCCTCCATTTACTTTAAGGGAAACACTATCTTCTTTGTCTATCTATATTTCTAGGCTAGGCCACCCAGTCTACAAATGATACTTTTATCTGCAGTCATAGATTACATATAAAAAATGTGTGACTCCACTGGGGATTGGTATATACCTTTGGTGGTTTATTTTTCCTTAGTTTTTGTTTCACCTCTTCTTCGTACCTTTACTATCATTTAGTCAAGGAATACCTTTCATTAAGTCTCAATTGAAAAATTTGTGTCGGAACTCTCCTATTCTTGACCAAAAATATCTCTAGTCTAGGGATAGAGTGTTTCACCTCTACAAGAACCTCTCTATGCATGTGTTGTAAGGCACTGGTGCCTCTTCTGCACCTGCATTGGCCCCTGTTCATGCATGCATTTACCTTTGTTTTAATTTTCTCTCTGATCATCCTTGTTCCAACTTCCCTTGAGTCTTTCAGTGTCTTATGGTCCCTTTGAAGCATCCATTTGGTTTTATTTTGTTTTGATACCTTTGGTAATGATTTTTTCAATATTTTCATTTGTTCTTATCATTAGGTTTCTTGTAAACTAATTGTGTTTGATCATTGGTTGCTTGGATGAATTGTTGTTCTCGTCCTCATTCTCAAAAGTTTATTTGAATCATCGATTAAACTTTGCATATTAGTTTTCTTAATTTTCGAAATTAAGGGACTCGAAAGGAAAATTATTTTCATTTCCATTTAGGGTTGTTGTGTGTGCATTGAAATTGGAACAATTTCATTAGAAATGGATTTCATTTTGCACATTTTTTGTTGTATATTGTTTGTTGCATACTCTTTGTCTCTTCCCTTCCCTAGATACATTTTCATTGAATGAGAAAGATTCCATTTCCTCATGCTAGTTTTTGTAGAAAATATCTAACACGGCTATAATACTATGTAGAAATTATATCATTGGACTCAATCTGATCATGTAATGTATTAAAACAAGATACTGAATCCTTCTACAATATTTGCAGAATATAAAACACGATCGCTCAATCACATGCAAGTAAGAGAAAGAAAATTATCAACCACACAACAGGAGATGTTCTTGGGCAAAGAACTTACTCAAAACCCCTCTATCATATATTTTACATAGTCAAAGAATCATGAAACAATACAATGATTTCTCACACCAAGAAAATCATGCACTATCCTGACTATCTCACCCTTATCCTACACAAAACTGTCTAGCAATTCTTAGGTAAAATTTACCAACACTTAGCCAATTCATAGCCTTTCCTTAGCCCAACCTTTCTCATGCAATCCCTAGGAAATTAATCACTATTAAATAGGATAATTAGACTTCCCTATCTACGAAATCCCTATGGAGCATTACTCTAACTTTATAACTGCACCTGGGAAGTTCACCGAAAATACAACTGATAGTTTACTTGTCTTAAACCTTTGTCTCAAGTGGGTTGTCATCAGAATTGACATGCATGCAGCTATTAATAGTGAATCATCAGTTACTTGGTAGATCACAAATTGTGAATTAAATATATTTTAATTCACTTGATCTTCCACTAGCTCATCGATCAATTAGAACTAGTTAAACTGATTTTAACTCAATTAATGTGAGTGAACTCATCCCAATCACACCATACTAGTGCTACAATTGCAACTGGACCCTGTAAATAATAGAATCACTCTGCATGGATATCCTTTGACCCTCAACTCGAAATTATTGTGCTAACTAAATCTATCACACTTAGTTAACTATTAAAAGTTGTTATGAGATAATATTACAACTAATTTTCCAATTTATTTAAAAAATTGGTTGCACACTAATGTATCACTAGGATCCATCATTGTGTGACATGTGATCCCACACTAGTGTGTGTGCATTTTCTTGTTGTTTCTGTATGCCAATTCCACTGCTTCTTGTTGCAAATTTCAACACTTCCTCTCAACAAGAAAGGAATCAATCTGTCCCAATCAGGTACCTTTGGAATGTTCTTGCATGCAACACTTCCTAGTGTTGTTGCACATGCAACTCTCCTGAAACTGAATAGCCTCCAAAAAACTGAATCTATATAATGCATATGTCATCAGAGTCTTATGACTGCTATTAGTTATTACACATGTCTACTGGAATCTCTTCATTGCTGCTAACATCTGCATTTGTGATCTTTGCACTGCTGCCAACTCTTATATACGCTCCAGTATCTGACACCTGTCACTCTGATTTATGTCTTCCTGACATATGACTGCATCAATATAACTGATCCTTCCTGCTACTACTATACTGTGGGCTCCTCATAGCCAGGTTCGATCCATGAGACACACCATCTCAATGGACCCTGTCCAAATTTCTTCTTGGGATAATATCTGCACATCACCCCACCTCACACCTGGAGGTATAGCTGCATGTACTCATTCTTCCCATCTAGCTCAAAATTTCCCCCTTCTAGAGGTCTTTGATTGAGTGGAATCTTCCACTCAGTCTCCTACCTGCTTCTCCAATTGCAGTTGCTCCACAATCTTCTGAGACTGCTTCTGAGGAGGCATGTTGAGAGATAATTGCTCCCTCTCAACCACCAAGTCATTAACCACTGCTTTTCTCCTCAAATCCTTGCATGCATCCCCAACCTAGAGATAATACATGTTCTTGACTCTTGAACCGATCTGATTCACCTGTCCCATGGCTATGTGTTTAAGGAACACCTTTTCTTTTCTAAACATCACCTCATAACCACGATCTTCCAATATTGCTATAGAGACAATATTCTTCCTTAGGCCTGGAACATACAAAACATCTTATAGTCTGAGAGGGGAGCTAGATTCCCTCTAAAAGGTAACTACACCTATGTCGTTCGCGTTATACCTCCTGTCATCTCCAAACTCTATGTTCTATTGTAGGTCCTTCTCCTCCAAGTCACTGAAGAGATATCTATTCCCTGTCGTATGGAACGAGGCACCGCTATCCATATACCACATGCATCCTTTTGTAGTGCAGGCCATGCATGCAATGAGAGTAAAATCATGCTTGAACTGTGAATCCAATGCTTCACCCGCTGCAACTGTAGGCTCCTTCTTGCTTGCCTTATTTTGTGGACAATTCGAATCATAGTGCCCATGATCGTGACAATGAAAACATATGACCTTGGACAAGTCTCTCTTGCCGTATTCGCCTTGGGATTTCTTTCCCTTGGCCTTCTTGTTTTTTTCCACTAATGCACAATCTTCTTCTTTTTTGGTGTTGTAGGTCCTAGATTCTCTAGTGCTCCGCCTTATCTCTTCTATTTCCAAATCTAACCATAGTCACTCCCAATCTGGTAAATTCACCCTCCCGTTCACAGAGTCCTAGTAACTATGCCCGCTCTTGGGAAGGCCTAGAAGTGATAGGATCACCAATTCATCATCAGCTATGGTCACACCAACACTTCCAAGCCCATATCGACATTGAGTGAACTTCTCCAAGTATGTTGGTACCGTCTCGCCCTCCTATTTCTTGATCTTTCTGAGTTTGTGCTTCAGCGCCAAATTCCTTTGGTCATTGTTGTTATGAAAAATATATATCAAGGTCTTCCACATAGCATATGGAGTCGCCTTCCTATGAAAACTTGAGACAATATGATCTCTAACTCCCTCTAACAAGATCCTCCTTGTCTTTGCTACCCTCTTCTGCCATGCATCAAGAAGTTGGGCATCTCCTACTGTGGGCTTGGGAATATCATTATCTATGAATTCCTTCAACCCATTTTCCTCCAACACTGCCTCCCCTATCATTCCATGCAATATAATTCGAACTACCCTTGAGACCATATTCAATTCTCAAGCCATTGAAAGACATCTTTATTTGGTTCTAGCTCCAAATAAAGTATCTACAAATTTGAATATTTTTCAACACAAAATCAATTTCTTCTCCACTATTGTAATTCCTAGTGCTCTGATACCATGTAGAAATCGCTAACACAGTTATAATACTATGTAGAAATTATATCAATGGACTCAATCTAATCATGTAATGTACTAAAACAAGATACTGAATCCTTCTACAATATTTGCGGAATATAAAACACGATCGCTCAATCACATGCAAGTAAGAGAAACGAAACTATCAACCACACAACACAATATGTTCTTGGGGAAAGAACCTCCTAAAACCCCTCTATCATATATTTTACGTAGTCGAATAATCATGAAACAATACAATGTTTTCTCACACCGAGAAAATATTGCACTATCTTGACTGTCTCACCCTGATCCTACACAAAAATTTCTAGCAATTCTTAGGAAAAATTGACCAACACTTAGCCAATTCTCATCCCTTCCTTATCCCAGCCTTGCTCACGCAATCCCTAGGAAATTAATCCCTATTAAATAGGATAATTAGCCTTCCTTGAATGCACAATCCCTATGGAGCCTTCCTCTGACTTTATAATTGCACCTGGGCAATTCACCAAAAATACAACTAATAGTTTACTTTTCATAAACCTTTGTCTTAACTAGGTTGTCATCAAAATTGAAATGCACGGAGCTTTTAATAGTGAATAATCAGTTACTTTGCATATCACTACTTGTGAATTAAATATATTTTAATTCACTTGATCTTCCACTAGCTCATCAATCAGTTAGAACTAGTTAAACTGATTTTAACTTAATTAATGTGAGTTAACTGATCCCACTCACACCACACTAGTGCTACAACTACAAATGGACCCTGTAAATAATAGAATCACTCTACATGCATATCCTTTGACCCTCAACTCGAAATTCTTGAGCTAACTAAGTCTATCACACTTAGTTAACAATTACAAGTTGTTATGAGATAAGATTACAGTTAATTTTCCAATTTATTTAAAAAATTGTTTGCACAATAATGTGTCGTTAAGATCCATCATTGTGTGACCTATGATCCCACATTAGTGTGTGTGCGTTTTCTTGTTGTTTATGGATGTCAATTTCACGGTTTCTTGTTGCAAATTTCAACTGTTTTCGTTTTAAGATATTCAAGTAACATTTGCGATGAGCCCCAAAATTGAAACTTAATCAAAGATCAATACTAAAATTTATTTAATCAACCTAAGAAGCATTTGTAACATTAATGCAAACATTTATAGATCTATACTAGAGACATGTACCAACGTCTTTAAACATAGGAGCTGTTGTTTTTTCCCAGCATTGCATTTGAGGGGTGATATCCCATTCCACATATGTAATTATATTGGATCGTAAGTATGTACCTTTAGATATATTGAATGGTGCTCGACACATGAAAATTATATGGGAATGCTCTCATCGTACGGTCACGCATTAGACAACACCACTACGGATTTCACTTCCACGTATTGTCGAGAACATTTTGGAAGTCCCCGATAAATTGCTATCCTACTATAGGTAACTGATTTAGTTTCCTTTTATACCGTGATACACCGTGTTAGCACTCCGTAAATTTCCCTACGCTGAGGAGAGAAATTTCAGAGGTAACCAAAAAATCACTTCTAGACTAGAATCTAGCCCTTCTATCCTTAGAGAGGGCTCTCTCACTTAGGTTGTTCAACTAATATGATATTAGGCTAGGTATAGTGCTCAATAAGGTATGATTTTCAAAGGTTTTATGGTAAGAAAAGACAGATCCATTGGGCATGGAGTCATGTCAAACTGTTTTTTTTTCTAGTGATAAAATGAAGAGAGAAAAGGTTTTCCACAGGGGAAAGGTAGGCAGTCTTGGTGAAGGAATTAATTTTTTGTAAGAGGGTGAGAGTGAGGAAATATGGAAACAACACAAAGTATCAAACTGCAGATAAATTATGAATTTTTCTTTAAGAGGAAAACCTATATCACTTGGTAAAACTAAATCAGAGCATCTTTAGATAAATTTTGAGTTAAACATTTGGTTTTTCCAAGTATGAATACATACATTCAAGAGATGTAAAAGCATAAGACACAATTACAACTAGAAGGAAGCACAACACCATCAAGGTCTGACACATGAATCCCTGCAAATCACCTTTTGTCTTTCATTCACTGGAAAAAATATTCAGAAATAGAATGCACATAAAGTCTATTTCTCTCCAAATTGACCAACCAACCCTCTTCTTAGCTTTATATATATATATATATATTACATTCCCATCTAGCCAGGTTGAATTTTTCAAAAATAAACTAGTCAATCAACTAGATACATCGAATTATTCGCCAACTTTGCTTAAAAATAGGAACTGATTACCTAATGCATATTTCTACTTAATAAATCATTAAAATTATAAATACTCATGAAAAAATGCTAACCATACCATCCTGATTAATCCCACCTAAAAACATTATTAAAAAACCTTTGGAACCCAAAAATTTTGAATTTACAAGGAAAAATCAAGATTGTGTTAAAATGCAACACCTGCTTCAAAACTCCCAGTTTCGCAACAACTTTCGCAATGCCTCAAGTTATGTATATTTGCGGCCTTTCTATAACAAAAGGGATAAAATGGGTAGTCTCAAAATATACCTAGGATGGTAATGAAATTTGGAAACATCCTTTGAAATGGTTGTAGACCTCCTGATCACCTAATCCCCTTGGTTGGCAATGTAGCAGAATTTCGTATCAAACTATCAAATTTCGTAGCAATTTCCAAATTCTAAGAATATGAGGGATTCTTCTGATATAAATTGTTGGAGGTAATATATAAGCATTACAAAATCCTTATAGCATCCCACAATACAATCAAAAACCTCAAAATTGCACCATCTCACCAACATAGAGGACTATATAAAATGTGCAGCATGTCCTTGCTACTTTTTTGCAAACTCCACCAAAATTGACCTATTTATGAATTTCTTGAGAAAAAAGACAAAATTTAGAGCTTAGTGGCATCCACCTGATGAAGATTTACCTTTGTGCTAATTTTTTCTAATATATCCAACTTTCCCCTCCTCCTCTTTCTTCTAGATTTCTTGACCTTAGTAAGTTGTTGTTTTACTAATCTGAGTCTCCTTTTCAAGACAAAATTTTTTGTATACAAATTTATCATTTGCCTACACAGAGGCAGGGCCCATTTTAACTTATTTTTAGCTTTGTCAAGGGAAATTTCAACAACTTGTAATTGATTAAATAAACTCAGTTTATCCCTTTGATCTGTTTCTGCAAGCCAGTCTACTTGTTGTTGAACTCCTTCAAGTTGTTCCAACAGTCTTTCAAACTCTTTCTACTCATAAAAAACTACCCTCTGTTATGGCTGAATAGACTCCTTCATTTGTATTTCCATCTTGACAGAAAACCTAATTTTAGGTGTCCTTGAATGCTCAATTATTCCCTTCACATCTTTAACATATATGATCTATTTGATTTTTCCTTTAAAAACATGTACCAATTCTCTCCTTGATGGTTCTCCTTCACTAGGCTGAGTAGCATTTTGTGATACTTTCTACCTAAGTTCTATATTTTCCTGCTGCAAATATGCTACTATTAGATGAGCCTTATCCAACCGATCTTGTAGGTCCTTAATTTTCTGATCCAACTTCCACTTATTCATGTGCACTTTCTAATATCTCAACAGTTTGAATAGGTTTAGGGTCTACATGCAATACTTTTGTTGAAGCTCTTGTCCTCAGTTCCCTAGCCACTTTTTCTACCTCAAGTGAGAAGTGAAGTTTCTTTTCACGTCTTTTGTCAACTGATTTGTTTTTAATCAAATTTTGTTTGACTGAGCTAGCTGTTGTAGATAAGGCCTCTTTGATTGTAACTGATGGGGTATCTCTCTTAGTGCATTGGTTATGAGAATATTCTGTCATCCACACTGAAGAGATAAAAAATTCCTGCCATGGATGCTCCCTCGTGTCAAATTCCTTTATCTCTAGCAATTTATTCAATGAAAAATGAAACAAACTAGGTTCAATCTAACTCCCCTTTGTTTTGACTTTGTCAACCATTTTTCTAAGACTCCTAAATAAATATTAAGGAAGATTCATAGGTTTTCTACTTGTAAAATGCATTACAAGCCTAATATGATACCGATAAAAATTTTTGAACCTCCCTTCACATGTAAAATAACTTTGAATCACCTCCAGTAGTTTACTATGGTGGTCCCGTAGATAGATCCTTGGAACAATAGACCCATACTGGTTTCAGAAATTATTTGAAATGATCCAAATATAACTCCATACCCTTGAAACATTCCTCACCATGTAAATGGATCTTAATGGAATTAGTTATTGATTGTGTTGTGAATGGAAAACTAAGTGTTCCAACCTTCGCCTGAAATCCATCAAAACCCTTGGCAAGCTCCTTAGTCAACCGTATATTGTATCCTTGAATCTTTTCACAAAACCTCAAACACACCACCTGCTCAAAATCCATTCTGATGGCTAGATCTGCATTAATAATTGTGACATATTGTGGCTAAAATCGAACAATGAAACCTCCCTTGTGCTCTTTTCCTTTGGAGTTGACATGATTTTGTTTTGTAGCAATGAAAAGTCTAGGGTTTTAAAGAAACTTGTTTTGTGAAAAAATGTAAGAGTAATGACAAGAATAACTCTTCAATTTTAAACCTCTAATGATGATTAAGAAGAAACAAACTTCACACAAGATATTAATCAATACACACTTTCTTCTGAAAAACCCTAAACAACTTCCAAATTTTTTTAACTTCTGACAAATAATTTAAAGGTACAAGCAAAATTCCTTCTGAGAAGTGCAATGCTCAAGGAAATTGGGTTTCAAACACCTCTCAAGCACAACAGTTAGGGTGATGGTTTTCAATGAAATTTCAACACATAGTAAACTTTACGCATCGAAGCTCTGCATAGGAGAATGTAGTCTTGGAAACAAAGAAATGAAACATATAAGGATTGTGTGCTAGCACAATAATCAGGAGAAAAAACAACGATTTTAGAAAGCGTAGCGAATTACAAAAACCGTAGTGAAGATGAATTTTCTCTTTTTGAAGGTTTCGAACGGTTTAACCTGGCCCATGCATGCAATTTAAAACTTATTTACAGTCAAGGAACAAAAACAAGTTCCATTTTTCACTTTTGAAAGGAGTTTGGTCTTCATATTGATAAGAAAATTAGCATTGTGTGGAAACACAATGCCCCTACCTAGTTTGTGCAACACCTTATCATGACCACACTGCAAGTTTTCAATGAAAATAAACAGGAAATGAGCGATATTGGATGAAGTTAAAATTTCAAATAATCTTCCAAAACGACCTGGAGTAGAATTGATAGCAATGATTGCTATTTTAAAATGGAAATGATGAATGTGAAACACCTCCTAGAAAGCACAACATTTGAGGAGAGGAAATGATTTTTCCTTTTGACCGTTGTACTCATGTTGAGGTCATGACCATTATGAAATGACATCTAAACTGACTCAATAAAACCTCCAAATTTGTGCCCAATCCTTTCTCATAATTTCTTTGATGTAAAATCAATCTCTATATTTAGGTGACTAACTCATGATGACCAAAATTTAATGACATAACCCCTCACTACTTTTCCATGGTGACCCAATGAATCCCAATGATTAGCCCTTTAATAATGATCCTTCATGACATTACACATTTGAACCTTTAGCAAAATAGACAAAATTTACATGAAATTTAAACCAAATCTTGACCTCTTTAAACCAAAATAGTCAGATCATCAAGACTAATATTTACAAATTGACCTCAGATAAATAGAAAGACTAACATGACCAATATTGTTATAACATATGACCCTAACACACCGAACAAATGATTCAGGGAGATTTCATGCATGTACATTAATTCCTTGGTACGCCAAGGTGTATATTGCAATTCACTGTTTCTTGGCAAACCGTTATGCCTAGATTACCCACATTTGATTTATTTTTTGTTGTTAATGTATAAAATAAATTAATTATCTATGACACAACATCCTTAAAGTGGAATAACTCCTTAGTGGATCTTAGGTTGAGAATAATGGAAATAATTCTAGAGTCCACCAATCAGGGAAACCCCTCTAATGAGAATCCTAGTCCTTTTCCTCCTTTTGGGAATATTGGTGCTCGTTATATGGAAATGTTGTCCCTTCCTGGATTTACCATTGGTTTATTAGTTTGGTTATTTTCAACAACTATGGTTCTGAATGTCCAAATTGATCCTCAACCAAGTTCTCATTCACCTAAATGGTATCAAGCTCAAGTTGATCCTAAAGTTGACCCTTTGCCTTCTTCACCTGTTGTTTCTTCATCCCTTTCTTCCTCTTCACCTGGTGAAAGTCTTGATTCTAGTAACCAGGAATTTAAGAAGAATAATAAAAGGAATAAGAAGAAGAAGAAGAAGCAAAATAAGCAAAGGGGAAACCAAGCAGCCATTGTTGCTGATGCAACTTATTTTGACAAATATTCTTGAATAAGCTCTGCAAATTAAAATTCCCTTGCAATTTATGTAAGGGTGACCACCTTCTTAGATGTTGTCCTGGTATTCCCAAGATATTAGAAGTGTGGTCCACAGGCTCACATCATCCTTTTTCATCAACCTCTGGAAATAATGCTGGTGATAAACCCTCAACTAGTGATAGTAAGGTCCATGGGAAATAGGGTAAAGTTAAGTTTCTCTGTATGTTATGTGAAGGGAATCATCTTATTCACCTTTTTCCTTATATGGATGAAGCCTTAAAAGTTTTGGAAAACCTTACAGCTTCTCAACCTCATCTTCTGGTTGGTTATCGAAAGATTTCCTCTAATCCTCCGTTAGTAGATGAAGTGATTGATCAATATCCAAATCCAATCAATACCACTCTCTATGAATGTGGATCCCATGAGTTTCTCCCCGACCAACCATTGGCTGAGAAAGCGGTTGACTCAATTCCACTTTCAGTTGATCGTACCTTTCCCATAGAGAGTGAAGTTCTTATGGCTCAGGTTCTTCTCGTTTAGTCATATTCCAATGAACTAGGGGGAAATCCTCTCGTTCCCATGATACAGGGGGACAACCCTCTCATTCACATGGCACAAGGGAGTATTTCTCTCGTTCCCATTGCACAAGGGGGAAATTATCCCTTTCCCATGACACTCCCTCCAAGTATTCTGGTCACTTCCTTTGATTGGAGTAGATTGGAAAGATATTGTCTTCCTCCTTACATGCCCTTCTAGGGTATAGTATAGGCTTATAATGTGGTCGTACCTGGCACAATCATAGATGAAGGTGCATTTGTTAGTATTATGTCCTCAACTACTTGGAAAACTTTCAAATCTCCGCAGCTTATGCCTATTACCTAAAATCAGTTGGCTTTTAACAGAGGAACTAGTCAAACATTAGGTATCCTTCCTAAGTTTCATATTACTTTGGGAGGAAAGACTATCTATATCAATGTGATGGTAGTCCAAGGCACTTTGGAGTTTAATTTACTCCTTTGGTGTGACAATGTTTATGTCATGGTAACTCTTGTCTCTTCTCTTTTTCATGTGATGTGTTTCGCGCATGAAGGAATAATCGTGACCATTGATAAAATTTCATTCATTGGTCCTAATCTGACTCCCAATCAACCAAATTCCCTAAATGGTACTTATATGCAAGTGGTATCTTCCCCGCCACAGGCTAATTATGTGGCAACATGTTCCATGCCTACATTTATTGATGATCTAGTACATGACGTAGTGCATCATTTATTGGGGGAATTGGAGCTTGATATTTCCATTGGATCCTTTGATATGTATTCCTTCCAGAGTGTTTTTCTTCCATCAGACGAAAACCTCTTGGAAGCCACGGTCTCTTGGAGGCCATGATCTGATTTCAGAGCAGAGTACCTTTTCTTGTGTCAAGCTCCTTAAAAAATGAAACAAGGTCCTTGGAGTAGAGTTACTTGTTTTGTATCAAGCTCGTTAAAAAATGAATCAATGTTCTTCCAAGAAAATTTCCTTTTCATGTGTCAAGCTCACGAAAAAATGAAACAAGGTCCTATGAGCATAATTATTTTCATGCGTCAAGCTCATTAAAAAATGAAACTAATCCCCTTCTAATTCGAGTCTTTGATTAGATCTTGTAAATTCACAGTCGAGTCTTTCACTTGATCTCGTAAATGAAATTTCATTCCATCCAAAAATTAGCAACCAGTAGCATATGTAGGTGCATGAAATGAAGCTTGTGGGGCATGTACCTCGAATTGATTCATTATTTTTGCGGTTGTAATAGCCCTGGTGAAAATTCCATGTAATAAAAGTTAAAAATAATAACCACAGTTGATGGGACACTTATTTCAAGTTGAATGTTTGGAAAAACATCCTAGGGGGTGTTGATTTCGTTTATTATGGCTAAGGAAAAGGCTATCGATAAGGCATTAAATAGGAAAAATTTATTTTTCGCACATTTATTTATGAAAATAATGGAAATTGGGAGAAAAGGGAGATGAAAGGTCAGAGGTTGCATGTGAGGAGGAAATTGAAGGAAAATAATGGAAAATGAAGAAAATAGAGTCCTCTTCTATAAAATGGCTTATGAGGATCAGTTGGTACCTTTTACCAGTGCATTTTTTGGAACTCTCTCATTATTCTCTCTCTCTCCCTCTCACTCTCGGACACTTAGAATTTTCTTGGAGTACTTGGGAATTGGAGCAAGAAAGGAAAAGCAAGAAAGGAAGAGCAGGATCAAGTAGCTACAATGGGATTCTTTGAAGGTATCGATTTTCATATGTGATTTCCTTAATAGATCTAGCATGCATGGTATTTCCTGTGTTTTTTTTGTCTTCACATGGGTTTTTCCAGGTGTGACGGGGTTTTCAGCCTAGCCTTTCCATTTCTGTATATATTTGATGATATGGGTTTCTCATACTTTGGTTGAGTTGGATTGCATGATGGATTCAAAGCTAAGTGTGGTGGATCTATGAAATGACAAACATGTGGCCTAGTGGTCCCTGAAATGAACTGTGGACCATGGTAAAGCCATTGGCCTAGTAACCCCTGAGCCATAATGTGGTTTGGGGTAAATCCAAATTGGGTGCCTTGGTGCGCCTAGGAATCCTTGCTAGTGAATGAAAAGATATACGGTAAAGCCAAGAGGTGGATTTCTCTTCGTTGGGCCTAGTAGTCTCGGGATGGGATGTATGCAAAAGCCTAAAGAGATGGTCTTGGTGTAGGGCCTAGTGACCCTCGAATCGAATTGTGGGTTATGGTAACGCCTGAGAGACTAGGAGGCACTTAAATTCCTCAGAGTATAGGCAGAGAACTCTAGTAGCATCCATGATTTTTTGGTTGGTTATGAGTCCCACATTGATGCTTGGAATATGGCACAGGGGTGATTGGTTGAAGAGATATTTGGCTCACGGGTGGAACGTGGAAGTCCCATCTCCGGTTGGTTTTTACATTCATTAATGAATATATTGTTCCTTTGGTATTCAATATGAAAATATATTGGTTTATGTATGGATTTATTTTTTGTTATAACCATTGTATTTATGTTGTTTATATGTTTGTTATAAGAATGTATTTGATCAGTGATGATGTATGGATCTATCTATGTTTTTTCCTGGAAATTAATAAATAATTTATCTATGGTCAAATGGATTTTATTGTAGCTTATAATGTATGGGAGAAATGATTCTTATCTATTCTAAGATAAGCATTAGACCCCCATGTTTAATTTTGTTTTTTACACATGTAGATGCAATGTTTGTGACATGTTTGAAAAAAATCCTGTCCTGAGTGGGTGGGGTTAGATGAGTTCCTAATGATGTGATTTGTTCAATGTATTTTTTTTAATGTTATTTTCCATCTCCTGAAGTTACATGAAGTTTTCGGTAGTGACCTGGGCTCATGGGATGAAAATGTGGCACAAATCCCAGAGTTGCAAGCACAATATTGAAATTTTGAGGCCATAATCGTGGCCTTGACAAGGTAATCACATGGATAAGGGTATATAACTTCTCCCTTTCCCTTACATGCCCATGTCCAAGCCTCAAATAGGTCAAAAATTAGTTCCCCATCAGGGAACATGGCCCTGGAAGGTTGGGTTACCTCCTCGAGATGTCGATGATGCAATGTAACGTCTGTTTGTCATGTTTTCATCGGTTCCACTTCCTCAAAGTCATCTAGGAGGTTGAATCTCATATTAGTAGCCTCTCGTCACATGTTTACCTGAGTTGGCCGGTTATTTGGGTAGATGTGGGAAGAGGGTGTTACAGAGTGGTATCAGAGCATGGTTCAACTCTCAGACTGGATGGGTAGTGTGTTGATCATGAATTTGTTGATTTCTTATGTGTTTTCATGCTTGAGTTGTATGTGGTTGCTACTTTCATGTTGTGTTGGCCATGTGGGAGTGGTGTCGCCATGGAAGTGTTGATGGTGTTGTTGTCGACACGTTGTCATGAATGTATGGTTAATTGTGTGTTGTTATTTGTTATTTATTGTGTGTTCACTCTTGCTTACATATTGATACATGTTTTATATGCATTTGTTGGTTATGATAGGTCATCTTTGGGTCATGCTTGTGTAATGGTTGTGCATGGTTCCTTATGAAATGTCATATGTTGAATATGCATTGGTCGGTAATGTTGAGTTACATGTTTCTTATGCTTATGTATGGTTTGTGCTTATGGTTGTGTGGGTGGTCAAGCTTGCATTGGTGTGCATTTGGTATGGTCATGCATGGACGATTGGACTCCAACTATAGTGATATTTATATGTTTATATGCCTACACATTATGTGTTTATATGTTGTCATTATTATATATATACATGTATTACATTGATTGATTGATCTTTCAGGAAGTATCCTCCCCAAATTACACTAAGGTACGTTGGTTTATTGTTATTTGGTTTATCTGACATATTATAACTTTCACGAGAAAGATAAACATGGATACAAATATGGTAGACTACAGTGATTCTCCCTATGAGTCATATGATCATCATGGTGGGAACTCTTCTTACTTGGCAGACACATTGAAAATCCTAAAGGAAGAAATAAGGAGTTTTAAGGCAGACAATGATATAATCATATAAGCACAAGAGAAATAAGCAGAGGTGAATGCAATACTTCTTCAGAGCTTATCAAATTTGTAGCAGCAAGGTACACTTCAGATCAACCATGGATAGGAGGAAAGAACCAATGGGGAATATTGAAGCAGGTATCCTCGTAGACACAGGTCGGATAGAGCCAATACGGTGATACATGGTCATTTTTTAGACACTCCGGATAGGAGGAGTGATCAATAAAGGTACTATTATATCTCTGGTTCGAATAGACATCATTATTATCATTGGTATCACCCTTACATGAGGAGTGATAATGGATACTTGCCAAATGAATTTAAGAAATCCAAACCACCTACTTTTTTTGGAGACTTGAAGAAGCCAAAAAATGTAGAGGCTTGGATACTTGGAATGAAAAAAATATTTTAGTTTCATGAATACTCACATAATATGAAGGCCATAACATATGGTGGGAAGATGTGAAGCTTTTTAGAGACATCGGAATGAAGGACTTGAGATGGCATTAGTTCAAGAGAGTTTTTAGGAAGAAATACTTGTAAGAGAGGTACTATGAAAGTAGGGCCAAAGAATTTTATGAGCTGAAGATGGGGTCAATGATAGATGAAGATTACATAACCAGGTTCCTGGAGCTACTGAGGAATGTGCCATATCTTAAGGATGAGAAGGCTAAATTTTAGTGATTTGTGAGTGGTTTTCCATTAGCATTTAAAGACTATATTGACTATGATGAGCCTTGATCACTTGAGGAATTCATTGGGAAGATGAAACATTAATATGAAAAGTCAAATCATAAGAATGAGGCTCAGTAAGGATGGAAAGGGAAAGACCAAGGTAAAGGTAAATGTCAGCCTAAGAGATCAAGGCCCCATAATGCACATGGGAAAGAAAATGTGGCACTGCAAAAGAAGTTTAACATAGTTGGAGAGGGACATATGCCACAACAACAACATGGAGGTAATGGTACGAGATGGTTGGAGTGTTGGACAAGGGATGAGGAGCACCTTAGGAGGGATTGTCATCAGAACTATGGTGGTAGGCCTAGGATATACAGTGCGCAAGATGTGAAAACTATTGGATATGTTTCGCATAGCATTCCTCGAATTTATGCAGTTGTGGACAATAGGTAGGCAGAGCACCAGGCATCTACCATTGAGATGGACAATCATTTTTTTTATCAATCTATTTCTATTTTGATTGATCATGGATCTAATTATAGCTATGTTAGTCATGACTTGGTGAATAAGTGTGGCTTGAGTAAAGAAATACATGCAGAATCATGGTTAGTGCAGTTGGCTATAGGTACGAAGAGAAGAGTTCATCATTGGGTGAGAGTATGTGCATTTGAGTTAAATGGTATGCCTATAGCAATGCACTTGAACATATTGTCATTGGGTTCTTACAATATTTTATTGGGTATGGATTGGTTATACCTTCATAGGACCAAGGTAGATTTTTATGAAAAAGCTATTGAGTGTTTGGATGACAATGGGGAACCAAGAGTATTGCAAGGAAAGAAGAAAGCCACATAAGTTAGGATGGTGACAACCATGCAAGTTGAGTGCATTCATAGGAAAGGATGTGTGCTATTTTCAATTCATGTCTCGAGTGAAAAAGGTAAGGAAGTTGAGGATGAAAATTCTTCAGAAAATATCTAGTTTTGCAGCAGTTTCACGGTGTGTTTGTAGAAGTTTCAGGATGTGTTTACAGCAGATATTTCAGAGTTTCCAACTCACAGGGAGGTAGAATTTTCTATTGAGTTGATTCCAGGGGCAACTCCAGCATCAAAATTACCTTACACAATGAGCACAATTGAGTTTGTAGAGCTAAAGTTACAGTTTAAATAAAATCTTGACAAGGGGTACATTAGACCAAGTGTATCGCCATGGGGTGCACCCGTGTTGTTCATAAAGAAAAAGGATGGCACTCTTAGACTATGCATTGACTAAAAGAAGTTGAAAAAAGTGACCATCAATAAAATGTACCCATTACTGAGGATTTATGATTTGTTCGATCAGCTAAAGGGAGCAGCAGTGTTCTCTAAGATTGACTTGAGATCAGGATATCATCAGGTATGCATCAAAGAAGAGGACATCTACAAGACTGCATTCAGGACCAGGTACGAGAATTATGAGTTTATTGTAGTTCCATTCGGTTTGACTAATTCCCCAGCTACATTTATTTGTTTGATTAACAGTGTGTTGAGTCCTTATTTGGAAAATTTTATAATTGTGTTTATTGATGACATATTAGTATATTCTAAAAATCAGGAAGAGCATGTTGAGAATTCGGCAGTAGTGTTGAGGTTGTTGAGAGAGCATCAATTGTATGCTAAGCTCAACAAATGTAGTTTCTTCCAGACTAAGGTACACTACTTGGGACATGTTGTATCCAAGGAAGGCATTGCAGTAGATCCAGAGAAGATAAGGGCCATCATGGAGTGGGTAGATCCTAAGAATGTAGATGAGGTGAGATCATTTATGGGATTGGCATGTTACTAGAGGAGGTTCATCAAGAACTACTCACAAATTTCTTACCCTATTACATCATTGTAGAGGAAAGGTAAGAATTTCGATTGGACAGAGGAGTGTGAGGATAGTTTTGAGCATCTAAAGCAGTTGTTGACACATGATCTAGTTCTAAATATTATAGATTTGGACAAGGATTTTGTAGTGTGTGCAGATGCTTGCAAGAGAGGAATTGGTGGATTCGTTATGCAGGATGGACAGGTGGTATCCTCTGAGTCATGGAATCTAAATGAACATGAGAAGAACTACCCAACACATGATATTTAGCTAGCAGTGATCATTCATGCATTGAAGATGTGAAGGCATTGTTTTCTTTGTAGGAGGTTTGTATTGATGAGTGACCACATTGGGTTGAGGTACTTTTTTGACCAACCGAATTTGAATGTCAGGAAATCTATATGGTTGGGCACTATCAACAAGTTTGACTTTGAGATTGGGTACATCAAGGGAAAATAGAATAAGGTTGTAGATGCTCTTAGCAGACGAGTACAGGTAAATCACTTATCAATGATGAGTTATTATGGGACAGAGTTACAAGATAGTATCTTGTAGGCAAGTCAACAGGATCATAGGTATATGGAGATTGTGCATAGGTTGTAGCAAAGTACAGGTTTTGGTACATGTGTTGGCATAGGTACAAGTACATGTATATGTGGTACAAGTATAGGTGAAAGTAAACGTGTACAGGATTTGGACTACAATCTCATAGCAGATGGATTGGTTAGAATTAGAGATAGGATATATGCACCGAATAACAGTGAGCTCAAAAAGGTGATTTTGAGGGAGTTTCATGTTAGAATTAGAGATAGGATATATTCATCGAATAGCAGTGAGCTCAACAAGGTGATTTTGAGGGAGTTTCATGCGAAACCATATTCAGGTCACCCAAGTTACGAGAAGAATTTCACTGCAATGAAGAGATTCTAGTACTAGTTGAATCTGAAGAAGGGTGTGGCAGAATTTGTAGCTAGATGTTTAGATTGTCAGATGAGTAAGGCAGAGTGTAAACATCCAAGTTGATTGCTACAACCAATCGCAATTCCAAAGTGGAAATGGGAGGTCATTTCCATGGAGTTCATCATAGGTTTTCTGAGGATAGCTAGACAATATGATTCCATCATGGTATTTTTGGATAGTTTAACAAAGGTTGCACATTTTATGTCAGTGAAGACTACATACTCAGCTAGCGATGTAGCACAGGTGTCTATATCCGAGACATAGTAAAATTGCATGGTGTTCCAAAGTAGATCGTGTCTGACAGGGATGAAAATTTCACTTCCAAGGTTTGGAAGGATTTGTTTGAAGGTTTGGGCACTGATTTGGCCTTCAACACAACTTATCATCCACAAACATGTAATATCCCAAAATGGGACTGCTAGCAAGGCATGCTTGAAAAATGAATTTTTCAAGAATGTATGATATAGGAACCAAGATTAGCCCTTGTATCCCTTATATTTGATAATATAAGACCCAAATCCAAGAGGAAATCAGAAACCAATCAAACTAAGCGAGGTAAACAGGCCTCTCACACCTAGTATGGCTTGAAAATGCCCAAGAATGGGACTGCAGCAATATGTAAACACAACGTTGGAGTAGAAACAAGATATTAACTCATGAGATGTGTTAAGAAACAAAAATATATCAATTAGTGTTACAAAAACAACTTATTACACCTTTCACGATCCCAAAAGTTGGGGAAATGCAAAAAATAGGACCATAAAAAGGTTGTCTTCAGAAAATTACGCTATAACTGTGACAAAGGGGACTTGGATCCCTTTTTCATACCATATACATCTCACATACAGAATTGGGAGAAAAACAAATCCCTCTAGCCAAGCTAAAAAAGTCTCCCCAAACCAGTACAGCTCAAATAAGCTCAAACCCCATGACTTTTGCTAACAGAAAATACTGAAACATGAAACAACATTATTTTAATGAGGTTTTATGCATAAATAAATGAGAAATAGTATATTTGGATTTTATAACCATCCAATGGCTGAGAAAAATGGATATCTCTTCCTTTTTATACAAAATGAGAATAACCCGGCAAGGGCTCCATGAAAATACGAGTGTAAAATGACATATCTGGAAAACGCAGTTATACTACAACTCTATATATATGTAGCTGAAATGTACAAGAAATAGAATAAGAGGCTTTATACAATCCTTCCGGGAGAAGGGTTGGCCCTTTCCCCAAAGAACAAGCTCAAGATCAAGGGTCTTGACCCTGCTACTGCAACACAGAGAGAAGTGGTGTAGTTCCTGCAAGGGACTGCACTGTAGGAGATGAAAATTACATTGGCCACATGCCAATATCTGAAATGAAGCCCTGGGACTCCCTCACTAATCTCCCAAAGAAAGAAAGGCTTCCTCCTCTGAAACACAAGTACAGGAAGTGGTGTTGTGATCCTTCCACTGCAACACCCTACAACACAACATTATGCTCTGCAGAAATAACACTATGGCTGAAGGAGGATGCTTGGCCTCAAGCTTGAATGTGGAAAACTGAAGTACAATGCTCCTCCAAGAGGCCTCAAGGTAGGAGAAGGAATTCCTAAGCAGGAATGCCTTGTGCTAAACAACACTGCAACTCTGCTAAACAACAAGAGAATGCCAAACAGTCATGTAGACCATCAAAACAATAATCATCAAGCTAACCTCAAATGGCTTCCATCCCTTTCCTTATAAGCTATGTGAGCATCCTCACCTTTGGGTCCCACCCATTAGGGTTTCCACATCACATGATCAATCTCCCTCCAAAACTGCATTGTATCTCCATGAAGGCCACTCCTCCAAAATCACGTTGTTTGATTTGTTCAAGGTTGACCTCTTCAACCTGCTTCATCCCCTTTCACACCCAAGTGTCTTCAAGCTAGCTCTCATATGTTTTTTTAAGCTGATCCTTTTTCACATTGAGCTATTTTCATTGATGATCCACTCCTCTTCATGCATGCTGTTGACTTGGTCAAACTTGACTTTGTCCACATGCAAAAAGTCCCTTTTCACACATGAGGGTGTGAAATCCAGCTACTACAATGATCCCCTTTCATACCAAGAGGGTTTTTATGCTGATTTAAGTTAAGTATGGGTCTCTATCCCCCATTTATTCATCTACTAGGTGCAAAAATCAAAAATCAATATTCCTATTCACTGCATGCTAATGTAGGATTATTACAGTCCTCCCCTCCCAAATGTTGCTTGTCCTCAAGCAACTGCAAGGATAGAACTGAAGAGTTTCCTCCCAAGGCATGGAGTCTGAAATGTGTTGGGAGCTATCATTCCCATGTAAAACCTCCACCCCCCAAGCTATCACCCATACAAGATGAGTCACCCTCCAACATGGCAACTCATGAAAGATCTCCTCCACCTTTAGCTCCTGCAATGTAGGTGGGCTAAATAACTGAACATGGTAGACAATATTGCCTTCCCCACGCTATATTCCTCTCCACTTATGACAAGTGTAGAGCATATGCTGATCTTGGGCTGCAATAAGGTTTCCCTCAAGTGGCAAGAATAAGGTTAGATCTCCAAAGATCCTTTCTCCCATGTCATGAATCATGTTGGCCCAAATCATCCCATTCAAAATGAATGACACATCACCACCATTTGGCATCCAAATCAGAAAAATTCTGAAGGTTATATGTAATTTTGGATGATACCAATGGTTTATCAAGTGGATATAGCACAGTATTCCCAACTGCTACTTGAGAACATCATGTGGTAAGTTGTTTCTCAATGGATTACTAGTTGTGCATGTTTGCTCATTTACTATGTGGTAGTAATCAATGATATATATCAGCTGAGCACAATCAGAACAAGAATAAACTTGCCCAAATTTATGTAGATATGGGTTACCATCATTATGAAGGTTGGCCCTAAAGTGACCATGTAACCCAAGAATAATCTTGCTCTTATGTGGAGCAATGCACTGTCCATAGATGGCGAGAAGATTATACAAATACTCAATGGAACAATCATTAAGTACAAAAATGTATCTCTTACCATGCATAATGAGTAAGCTGAAAGTGAGGTCCATGGATGAGTCCTCCCATGAGAATCTCCTCATAAAAATCTGCAAAAAGGAAGGATGCATACTCCCCTTGGAACACTTCATCAATAAAAACATACTCTCTAGTGACAGCGCTTTTGGCCTTAGTGTTAAGGCTCTTGTCACTCCATGACTTCTCTCTTTGACATTCCACATGCCAAAACCATCCACCAATATGCTGCTATGTGAGAAGATATTCTTCATATCTGGAAGCCTCTCCTTGTCCTCCAATGCTGAAGGGTAGCCTCTTTGCACTTTGAATGTGCCATTCCCCTCTCTGGAAATATCATAATGAGTATGGAGAAATTTCAGCCCATAATCCCCCAATAATAACCATAGCAACAAGCACTATTTCTTCCTTCTTGCATCATCAAAATGAAAATCATGGAGCAATAATAAAATTATGGACATGTGAGATGTCTCATCAACATAGTACAAACAAGCTCCCTTATACCAAATCATGTGAGAGTTATTCTTCCTCCCAAACCAAGGTACATACATGAGATACATCTCAAACAGAAATACATGTGAATACATGAGACATACCTCAAACAAAGGTAAATACATGGACATAATATTTAACATGTGATGTCCAAACTCTCTTCTTAACAACCACAATAACCATGCCTTCTTCTTATGCATCCTATCATTGAGACATAAGGCATGAGAGAAGAAAATATGAATCTTTGGGTAGTATCCATACTCACCCAAAAGTAACCAACACAACCATGCTTCTTGCTAGCCTGTATCATATATTTTCAAGTGGTTTGGAAACCTCTTGCTCCATACTGTCATCCACTCATCCCAATGTGGGTGATGGATCTCATTCTGCAAATACTTGGTATCCTCCCATGGTAGGGCACCAACCTCCTCAAATCTTTGAAGAACTTTTCACTTCATGAAATGCTAAAGTGCACCTCCAATGGGATCTCTTGATGAGACCTCCTCGTCATGCATGGCCTTCCAAAACCAATGGGGTCTTGGATCTGTTGCAAGTAGAAGTCTCTCTTTGAGCTGTGGCATGCTCATTGAGAAAGTGTCATCTAGAGAGGAGAAATTTTTTCTCATCTCAAGATGTCTATTATTTGTTACTTCTTCCTCCATTGCTTCCTGAATGAAGCTGATATTTGTATGCTCCCATGAGGAATGGGTCCCTCTTTCTCCACTGCTGCTCTTGGACAGCGCAGTGCAACCTTGGTGCTCTAGATTAGTAGTAAGTGATGATCCTGGGTCATGCAACAGCAGATTTCCACATTCCTCTAAAATATTTCCTACAATAATAGAAAGTGGAAATTCAATCATACCTTGATGGGCTTTGGGAACTCATTGTATGGCTGCAAGAGTTCCTTCTTCTACTATGTTGGCTCCTTCAACTGCTGATGTTGAAGGCTACTCCTCCAAGGTTGTCACAGCACTGATACAAGTCTCCTTAAGATGTGGTGATGTCTCCTCCCTCTCTGATTTTTCTTCATCAAATCTCTTGATCACCCTTTGAGCGAAATCTTAAAAAGTAGATACTCTTGCATGACTTAGATGACTGAACCACCAAGTGCTTGCCTTGCCCTCCATGTGCAGTGCTGCAATCTCTACTGCTTCTCTCTCTACCACTGGATGTAGTAGGAAGAATTCTTCAAGTCTTCTTGTTCAATCCCTTTCTAAAGATGATCCATCAAAATTAGACAATAGAAACCTATTGCCCTTCATTCTTCTTGTGCTGCAAGGTCTCGTTTCTTCCTCTAGTTGAATGAAATGTGAGAAGGCTAGAGTCCCCTTGAAGGCTCCAGGTTGAGATTTGTACTCAAAAAGGTATTCACTTAGAATCTGATGATCCAAGTGTCCTCCATGCTTCTTGTATTCATCTTTATGAGAATAGGAAGTGCATGGTCCTTTCTCTTCTTGAAACCCTCTAAGAGTTTTATTGCATCTCTCTTGTTGTATCTATTTAACCTCCTTGGAGAGGTTATTTCTAGATCTGAAACATGATGAGATTAATCTCAATCTCTCCATCATTCTAATCTTGATCCTTCTGATAGCTAGAACTCACAGGCTGAGCCAAAGATCATGCGCTGATACCACTGTAATATCCCAAACTGGAACTACTAGCAAGGCATGCATGAAAAAAACATTTTTCAGGAATGTATGCTACAACAACCAAGATCAGCCCTTGGATCCCTTAGATTTGATAATCTAAGACCCAAATCCAAGAGGAAATCATAAACCAATCGAAATAGGCGAGGTAAACAGGCCTCTCACACCTAGTATGGCTTGAAAATGCCCAAGAATGGGACTGCAACAATATGTAAACACAATGTTGGAGCAAAAGCAAGCTATTAACTCATGAGATGTGTTAATAAACACAAAGCTATCAATTAGTGTTACAGAAGCAACTTATTACACCTTTCATGATCCCAAAAGTTGGGGAAATGCAACAAATAGGGCCATAAAAAGGTTGTCTTCAAAAAATTGCGCTATAACTGTGAGAAAGGGGACTTGGATCCTTTATTTCATACCATATACATCTCACATAAAGAATTGGGAGCAAAACAAATCCCTCTAGCAAAGTTAAACATGTCTCCCCAAACCATTACAACTCAAATAAGCTCAAACCACATGAATTTTTCTAACAGAAAATACTGAAGCATGAAACAACGTTATTGTAATGAGGGTTTATGCAGCAATAAATGAGAAATGTTGATCAGCGGTTGTCAATGATGTCAACCCAAGCAGCACCAGAGGCTAACCCAAAATTGAATGGGAATTTTGACCTACCAAATTAATATATTTTGGGTCAATAATGCTTTTGATGGTTTCTACTTGTCGAGATGTTTCCGTTGATATATGGCACGCCATGTAATTCTTCACGGTTTGAGAGATATTCATGTTTGAAGTTTGTACCCCAGTTAGTGGGCTAAAACCCCATGGGGTTGGGGAATGGGTCATTAAAAAGTCATAATTAATATTTTTTATGCTCCTAAAATCCCTCCCACGTTCACTTTTTAAAGCCCCTCTCAACTTAAGCATTCATATATATTGTGATCTTCATTTCCTCCTTAGGCAAGGGATTCGGCCATCTGAAACAGGTCATCGTGGAATTTTTGCTCTAAATTTTGTTCTACGAAGGCTCAGAAGCTGAAATTTTTATGAGGCGAAGCCGAAATCCTGAGGAGGCTGTAGTAAAAATTTCAGGTCAAGGTGCGCAATATTTTTGGAGATATGATTTGTGGAAGTATGGGTTTTTGCAGGCTCCTAAAATTCATCTCAAAGAAGTGGCCTTGGTAAATTCGTCATAACTCCCTCTCTGAGTATCGGATTGGAATTCTGTAAAAAGTGACGGATATTTCACAGTCTTTGATTTTCGCTCTATCAATTTCAGAAGTAAATGAATTAAAAAGTGACACGTGGCATGCCATACAAATGCGCTCTGCTGAAACAGTCCATAATTAGGGCAGTGTGAGAAATTGGGTATAATTCTCTCTTGAAGAATCCAAATTGGGTCAAACCTGTGGCATTGGAAAGAAGACTTAGAGGAATACTACAGGACCGAAAATCAGATATTGAGGATCTGAAATAACAGAGATACACCAGATTCAATATCAAGCTCTTAGAAGGAAAGAAAAAGCTAGATCATGTGTTGTCAAGGATTGCAAAGGACCAGACTTTCTATGGAAGAAAAGCAAAACAAGGTGCAGCAGAGGGTAGAATGAAAAGAGCAGCAACCAAGGTGCATAATAGAAGCAAGAAGTTCATCATATGAAGTCTTCAAGTGGGCAGCACTGCATACAATCATTGTAAAGGTATCATTGTGCTTAGTCATTGTAAATACATTATTGTACAAATTGTACTAGTGTCTATCTGCCAAGGGTTGAAGAGGCAGTGTTCAGTCAAAGTTGGGGTTATGGTCTAGTATATATTCTTCTTCTACATCATTCTATATCATTGTAAAGTGGACCATTTTCCGGGCACGGGAGTCCATTCTTTATTCTTCTATAGGGTGGTAGGGTGGTGCTAGGGTGAGTTGTAGCTCATTGGTTGTCAGTCCTCTCAAAGGATCATCAAGGAATACCAGCGTTGAGCATCCATCCGTTGGGAGCTAGAGAAGAATGCTTTTCTAGATTCTAGGAAGTTGGAGCTTTATTTTCAATTGGAGTTGAATATTAAAGAATTATTAGAAAAGCATTAGGTGGTTTTTTTCCCGGAGTGGGTTTCCACCTTAAAAACTGTGTGTATTTGTGTTCCTCTTGTTTGCTGCTATCATTGTACAAACACTAATAATAATTGAATATTAACTAATTCTCTAATTGAAAGAAATACTGATTCACCCCCCCTCTCATTATTTCCAACAATTGGTATCGGAGCTTGGTTCCTTCAATAGTAGTTTAACAGTTGGAAGGAGGTTATGGAGCATACCAAGAATGGTATACCTCTGTTCAATGAAAATAATTATGCACTTTGGAAAGGAAGAATGGAGGTCTATCTCTTGGTGCAAGGTTACGAAGTATGGGACACTGTTCAAAATGGATTTACATCAACCGCGGATGAACAAGGTAAGAATAATTTGGTAAATGATGCAAAAGCAAAGAATATTATTATCAGTGGACTTATTGAATCTGCCTATCATAAGGTGTTGGGTTGCAAAACTGCCAAAAATGTATGGGACAAGCTTGAGAATATATATGCAGGTGACTCAAATTTCAAAGAAGCAAAGCTTCAAATCTATAGAGCAAAATTTGAGCAACTCAGAATCAAAGAAGATTGCAACATTGATGCATACTTTCAATACGTTGATGAAATAACCAATACTCTGGAAGGATTGGGAGAGCCAGTTGACGAGAATAATATTATACGGAATATTCTTAGAACGTTACCAGGGAGATTCAACCCAAAGGTATCGGTCTTAGAATACAGTGCAAATCTGGACAAACTCAGCAAAGATGAATTAAATGGAGTTCTCATATCATATGAAATGAGACTTGATGAAGAAGATGGTACTTCGCATCTACAAACTTTGTTCGTTGCATCTAAGAAAACCAATAAGGATAAACAACCTTCAATTGAAAAGACATGCACCTGCAAGTGTGAAGAAAAGGGAGATGATGAAGAAGGTCTTTCAGATGAAGAATATGCTTACTTCACGAGAAAACTAAAAATTGTTAAGGGACAATTCAAAGGTAAACTTCCATTGATATTTTTCAGCTGTAATGAGGTTTGGCATTTTGCAGCAAAATGTCCAAACAAAAGTAATGGAAACTCAAAAGGAAAGAAAGGCTTTAAGAAATTCAACAAGCAAGGATCCAAAAGGAACTTTCTCTCTAAAGAAGATAGCTCATCATCCAATGAAGACAATGACAGTGAAGAAGAAGCCAATGAGAGAGTATTGTTTATGGCCAAGCACAATAAACCCAAGCACAATAAACAAGAGGTATCAAACAACGAAGAATAAGGATGGACCATAGAAGAATTTTATGAGGAAGAAATCAAGCTTATAAAAGATCTCAAGGCAGAGAAGATCTGTTCCAAAACTCTTGAAGAACAAGTTCAAGGTCTCAAAATTGAAGTTGAAGAACACAAATGCATTGAAGAGTCACTTCAAAAGAAGTTGGAAGAAAGCAACCAAGAAAGGGAAGAATTAGAAGCTGAAGTAGTCTCGCTGTGTGAGGAAGTGAAGAAAGGAAAAACTATCCAAAACTATGCCAATAGCTCAAGGGCATTGGAAGAACCCATCAACAATCAATGATCTTACAACGACAAACTGGCATCGGTTACAAAGAAGAAGAAGCAGGACCTTCTACAACAAAATACAATGAACCTATGAGATTTGACATGCATGTAGACTTCATTGGACAAGATTCGTAAGAACAGCCTTGGAAGACAATTCCTCGACGAAAATTTCCATCTAGGTACCAACATATTTTTTATGGCTACTATTATTCATGTGGAAATGGTTTAAAGTCAGAGAAATGTCGTACGTACTCCTTGAAAGGAATAAAAACACCCTGAGATCTGATCAAATATCCAAATGCAATGTAAATATCACGCGTAGATTTGAACATTTAAGAAATAATATTGAATGTTACACATGTCGAAACTTTGGACACATAGCCAAAGACTGCAGACTTGAAAATCCTCCAGAAGAATCTTCGAAGCCACAAAATGAACGAACATGGAAGAAGAAGAAGAAGAATGATAATTGTGCTCTCGCTCTCAAGGCTCAAAACAAAAAAAATGTGTGGTATGTTGATAGCGGTTGCTCAACGCATATGACTGGAGATAGAAATAAATTTGTATCTCTGAAAGAGAATAAGGATGGAACCATGTCCTTTGGAAATGATGGATATTCAAATTTTATAGGATCAGGTACTGTCACTCTCAGAAGCAAAGATGTTCTAGCCAAGAATGTTCTATTGGTTGAAAACATGAATCACAATCTGCTCAGTGTTGGACAAATGTGTGATCAAGGACACATAATACTATTCAACTCCACGAAATGTGAAATCAGGAAAGGCGTGTATGGTGAAATTGTGGCTACAACAAGTCGAGCTCCAAACGACATATATGTTCTGGATGAAGCAACTAAAGCATGTCTAATAGCTAAAGAGGATGATACAATAATTGGTAGCAATGATGATCGTCTAAGTAAGAAATTTTCTACAAAGGCGCAAAGTGATTTCGAGATGTCTTTACTTGGTTGCAAATTGAGCATAGACGACTCATCTAAGGATGTGAATCAAAGGTTGTACAGATCTATGTTTAGTAGTCTTCTATATGTAATAGCCTCCCGACCAGATGTTATGCAAGCAGTTGGACAAGTAGCAAGATTCCAAGCAGCACCAAAAGAATCACATATTAAATATTCACCAGCATTAGAATATCTTCGCCAAAAGCTTGGGATTCTCCCAAGTTCTCATTAGATTTTTCTTTTTCAGAATATAAAGGGGGAGTGGAAGTGTGTGCAGGTCTGCAGGATGGTTGTGTGTCAGCGCAAGTGGAAGTGTGTACAGGTCTGTAGGATGGTTGTGTTTCAGGGGGAGTTACCCTTTTCCACTGATGTCAAAGGGGGAGAGAATGTTAAAGGAAGAGGTGTCATGATCGCATGGGGAGTACTTGTGTTGCCATCAATGCCAAAGGGGGAGATTTTTGATCACTTATTGTTGATGTCAACCCAAGCAAAGACCAACAACCCAAAATCGAATGGGAAGTTTGACTCACCATGGTAATATATTTTGGGTCAATAACAGCTGATGGTTTCTACTTGTCGAGATGTTTCCGTTGATATATGGCACGCCATGTAATTCTTCATGGTTTGAGAGATATTCATGTTTGAAGTTTGTACCCCAGTTAGTGGGCTAAAACCCCATGGGGTTGGGGCATGGGTCATTAAAAAGACATAATTAATATTTTTTATGCTCCTAAAATCCCTCCCACGTTCACTTGTTGAAGCCCCTCTCAACTTAAGCATTCATATATATTGTGATCTTCATTTCCTCCTTAGGCGAGGGATTCAGCCATCTGAAACAGTTCATCGTGGAATTTTCGCTCTAACGTTTTTTCTACGAAGGCTCAGAATCTGAAATTTTTATGAGGTGAAGCTGAAATCCTGAGGAAGCTGCAGTAAAAATTTTAGATCAAGTTGTGCAACATTTTTTGAGATATGATCTATGGAAGTAAGGGTTTTTGCAGGCTCCTGAAATTCATCTCAAAGAAGTGACCTTGGTACATTCGTCATAAATCCCTCTCTGAGTATCAGATTGGAATGCCGTAAAAATTGATGGATAGTGCATAGTCTGTACTTTGCAATCTATCAAATTGGGGTAGTGTGAGAAATTGGGTATAATTCTCTCTTGAAGAATCCAAATTGGGTCAGACCTATGGCATTGGAAAGAAGACTCAAAGGAATACTATAGGACCGAAAATCAGATATTGAGGATCTGAAATAACAGAGATACACCAGATTCAATATCAAGCTCCTAGAAGGCAAGAAAAAGCTAGATCATGTGTTGTCAAGGATTGCAAAGGACCAGACTTTCTATGGCAGAAAAGCAAAACAAGGTGCAGCAGAGGGTAGAATGAAAAGAGCAGCAACGAAGGTGCATAATAGCAACAAGAAGTTCATCATATGAAGTCTTCAAGTGGGCAGCACTGCATACAATCATTGTAAAGGTATCATTGTGCTTAGTCATTGTAAATACATTATTGTACAAATTGTACTAGTGTCTATTTGCCAAGGGTTGAAGAGGCAGTGGTTGTGTCAAAGTTGCGGTTATGGTCTAGTATATCTTCTTCTTCTACATCATTCTATATCATTGTAAAGTGGACCATTTTCCCTGGTACGGGAGTCCATTCTTCTTTCATTCTTTTATAGGGTGTTAGGGTGGTGCTAGGGTGAGTTGTAGCTCATTCGCTGTTGGTGCATCCATTCAGTGACTACTGAAGAATCTCAGGCGTTGGAGCATCCATCCAGTGGGAGCTGGAGAAGAATGCTTTTCTAGATTCTAGGAATTTGGAGCTTTATTTTCAATTGGAGTTGAAAAGAATTATTAGAGAAGCATTAGGTGGTTTTTGTCCCGGAGTGGGTTTCCACCTTAAAAATTGTGTGCATTTGTGTTCCTCTTGTTTGCTGCTATCATTGTACAAACACTGATAATAATTGAATATTAACTAATGCTCTAATTTAAAGAAATATTGATTCACCCCCCCTCTTAGTATTTCCAACAAGAAATAGTATATCTGGAGTTTATAATCATCCAATGGCTAAGAAAAATGGAGATCTTTTCCTTTTTATACAAAATGAGAATAACCCGGCAAGGGCTCCATGAAAATACAAGTGTAAAATGACAGATCTGTAGATCTAGATCTAGAAAATGAAATTATACTGCAGCTCTGTATATATGTAGCTTAAATGTACAAGAAATAGAAGAAGAGGCTTTATACAATCCTTCTGGGAGAAGGGTTGGCCCTTTCCCCAAAGAACAAGCTCAAGATCAAGGGTCTTGACCCTGCTACTGCAACGCAGAGAGAAATGATGGAGTTCCTGCAAGGGACTGCACTGTAGGAGATGAAAATTACAATTTCCACATGCCAAGATCTGAAATGAAGCCTTGAGACTCCCTCACTGATCTCCCAGAGAAGGAAAGGCTTCCTCCTCTGAAACACAAGTACAGGAAGTGGTGTTGTGGTCCTTCCACTGCAACATCCTACAAAACAACGTTATGCTCTGTAGAAATAACATTGTGGATGAAGGAGGATGCTTGGCCTCAAGCCTAAATGTGGAAAAATGAAGTACAATGCTCCTCCAAGAGGCCTCTCAAGGTAGGAGAAAGAATTCCTAAACATGAATTCCTTGTGCTAAACAACATTGCAACTTTGCTAAACAGCAAGAGAATGCCAAACAATCATGTAGACCATCAAATAAATAATCATCAAGCTAACCTCAAATGGCTTCCATCCCCTTCCTTATAAGAAATGTGAGCCTCCTAACCTTTGGGTCCCACCCATTAGGGTTTCCACATCACATGATCAATCTCCCTCCAAAACTGTGTTGTATCTCCACGAAGGCCACTCCTCCAAAATCACGTTGTTTGATTTGGTCAAGGTTGACCTCTTCAACCTGCTTCATCCCCTTTCACACCCAAGTGTCTTCAAGCTAGCTCTCATATGTTTGTTTAATATGATCCTTGTTCACATTGAGCTATTTGAATTGATGATCCATTCCTCTTCATTCACGCTACTGACTTGGTCAAACTTGACTTTGTCCACATGAAAAAAGTCTCTTTTCACACATGAGGGTGTGAAATCCAACTACTACAATGATCCCCTTTCATACCAAGAGGTTTTTTATGTTGATTTAAGTTAAGTATGGGTCTCTATCCCCCATTTATTCATCTACTAGGTGCAAAAATAAAAAATCAATATTCCTATTAGCTGCATGCTAATGTAGGAATATTACAAGACTGCTGGACAGACTGAGAGGGTCAACAAGATACTAGAGGATATGTTGAGGATTTATGTGATGCATCAACAATGGAAGTGGGAAGAGTATCTTCCGCTGGTAGAGTTTTCCTACAATGATAGGTACCAAGATTCATTGAGGATGAGTCCATTTGAGGCTATGTATAGGTGGAGTTGCAAAACTCCTATCAGTTGGAGTGATCCGGTTAACAGGGTACTGATCGAAAAATATATGTTGAAAGAAATGGAACAAGAAATGCAGGTGATAAATAATTACTTGAAGGTAGCACAGGATAGGCAAAAGAGTTATGCCAATAGGAACAAGTTGTTCAAGGAGTTTCAGGTTGGGGATCAAGTGTACTTGCATATCAAGCCCAAGAAGAGCTCCTTGCAGATTGGATCATGTGCCAAGCTAGAACCACAGTTTTGTGTACCCTTCAGGATCATTGAGAGGATCATATTAGTGTCCTATCGACTTGCACAGCCTTCCACAGTGAAAGTACATGATGTTTTTCATATATATTTGCTTAAGAAGTATGTAATATGTTGATCATGTGATTGATTGGTATGTATTGTAAGAGGAACCAAATGGCGAATTCATGTCGAAGCCTTAGTGTATATTGCAAAAAAAGGTGCTCATGCTTTAGAATCAAGAAATAGAGGAATTTAAAGTACAATGGAAGTACTTTGGGCCCAATGAAGCTACATGGGAGATGGCGGATAAGATGCAGGCCATGTGTCCTTCATTTTTTCTTGGTTGAGACAAATAAGTTTTGGTGTGATGTTGGTTTTTGTTTAGCATATGTTTTGGAGACATTTTGGTATATGTTTTGATGTGATGGTTGGATGTATGTACATATGTGTATGGATGTAAATACCTCCATTAGCTATGTTATAAAGCTCCAATAAGTGGTATTTTGTCATTCTAGTATAGTTATCTTGTTGCTATGATGTCATGTTGTTGTGTTTTCATAATTGGTTGCTTTTCAACAATCATTGTAAATACTACATTGAGATATGATATAAAGCTCCATGAGCAATATGTTGTCTTCCAATGGTTTTGTTGAGATAAATGTGTGATTGAACACCAAGGATGGCGTCCCCCAAGGCGGAGGGTTCTGTAACAGCCCTGGTGAAAATTCCATGTAAAAGTTGAAAATAATAACCACGGTTGATGGGACACTTATTCCAAGCTTAATGTTGGGAAAAATATCCCAGGGGGTGTTGATTTGGTTTATTATGGCTAAGGAAATTTGAAAAGGCTATGGTTAAAGCATTAAAGAAGAAAAAAGTATTTTTGGCACATTTATTTATGAAAATAATGGAAATTAGGAGAAAAGGGAGATGAAAGGTCACAGGTTGCATGTGAGGAGGAAATTGAAGGAAAATAATGGAAAATGAAGAAAATTGAGGCATATTCTATGAAAAGGCTTCTGAGGACTAGTTGGTACCTTTTGTCAGTGAATTTTTTGTAGCTCTCTCATTATACTCTCTCTCTCTCACTCACTCGCTCTTGGACACTTGGAATTTTCTTGGAGAACTTGGGCATTGGAGAAAGAAAGGAAGAGCATGATCAAGCAACTACAACAGGATTATTTGAAGGTATCGATTTTCATATGTGATTTTCTTGCTATACCTAGCATTAATGGTATTGCATGTGGTTTCTTGTTGTCTTGGCATGGTTTTTTCCAGGTGTGACAGGGGTTTTCATCCTAGCCTTTTCATTTCTGTATAGCTTTGATGAGATGGGTTTCTCATAATTCGATTGAGCTGGATTCCTGGATGGATTCTAAGTTGAGTGGGGTGGATCTCCAAAATGAAAAACCCATGGCCAAGTGGTCCCTGAACCAAATTGTGGATCACGGTAAAGCCACTAGCCTAGTAACCCCTAAGCTAGAATTTGGGTTCTGGTAAAGCCAGATTTTGTGCCTCAGTGGGCCTAGGATTCCTTGCCAGTGAATGGTAGGATATACGGTAAATCCAGTAGGTGGATTTATCTCCATTTGGCCTAGTAGTCCCGAGATGGGATGTACAGTAAAGCCTGGAGAGATGATCTCAGTGTAGGGCCTAGTGACCCCTGGATCAAATTATGGGTTATGGTAAATCCCGAGAGACTAGGAGGCATTCAAATTCCTCATGGTGTAGGTGGAGAACTCCGGTAGCATCCATGCTTGTTTGGTTCCTTTTTTGTTAGCTCTGAGTCCCACATTCATGCTTGGAATATGGCATAGGGGTGATTAGCTGAAGAGAGGTTTGGCTAAGCCAATCTATGGTCGGGTGGGACGTGGAAGTCCCATCTCCGATTGGTTTTTACATTCAGTAATGAAGATCTCATTCCTCTCATATTTAGTATGCAAATTTATTGGTTTATATATGGATTTATTTGGTGTTGTATCCATTTTATATCTGTAGTTTATATGTTGGTTATAAGCATATATTTTATCAGTGATGATGTATGTCTCTATCTATGTTTTTTCCTGGAAATTAATACACATTGTATCTATGGTCAAATGGACTATATTCTAGCTTAAGATCTAGGGGAGAAATGATTCTTAGCTATTCTTAGATAAGTATTAGACCCCCATGTTTAATTTTTTTTTATTACACCTATAGATGCAATGTTTGTGACATGTTTGACGAAATGCCTGTCATGACTCGATGAGTTCGGATGATTTCATGATGATTTGATTAATTCCATGTATTTTTTTTAATGTTATTTACCCTCTCTTGAATTTACAGGAATTTTTGGGAAGTGACCTAGGCTGACGGGCTGAAAATGAGGCACGAATCCCAGAGTTGCAAGCACAATATTGAACTTTTGGGGCCTTAACTGTGACCTTGACAAGGCAAGCCTATGGCTAAGGGTCTATAACCTCCCCCTTTCCCTTACATGACCACGTCTAAGCCTCAAATAGGTCAAAAATAAGCTCCCCCTTAGGGAACAAGGCCCTGGAAGGTTGGGTTACCTCCTAAGGATGTCAATGATGCAGGGTAGGGTTTGTTTTTCATGTTTCCGTTGGTTCCACTTCTTCAAATTCATCTAGGAGGTTGAATATCATATTAGTAGCCTCTCATCACATGTTTACCTTGGTTGGCTAGTTACTTGGGTAGATGTGGGAATAGGGTGTTACAGGGGCATACAAACTTATTTCAAGCATATTTTTTCTTTATTTCAATATTGTGTAAAAATGAAACCAATTACAAGCATAGTTTTTTTCTTTTTTCAAGCTTGTGAAAAAATGAAACCATATTAAAGAAATTTCAAGCATAGTTTCCCATGTTTCAAGCTTGTGTAAAAAATAAAACCATTCCCATAATATCCCTCGTGATTGCCATTTTTATCAGCATTTTTATGCTATATAAGCCTTGGTTTTACCATTCCATCATCACCATCTGCTTGGCCAATCATATGCTTTCAATTAGTTGTTTCACCTTTCCCGAGGAACTGATGTGATGACTGGTATTTTAGCCAGCCTCTTGACCTCTACATGTTTTGAGAAATTCTATCATGATCGGAACCAGTTGCCACCCTTTATACCACTCGTTCCTCTAGGAGTCGTCCACTTTCAGCTCTTTTCAGACTCCAAAAATATGAAAATATTGTCTAGCATTTGTCTTTTAGAACTCATATAAGTAAATGAAAATATGTCTACTCATTATAAGTTTAACCATTTTCGAGACTGAGATAAACTATTTACGAAAAATTAATACCTTATTCGAACATAGCTAGGAGGTTCTCTTGGGTATTGTTTTCTGTCCTTTCAAAATCAAGGGACTATCTACGAAAAAGGAAAATATGGATTTATATTTTTTGCCTCTTTTTCAAACTCTCTAAACATGAAAAATATGACAAGTTTTACCTTCATTAGACTCATTAAAACATCAAAATGATGGAATTTTCGAGCATGATAAGGCCGAACCACTATTTCTTTGGGTTCGTTAAACATACTTGGAGGGATTCATCCGAAGGATGAACTTACATATCAGGCATATGTTGTCCTCCTCAAGCTTGTTAAAAATAAAGAGGTACTGACCAATATGATTGGGGAAATTGGGAAAACAGGGTACTCCATTTGCCAATGGTGGCAAGTCTCTCTTGGAAGCGATACTCTTCCACCTCATCTTTGTGGCTGTAAGGTTGGGTAATATTCTTTTATTTTGGTTTATCATACCGTTTTCAAGGCCTCCATTTTTGGTTTTGGGTTAGTGCTGCCAACTCCATTCAGTGTCACCGATGTGTTCAAGAGAAGTTATTCAATCAATATCTGCTACAATACTCTTAAGCCTTCATTCCATGTATGACATTCCTGATCTAGTTCTATATCGACATCATTCTTTCTCAAATATTGATACTTGTTTTGTGTTGTTGATGGGGGATACATCAAGGCCCTCCTACGATGGGTCGCTTCCTGTCGACATAAACTAATTATCTAGGAAGTTGACTTAGAAACACCCCTCGGTACATTGGTGCTTGCATACATCAATGGAAAGTTTCCTCGCTCTCGGCGACAAGTTTACACTTGGATTGAAATATTCTTTGTGGTGTTCAACATCAACTCATTTACTCACCCCATATTGATTGTACTACATTACCTTGAGAGCCATTAACATCATCGGTGGTTTCTATCGCATATGTTAACGACTTACATCATTGGTCATTTAAATCAGATGGTGTCTACCATGTTCGACTCCAGAACATTAATTCACATGGTGAGATTCATACATTGGATGGTTATGTGAACAAGATAGAAGACCTTGAATATAGTTTCATCCATCTAGGTTGCGATTTTAGGATAAATACAAGATCACAATGTATGATGGCTATGGTCATAGAGACATTCATCCAATCACGGGTCCACCATTTTGTCATCATTGGACATGTCTTTTGATCATTGTACATGTAATGTTAGCTTATGTGCTAAGTATGGTTATGCCTCCCTCAACAAAGATATCATGATGTAAATGTATTTTAATAGAAGATTATCTCGTCGGTTGTTCTTGATCCTGACTTGTCACAAATTAAATCACTTCTATCATTCCATGCATTAGGGTGATTAAAGGTTCACTTTGTGGAAAATAAGGAACAATTAAACTTCGAGAAGCTCTTCTACAATATCAACTCCTATTTCTAGTTGTAACTCTTTCCATTTATATTAATTCAAAGAGTTATTTGTTTTTCTATATATGATGTTATGATTTCATGTATTTTGATGTCATGTTGATCCATTAAATGAAGTATTTATATGATTCTATATAGATGTCGTAGATCGTTGTCTTGTGTTTTTTGATTATGTAGGTTCTAATTATAGCAAACAAAGCTAGGATTGGAGCATTCAAGCCAAGAGAGGAGTGAAGCATGCATCGGATTATAGGTAGGCTTCGTCCCATCATCCATTTACTTTAAGGGAAACAATAGATTATTCGTCTTTCCATTGTTCTAGGATAGGCCACCCATTCTAGGGAAGATACTTTTTTCTGCAACTGTAGATTCCATATAACACTATGTCATGAGGCTATCCCACCTAAGGGATCAATTTCAATCTGTTGGTGAAAAAATATCTGGCAGAGAGTTGGTGGTGGTGACTCTTCAAGGTCTTCCTTCTATTTTGGGAACCTTCATAACTACCCTAAGCAACAATAATGTTCTTTCGAAATTTGATGAGCTCGTTGGTAAATGCACTCAAGAGAAGTCCAGGATGATTTCCAGAGGGAGGATTAAAAATAAAGAAGAAGGATATACCTCTACATTTGTTTCTCAATAAAATAATAGAAATGGAATAGGAAGACCTTCTAGCTCAAGAAGGACTCCTAAATCAAAGTATTTCAATAAAAGAGGAAGAATAATTGAATGTTTCAATTGTCACAAGCATGGTCATTGTGCCCAATAATGTCTGAAAAAGGGAAATAACTCAAGATACAACTACAATAAAAATCGATGCTTCAACAACAACAAGTTCAATGATAGAATAAGAGGATATGATCAAATAAGAATGGATGATAGTAGAAGAAGAGATCCTTCGTATGACTACGAAGAAGGCCATCATCCTCAAAAGAGGTCAAGGAACTCCAGTTATGAAAATAATGCAATTGATAATCAAGCTAAATATATTCTTATCCCTTCCCTTTCTATTTCTTCCCCTCCGGATTCATATTATAGTTGGTTGGTAGATAGTGTGGCTTCTAGACATTTCTCTCGATACCAGGAAGTCATCACAAGCCTGGTTGAGAAGGAGACAAATTTAAAAATCATTCTTGGAGAAAACACTACTCATCCCATGAAGGGTTTTGATTCAGTTAAATTTCATTTGGACTCTAGTGAATAACTTCTTCTTCATGATGTGATGTATGTTTCGGGACTGAATAATAATTGTTTATCTATATCTACTTTGGAAGACAAAGGGATGAGAGTATCCTTCATAAGAGGAAAATTCCTCATCTTGCATATGGAATCTCGCATGAGGGATGATTTTACCTTGGGATCTAGAATTGAAGGACTCTATAGAGTCAATGGAAGACCTTTATGATAAATGGTAAACAACATCAATCATCAAATTGAGATATATCACCGAAGGTTTTCACATCTACATTATGAATCCCTACCGAAATTAAAGAATTTGGTTTCTGGAATGCCTGATTTTCAAGCTAGTCATGATGGAGTATGTCCAGGATGTGCTAGTGGAAAGAAGACAAGGGGACCATTCCCCTCTAGCAATAACAAGACTAGTGATATTCTTCAACTCATTCATTCTAACCTATGTGGAACCATGCCATTTCACTCTATTGGTGGACATCTCTACTACATAATCTTAATTGATGACTTCTCCAGGAAGACATGGATATTTTACTTGAAGCATAAGGATGAGTATTTTCACATGTTCAAATACTTCAAGGTGTTGATAGAAAATCAAACATGGAAGAATATCAAGGTCTTTAGGTTTGATAATGGTGGAGAATATACTTTAAATGAGTTTGTTGAGTTTTGCAAGCAAGATAGAATCAATAAGGAAACTATCGTACCTTATAATCCTAAGTAGAATGGAGAGGTTGAAAGAAAGAAAAGGTCCATCATAGAATTTTCCCAAGCTATGATGCATGATCAAAAGTTGTCAAAGTTCCTTTGGAGAGAAGCTACAAATACAATGGTATAAGTTCATAATAGAGTTACTCATCAAGCTTTAGATAACAAGAATCCTAAAGAAGTGTTCACATGTGTGAAGCCCGATATTGGAAATATCAAGATATTTGGTTCCCCTATATATTTTCATGTGCCAAAGAATAAGAGGAACAAGATGGAAGCCACCAAAAACAAAGGATGTTTGTTGGATATTTTGAAAACTCTAGAGCATTATATATATATATATATATATATATGGTCAAAGGAAGATTGAGTTTAGAAGGGATTTAACTTTTGATGAAGATGTTTCCCTTAGAAGAGAAATTGACCTTCCTCTACCTCCTCCTAAGAAATATGATGATATGGACCTACTAGAAGGCCCCTCTATGTCCAAACTAGAGAAATATGTTGGTGATGATCCCATGGATTCTATGGACCCCTTGGATCCCCGTCCATGTGAACCCCCTTCCAAGAAGAGACCATTGTGGCTTCATGATACATTACAGGATGCTAAGAGACATGTTCCTACCAAAGGAACCTTTAGAGAAATCAATAATCCATGGTGTTATCAGGGATACGTTGTAACTATGAGGTCCATCATATAGGTTGAGCCTCTGACTTTTGAAGAAGTTGTGAAAGAATAGGTTTGGAATTATTCCATGACCAAAGAGTATGAATTGATTATGAAAAATGATATATGACATGTTGTTATGAGGACTAAAGGGAAGTATGCCATAAATTGGAAGTGGTTATACAAAATAAATCATGGAGCTAATGTAAGAATTGAGAAATATAAATTGAATTTTGTGGCTAGAGGTTACTCCCAAAAAGAGGGATACGATTCTGATGACATATTTGCACAAGTTTCCGGATACACTAATGTTAAGACTGGAAAATTGTACAACAGAAGACGACATTAATTAATGTCAGGAAAAAGGATTTACAGGGCTAGAAGACATTACAGAATCCGGAAAGTGTTTAAAAATCTCTAAGGTCTGAGGAAAATAAAATTTGAACAAGTCCTAAATGCTCTTTGTGTGCATAATCCTTTGTGAAGAGTGCCTTTCGCATGCCTTTTTTCCTGATATGCGCACAATCCTTGGAGTGGAAAAATGTCACTATCCAAGACCACACAAAGCAAAGGACAAGTGACCCCTTACTTGGGGCTGCCTAAGGACAGCCACCAACGCCTCCTTAGACATTAAGTGAGCACACAACGGAATATTTGGAGCACACAAAGGAATAATACCCCTCTCTTGGGTCACCATCCACAATGTACCAAGAGAGGGAAGGGAGGATTTGAAATCTCCTATATAAGGCCACCATGAGATGAAGAATTTGTGAACACATTGTTATGCTAGCTAGAATTTCCCGAGCAATACCAGCAGTGTGTGATCTAGAGCTAAAGATAGAGGGGACTCAATTGTTGGCCATCCAACAAGTTCAGTCCAACACAGTAGAGAGAGAGGGAGACTGCACCGAGGCAAGTTGGGGATAAAAAAATCCTTGCATCAAGACCTAGAACCCATTGTCTAGGGCCCCTTTGGAACTCAATAAGAGGGGCCTAGAGCCACCATTCGTATTATTGTTGTCGTTTGACTCTTTTCAGAGCTCTAGTTTATTTGTTTTAGTTTTTATTTTATATATGCATGTTATTTCTCTATCTAGTATGCTTATGATTCTAGCTTTTTCCACTCACTTGATTGACTCCACTTCTTTTTTTTTTATGTTACCAATAACTTAAGTGGGTATACCACACCGCTTAAGTTATTGTGATTTCATACATACATGCACCAAACACACTCCAACAGGATTGGTGACTCCACTAACGTTCATTACCAAGTTTATTTAGTTGTTCCTTTTTTGCAGAGACCTTTGTCTATGATGTGGAGTGGAGCTGAATTTCACATGATTTCTCTTGTAGTCCCTAGTTCATCCCAAGTGATAGACTGAAGCAGAACAGCTCCAAAAAATTTTCTTGCAGGAATTTGCGTGTGTTTTCTCCCCACAAACCCCTGCGCAGACAACGCGCTTGTTTCAGCCTTTTGCGCGCAAAATACAGATTGAGAAATTTCTCCCTTATTTCTGTCTTTTCTTGCTTGTAAAGTGCTTGGCAGCCCCTAATGCACCTGCCAGCATTGGTTGTGGTACCCCACAACTTGTTAAAACTCACTCTTAGTTTCTTTTCTTAGGCTTAGTGTCAGTTTTAATTCAAGTTGTTTTTTACAAAGTTCACACATAGTTTAAGTAGGGGGAAAAATAACTTTCATTCCGAAAAATATTTATGTTTTGCAAATTTTGGTACTTACACACCTAGATAACTAGCGAAAGTAAGTGGCCCAAGACCACGCATGCATAGCTAGTTTTATTTTTTCTAATGTAAAAGTCTTAGTTTAGTTCAACTTTTGCACTAGGAATTTCGGAACTAGGATTGAATTGTTTATAGAAGAGCAAGTAATCTCTGCTACCTTTGCACCCTCTGGTGATCCTAGATAATCATATGAATGCTCTTGATTTTCAATTCGCCATCTCCCTATAGTTGGTCACATAGATTAACTAGGAAAAATAGAAAGCGACCCATAATCCGCACATGTTTTTCTTTTGAGCCAGGAACAATACAACATAGTTTAAATAGGGGATTTTGTAAAGGATCATCAAATATCCACACATTCAAACTATGTGCTTGTCCACTTTGTGCTCACACACACTCACCCACTAAGCAAAGCAAAGAAACCTAAAACTAACTTAACCAAACTCATTAAATTCTCCACATAGGGGCCACAAAATAATTTATAGCTTAAGTTAGGATCAAGGGGGTAGGCATCCAATAAGCCATCTTGATCATACTTCATCTTGAAACATAGAATTTATCTATCTAGGGAGCTTCAAATCCACCTATCAGCCCACGACAAAGAAAACCCGAGCGCGACAGAGACCCATTTTAGAGGGGGTTAGGATTAGGTGCAGTGTGTGTGGTATCAGTTAGGGCTACCTGACTTGGCTGATACTTGGTACTGTTAGTTGACTACCAAGAAGCCCAAGACTCAAACGCTCACGTGGGATGGTGGTTCTTAGTGGCCAAAAACTAGGGCATCTTTTTCCCTATAGGTGACCGTGTAGGCAAGCGCCAGACCCTCTACCCTTACCTTGGTGGATTCTCTTCAGCTGACTGGGGCGTCGCCAACTCTTACGGGACGTTGTGCCAGCACTCGCAAGAAATCTTCTCAAGGCCCAGTTACATTTGAGTGTGTGAGGACGAATAAGTCTTCTAGGATTTTTAGTATCATACGCAAAAAAACAAAAACCACTTTTTTGATTGCTTGATCACATAGATTAATTTAAAGGGAAATTTTACTTTATTTTTTCTTTGTTTTATGTACTTGACCATAATTTTTCTTTGATCATAGACTCTATCCTCTCAAATTTTTCCAAAACTAGACCTAGTTGACACCAGGATGAACCCAACGGGACCTTGTCGATTTAGGCATCTTTTGGACCTCCCCCCATTAACGAGAGGGGTTCCAGGTCTTTCTCCATTCAGGCGTCAAAGATGGAACGATGCCATCATTATTGGTTCGTCCTTTATTGGGGCAGTCGTAGTTGGGAACACTAGTCGGTCTCCCAACAGCACACCACACACCACTTTTCCCACAACCCCTAGAGGTCAGAGGAGTGTGTCCCATTCAGGAAGCTAGCCGAATACACAGCAAGGTACGTCACAGACTAACCCTCTTCCTAACCAGAACTTTGTGTTTTCGCACATTGCAATGGTGTCAACATCTAAGTCACCTTTCTTAGCTTCATTGAATCTGCCCGATTTAACCAAGCTGATGAATAACCCCATCGCACCCGATCCTACATGGCCTCCCATGCCCACGAAGCTCCCTTTGGATATTGCAAAGTTCGAAGGAAAGCAAGCAGAAGACCCAAGTAATCATGTCATAACTTTTCACCTGTGTTGCTCATCGAACAGTATCATTGACGACCTATTCGATTGAGATTATTTCAACGCACTCTGACAGGAGTAGCCACGAAGTGGTACGTGGAGCAACCCTTAGCTTCACATGGAACCTTTAGCGCCCTCGTTACCATGTTCCTAACATATTTTCAGTTACCCATTCACCATTATTCCGAAATGGAATTACTGACTCATTTTAGACAAACCCCCGCTGTCCATATCTCGGACCATCTCCATGAATGGAGGCGGCATCGCAATTTATGTAAAGCTAAACTTGATGATCGGGTTCTCTTAGATTTGTTCTTGAAAACTCTTACGGCAAAGATTTCAAAGGATGTGGCGCAGCAGAATCCCATATTTGAAGAGGACGCAATCAGCAAAGCCCAGCGGCTTGAGCTGATTTATACTCAGTCAGGATAAATTCATAACATCCTGCCTAATGCCCCGCACCTGTAAAATTAACAAGAATTTCCAGGCACGTTGAACTCTGCAGACGGACTAATTGGATCATTGACCCAATTTTTCCTTGGCAGCAGTAGTCAAAGCCCAGGTTACACATACAGTTCTACCCAGAACATACCTCAACCCCGTTTTCAAAGTCATCATATGCCTCAACAAAATTTGACCAATAGGGCGCCAGCGTATCTCTAGGGAGGACGTTATCCTCCAGCTCAGGGGAATCAGTATGCAAAAATAAACACTGATGGAAGAGCTCCCCTCCAACAACCAGGTGCAAACCAGGGACCGCGTTATGCTCAGCCCCCAGCACATGATCCACCTATGCAAAACAATGCACAGGTGAAATTTGTGCAGTCGTCCCAAAACAAACCACACCAATATAATCAGGAGAAATACCCTGCTGGCGTGGTGAAGAAAAAATCCAAAAACAAGCCAAAAGGGAACCCTAGACAGGGGGATAGTAGCCAGTAGTGCCCACCGCAATCCCAGGCTAGAGGCAACTCCAACCGGAATCAGAACCAGGAGCCAAGAAATGCCCAACGGAAGAGAAAAATGCCACCTCTTCGAACAAAACATTCTTGTTCGATATGTCGTGAGCATGGCCACTATACTCACCATTGTCCCGATCTCCCTGAGCTGAAGAAGCTATAGAGTAACCGAGGAAAAAGAGGAACTTCCCAGCAACCAGCTGTGATGCAAGAACCTTTCTCCCATCAAGGGACGGTAAGCACTCAGTAGCCAAATACAGACGACTCCAAAAGCAGCCATGAAATCTACATGACTGGTGAAGAGATGTTTTTCCAAACATAGAATCGCAATTACGACACCCCACCAAACACCAATACGTTAAGGAAAAGTACCAGTGCACCAACTGCACCTTTGACCATTGTCAAAAATGGTGAAGGGACCTAATAGGAAATCAGGAAACTACTCCAAATTGGACCATAATTATAGCATCATAGACGATTTAGCACAATCTCTCACTGCTATGTCATCTTTGGAAGTATTGCAGTCATGTCCAAAACAACGAAAAGCCCTAATTTCCGTGTTAAGCGCTATCGACCCTGCCAATACACGCCTAATGGCTTTTGACTTAGACAAAGCCACCCTTAGGCTTCCTTCCATGGTCGCCTTCCAGATACCAGTGTCGGTGAAAAATATCACTATTCACCAATGTGTCATAGACGAGGGTGCATCCACATGCATCGTGTCCAAAAATGTTTGGCAAAAGTTAGGTTTTCCCGAACTAAAACCCTCAATCATCGCATTTCGATCATACAAAGGTCGTCCATCAACCCCCGTCGGCATCTACCAAAACTTCTCAATCTGCTTAGCCAGAAAGACGATCCACATAAACATCGAAGTCTTGGACGCTCACTTGGACTACAATATACTCCTTGGGTGGAGTTATATGCATGCCATGTCTGCCATAGCCTCCTCTGTCTTTCGCATCATGATGTTCCCCCACGAGGACCACATCATTACTGTAGACCAATTGACGCATAGCAAGAAGTGACCCCTAAGAAACACTGATGTAATTCTACCCTATGTAGATACATCCTCGGATTCTCTCTCATGGTACCAAGAATATGGCCCCAACAAATTCAATCTGTCGTTTGTTCTAGGGTCATTCCTAGGAGATCCTCCCATAATACCTGAGTGAACGTCCGATGTCACAGGGGCTCTAGTGTGCATGATGTCCACATCAATCACTGAAGCTAGTCAGGACACGGACACAAGCAGTAATGGCACCGAGTCGTCAGCCACAACAGCCTCTTTAGCTTACGCCACCTCCCAAACCCCTTTCCTCTACCCCCCAGCTAGTTTCATCTCCCAGCAGGTTTTGGCAACACTGGTGTTACCAAACATATCATTGGAAATCCTAGTTTGGTACCTCATTCCCCTTGTAGGAACAGGACCCACCTATGTTACTTCCATAGGATTGAAGCCCCTCAATCCTGAGGAGGCCCAACTCATCCAAGAAATAGTCGAAACCACCCCTGCAAAGGAAATTCCCATTACAAAACCGGTGATTACGACTAAGAAAACTGAGAAGAGAGAAAAGAAGATGGTGACTCCCATCATCCAACGACAATCACCTGTCTGCGTCATATGCAACTTAATATGTCACCCTACCCATATTTGTTCAGATCTGGATGAATTAAAACCACTCCTTAGATCTGAGACATACATCATGACACCTCGTTCCCATAAAAAGGAACCTACCACCAAAGGTAAAGGAAAATCATTGCGTAGAAATCACGCATGCACTCTCTGCAGCAACTATGGGCACTATACCCATCATTTCCCAAAGATCCCATGATATAGAGATGCCCTAAACGCCATCAAGCGGTCCTACTAGGAAGATCCCTCCACCTGGGCATCCAGAAATGAACCTCACCATCCTGTACCTACAGGAGGAACAACGAAGAACACAAGAAAGACCCCCAGTCATGCCCGTTATACGTTACATGATATTTGATGAAAGTGGTCATTTTCTCGAAGAGTGCACAGCCTTGGAACTCATCCACAGAAGGTATCCTATAGAAAGGGTTTACTATGTTGGATTGCGAGCAACACAATTCACATGTCCGTTATGCACCAATAATCACCTTTTAGAGAATTGTCACTATATCCCTCAATTCTGTCTAGCCCTCGCTAGCTTACGCTCCACCATAGTCTGCCTCTCCCAAGAATATGACATGGATGTGGAGTCCACGGACAGCTCCACAACCCAAGAAGATGTGATGAGCATATCCATCATGTTCTTGTCAATCGAAAAGTGACTGATCAGGGAACCCCTAGTTACCCCTAACCGCTCTCTACAAAGAAGACCAACATGCACACTATGCAAAATTCCCAATCATGCAGTCATCCATTGTCCTGATTTAGCAGCGTTATGATGATGGTTCCCCGCAAAACCTCAAACTGAGCACGGCGAAACTCCCATATCAAGGATATTTTTCCTTATATTTCAAGGCAATCATTATGAATGACACTGTACTTATGCCTCGCAACTTCGTCCCACCATCGACATGATTCATACCATAGAGAAGAGACAAGACGACCTCCGAGAATGGCATAAAAATTACATCGCCGGATCAACATCCCCACCCCTACAGTGGTGTAACAAGCAAGCTAAGACATCACATCAACCAAGCATGACCCCGGCCAAGCCTAGGATAACATGTAGACTATGCGACCTGAATGACCACCAAGTCAACCAGTGTAGAGAACTAAAGCACCTTGCAAACAATTTTCGTATAGTCTCTTCTCTCCCTCAGAAAATTCTCTCTAACCAAGAGAAGATCACGCGTACCTATTTCCGGATTTGTTCACACTTTCACCATACAATTAAATGTGTACACCTCCCCAAGCTAAGAGCGGCAAGAGAAGTGTTGAGTCTACACTCCCCCAAAGAAGTAGACACACCCAAGACAACAATACGAAAATGGCCCAACATAAGACAACCTATTCTACGACACACCCTTTCCAAGCATCCACATCAGGAACAACGAGTAGTATAGAATCTCCCACAATCTACTCTGTTGGCACAGTGATACCATGCACTATCTACACTAGCCAAAATCATACACTGGAGGTGTGCTCGCTAATGGAAACATTCAGGCACCTCTGCAGTAGGTACAATTTCGACCTACAGGAAATTGACCATACTAGCGGGGAACCCAACCTTATGCTCACATAGAATCCCCTTACGGAGATTCTTCCCCCACCGAACATCGATGACATGATCCACCATATACGATTTGTATCATCACATATTAGAAATAGGATTGCAACTGCCCCCACGTCCCAGGATTTCCACCCTATTCCTGCCACAAAAGATCAAGGTACCTTGCGCTTTTGCATTGATTTCCGCAAGAGCCCACGTTTACATGCTGCCATCGAACTCCTTGATGATACCCAACCTCTAGAAAAACACCTAGTACAACTAGAGCTTGTTGATGAAAGTCGATGACAATCGTTGCAACATAACGAGGCCCACAAGAAAAGGGTAAAGCATCATTCGACTACCACATCACCCCTCACTCATTCACCGAGGGAGAATTAGTCCTCTTCTATGATGTTGCAAAAGGAGCCCTAGGTCCAGGAAAGTTCAAAACCTTGTGGAAAGGACCCTACATCATCAAACATTTCCTCCATTAGGGGACATACATCTTGACGGAATTGGACGGAACATGCTGTTAGTATGAATCTTAATAGCAAGTGTACGAAAAAATACCACTTTAGTTGTGCATAACAAACAGCCCTAATAGCAAAGATGGTTGCCAATATCTTCAGATATGCAATTATTTGATCAAGATAAATGCTGCAAAAAACTAAATCTATGCATCAAAAGACTTTAACAGTAAATAAAAACGAGATTTAATCCATGCATCCAACAGACAAGACAAGAACATGTTGAATGAATTTTATATTAAGGGCACCTGGGAGGAAAACATATAAGGATGTTACTAGTTCTCCTCAATGGGATGGGTTCTTATAAGTCCTCAGCACTTCAGATCTAAAATTCCTCTCTCTTGATGGTGTAGAAAGCCCAGACAAAAATGGAACTCAAAGGGAGCTCACAAGCAAAAAGATAGAAAAATATGACAATGATGGTGGATCAAAGTCAGACCAAAAGTATAGATCCAGAGTGATCTTTAGGCAACAAAAGGTGGTGAATGAATGGAAAAACCCTTCTATTTATAACAAAATATTGAGTTAGTCTAGATATTGGTGCATAGTTAAAATATTATTAACCAAATCAAGATCCAACTTTTATGGAATATTTTATTATATTTGTTGGAGAGAAAAAGAATTTGACTTGGGTCAAATCCCTTTATTTGTAAATAATAAATAAATAAATGATTTATTTATTATTTTAAGGATATGGTTGAGTAATAATCAAATAAATAATGATTTATTTGATTATTTATGAGTGATTAAGTCAAATTTAACAAGGAATATTATTTAAATAAGGTTTAAATAATTGTTCCTAGAAAATAATAAGATAAATAATAATGTATCTAATTAATTTTCTTGTTTTGGGTTAAATATGACCAAGAATATTAATAAAACTATTGTTTAACTAATTATTCCTTCAGGAAAATCAAACAAATGTGGATTTATTTAATATTTCCTCATGGGGTTTCCTGTTTAGACCATAAACAACTTAATAAAGGTGGTTTACTAAGTTATTTTTCATAGTGAAAGCAATTTTACTTAGGGTAAAATTGGTCTTACATGGTGTACTTAGGTCCATCTAATAGTAACAGGTTAGATGAACAAAAAATGTTGTAACATATTTCCCCCCAGCGTGTGAGCATTAGGAGCTAATCATATGACCAAAGTACGTCATAAGAACTCAATCACTAGACACCAAAGGGGAAGTCAAAGAGAGAGAAATATAAGGTAGACCGAAGTGCTAAAGGACTAAACCCTGAGGAGGTGATACTTACAGGTGTGACAAGTCTCTTTTATGAGTGAGTACCTGTGCTATAGGCAGTAGGGGAGGCATACCTATGCCTTTCGAGACAAAGTACAAAGAATAATGTGTCCAGTAAACAAGGGACTGAACAATATAGTACATGCTGGCATAAACATGAGCTAGGTAAAAACATGATAATGAATCCCAAATACATATTGTGCATGGGATACAGCCAGGACTTATACAATAATATCTGAGTACATGAGATACAAATACAACCCAAATGCCCCTGTAAACAGGAAAGGGATCTGAAAATCTGACTGATACATGCAAACAAAAAGGCGCTGCAAGCGGCTGAGGCCGACATCATCAAATATATGGAGCTGCATCAAAGGCTGTAATGAAGAGGTCATCCGGGCATGTGGGGGGCTACTTGAAGGGCAACCCCGTCATGAGGGTCGAAAACATCTTACACACGCCCAGGAATCATCGGTATCAGCTGTTGCATCACTGAACCATCAAGTAATCGGATCTCGATCATGCTAAAAGGAGCTGGAGCTGAGAAAAAATCAAGTCAAAGGGCAATAAGGATTCCCTTTGCCTGATCTGAGGCACCAAACAAGAGTGGAAGCTAGAACCAAGGTACACCACCCTCTAGACCTATCTTCTGGAATGAATGATATGATGTCGACAGAAGGAGGTCCGCCATAGGTGAGGCAATAAGGGATCCTCAACTAAGGTGCGAGAGAAAATAGTAGAGAGACTAACACCAGGGATGATGATGAAATGAGGGATACTAAGTAGCAGACAGACGACTTCCCTTGTTAGAGAATAAAGGGCATGGATGACTTGGAAATGACTGACACAATATCATAAGGGATAGGGGATAGTAGGACTGAAGGCCATAATGTGCGACACGAGAGAGGAACCAGGCAATGAAAGATGGAGGACTATGGCGGAATACAAAGGGACTCGGGATAGACTCCATGAATGTGATGATGACTCAACTTGGATGTTGTAAAAAAGGGTGACTCGATGATGCTACCACACAGAAAAGGTCTAATGGGGACCATAAAAACATGAGTACATGATGATTACTCATGACGAAGGTTGAAACGAGCATGGACAGGTATGAAGGCAAAGTGGTGCCCCGAGTACAAGTGTTGCAGGTGGAGAAATTTGATTTTGAGGAGTGGTGAAGTGACCCTTCTTGGACAAAATGTGCCCTGGTGAAGTATAAAATCACAAAAAACTAACAGATACCCATTTGAGGGCTTGATGAGAGCTTTCCAACGGTACAGACAGTTTTTCAAGCTGAGCTACGGTTTGGCCACAGTAGGTGAAAAAAAAATTGGGGGTTTCTCTTTTAATAAGGCATTTCCCCTCCACATTCCTTCATTTTCATGAGGAGCTATGGAGAATGTAGAGAGGAGAGAAGGCCCTAAATCTTGCGGTGATCATAGCGGATAAACCGACTATTGGAATCGAGATCCGTTAGTTGCAGGTAAGAGGCCTAACCCTAATCTTTCATTTCAGTGGATTGAAAGTTCAGTTTAGGTCCCCAGAGCTCAAAAACATACCCCTGCTCCTCTTCATGACCGGGTCACACTTTTTGGGGAAAAAACTGTGACCTGGGTAGTACGTTTTGGGTAGAAAACTATGACCTGTCCTAGGAATGGGCCTGAAAAGTGCAACCTGACAGGGAGGGGTTTTTCTATGCTATTTTTTGGCTGAGAACTAGGTTTTTGTGTTTGGATACAGTCTTTCCTATCTGTATACTAAAAAATATGATGGTTTTGTGCAGATATGGTAGAATTATGGATAAATTGGAGAGAGAGAGACCTGGGCACATTACAGTCAGAGATCCGGGAGGATCAGGGTGTCCACAGTGCATTGGCCAGGTTTGGGGTTTTGAAGTTTGTGGAGAACCCTTTGATGAGAGCTAGAGAGCCCTTATTGGCCCAGATTGTGAGCTATTGGGACCTGGAACATGAGGTCTTTATAGTGCAGGGACACCGGATCGAGTTGATGGTCCAGGATATATATTTCTTGACTGGTCTTCCACCACTTGGGATGGTGGGGAATACTCAGCCAATGTTACCGTGAGGATGAAACATCATGGAGTTTGTAGAGATCCATTGTCGACTAGGTCTCCACATCAAAGGGACACGGATACCCATCGGGGATCTAGAGAGGTTAGAGAACCATGTTATGGTCGCAGCAGTGCTACGGATCCTGGGCAACCAAGTACTCCACCACATCACTAGAGGGTAGATGATGCTTGTGGAGAGTGTGTTGAGTAGGACCTACTATGGGTGGGCTCAGATGATGTTGTCGTCATTGAAACGATAGTTGTCGCTATGCAAGCGGCAAGTGAACCATGACTGTGCATATGGGACAATGTTGTGCTCACTCTTCTTTGATAAGATCCCGATACTTCGACCTCGCATATAGCTCCAGGATGGGGGCCAGAGGGAGCCCAGGATGCACCAGTGGGGGGAATTACTGTGCAGAGGAGGAGGTGGGGTGGTCGGACAGGTGTTCCAACCCAAGTTCTTTGCACATTGGGATCAGATTCCATTGTACATAGATGACTATCCCTATAGTGGGATGAGTTATTGTGGGGAACCGGATTTGCCACTACCACCTGGTCGAGTATGGGGTCCCGATGGTAAGTGAAAATTTGCTAATATTTTATGTGCATTGTAAAGTTTCAGAATATTGTATATGGTATTGATTCTTCCACTTTTAGTATGAAGATATAACACCGATAAAATCGGCCGAGTATATGGGATGGCCTGCAGTATCAGGAGCTGCAAGACCTAGTGGATTGAGGGCGCCACAAAATGAGGATGCAGCTGCCCTCCTGGAGGACATCCATCAAGATGTGAGAGGCTTCTGACTAGTGTTTCAGAGCGTGGCTGGCAAGACTTGGATGACCAATACATAGAGCCATGTATTGGTCTACCCTCGGAGTGGCGAGGGGTCATGCGGTGCATGGCGATGGCCGGACAAGGGATGCACGATCTACGAGCTACGGGAGTAGATCCATTGGCTCGGGATCCTCCAAATAGTGATTAGGTGTGTAGCGGTAGGTGGTGCCCCCAGTTTTTGAGTTTTTGTAACATGCTATGGGCATGTCAGATGGATCAAATTTGATGGACTCTAAAACAATTTATATGACACATATTATGGATATGCATCATTTTGATGGTTTTATCTTATTGTCCTATGTTAAATGTGTGTGTTAAATGCCAATATAGAATATTGTTTGCAATGCTATCTACATAGTCATTTTGTGCTCTAGGTACATGAATGAATGTATTGATTTCAAATTCACGCATCAAAAGCTTCACTCGTAAATATCTTCTAAAAAGGATAGGATTGTGCACACGATAGACACCATTCAATTGCATGAAAATAAGTATGGAATCTAAACGAACATGAAGGTGGAGGATGCAATGTGAAAGGGCATCGGCTAATAAACCTGGCACTACATCATATTTAGCCTGATTATTGGTAGCAGTACCAATGCATACACCATTCGAGAGAACAAGCGAATGCAAAGGGGTAAAGATGGCCCAATCTGTCAAGACTAGATTCCAGGAGTAGCAACTTGCACCATCGGAAAAAATGATATAAGGGGTGGATGGGAGGTCCATCAGAAAAGTGCCACAAGACAATAAATGGGAGGACGATGAACAATGTTGCCAGCCTGATTCAAAGTAGAAATCGAACGCACACCGCGAGACAGAGTGATCTGGGTAGGATGTCTACTACTCACACGCCAATGGTTAGGTGGAGTGTGGGAGCTATGAGAGGTGTAGCTTGTGCTCAGGCTGTGAAAGTCACCATAGACATGGATGGTGCCATCCTACTTATGGGCAGGAAAGATGAAGTCAGGGGTGGACAAGGCTTCCATGATGTCATCATCACAATAGAAGATGGAGTGACTGGAGGAAGGGAGACCACATGACATGGCGAAGCTACCTAACTCATCATCATGAGAAGAAAGGTTCACATGTGCATCATCATAGGGGATGACAGAAGAACAAGCAGATAAGAAATCTACCGATGTTGAGCCCAAGGTGATCGCTGAAGGGAGGTCAAGCGAAACAACAGGGGAAGATTCAAACGGAGCTTCCACCAAGGGTCTCATGGATGATGATAGGTAGAGGATGGTGGCTGCAAGCTCCCTAATATCGACATCCAGAGGCGGAATGTCAATGGGAGTGGGGAAATCCTCAGGCGGGCCCATAGGATACTACGCAAGTACGAGAGAGGCGGTTTGGTTCTGTTCAACCTCGTACTCCCGAACTACCTCCAAAGAGGCACGGTAATGCGTAAGGCGAGGAAAATGGTGGGAATAATGTCCATGGATATCAAAAAAAGCATAGGGTTGGTTGGTGTGAATAGTCTTTGGGTTCTTGGTTGCAGTCGAGGAAGAAACAGAGGCTTTAGGGACTGTAGAATCAGGGAACGAAACATTAACCATGGGCTTGATACGGGGAAAATTAGGACAAGTATGGGTGGCGTGGCCGACAAAATCACACAAAGCACACTGTATGGTACGCTTTGGAGGCCGAGAAGGGGCAGGGTTTGTCAGGGAAACCTTGTCCTTTAATGCCCTCTTGCGAGCTTTGCCCTTCTTACTCGAAGCAGTCACAATGAGAGGTGGTTCCTGTTGAGGTGACTGATGCACTGTTGTAACGGGATAAGTCATAGGGAACGGTTGAACTAGGGTCAAAGCAAGATAAGGTTTGGGTTGACCAGGCGGGGTAGCGGTTGGGGGATCGATGTACCAGATGAGAATCCCCAGGGTCAGGTTAGGGAGGGATAAGGTAGACATGATAGGTACTGAGAACAATCGAGGAGGGGGAGCTAGGAACGTGATCTGACCAGAGAGGTAATGGTCAGGCGGGACGGATCCGAGATGGTTAAGTCTAGGAGGAACCGTGCCAGGAGGGTAAAGAGGCTCTTGGATACCAGCTGCAGGTGAAGGGCCAGGAGGAGGGGTTCCAGAAGGCTAAGTCGAAGTGCTAGGAGAAGGTTGTGGATGGTGAGGTTGCTGACTAGCCAAAGCGAGCCGCTTGAGAGCAGCCCGAGATGATTGCATCATGCAAACATTTGATGAGCTAGGATCATAGATAGGAGGAGGAAAACCAGGGAATGTACCAAGAAGAGAGGAGTCTTTGTAGACTCCGGGTGAGACACTAATCAAAGGATTGAAGGTTTTCTTATTGGCCACCGAAGAAATGATGGACTAAGGGGAGGTCTGAGACTTCGGTTCGTAATATGTCAACTGGTAAATGGTGACTATCTTCCCGTTATGAGGGAAGGATATCTTATGGTGAACCGCAAATGGGATAGAAGACATCGCATAGGTGTAGATACAACCCAATAGAATGTTGTAATCTAAGAAGGCATCTATGACTTCTATGTCAACGTAAACAGTCTTTCTCGCAAGAGTAATAGGACAGTTGCGGAATAAGCCAATGGGCTGGGAGGCGTGGCCATCCCACACTCGAAGAGTGATCGTGGAAGGAGCCAACTCAAGTGATCCAAGTTTCTTCCAAACCAAATTGGACATCACACAGGTGGATGCCCCCTCATAAATGATGCACTGGGAAACGTTAGTGTTTCAGTTCTTGACTGGGATTTGGAAGGCGACGGAAGCAGGGAGAGGAGGATGTTCTGACCAGTCAACATCAAAGACAATCAATCAATCATCAGAAGGATCTATAGCGCCCATGGAAAATAGTAGATCTTTTCTTTGTGAAGGGCACGACTCGAGGAGTTACAACGTTGAAAATGGAGGCCAGGAGATTGCTTGCACCCATCGTGCTGGTACCATACCAATGGCATCCTTTCCACATACTCGGGTATAGTGGTCCCTTAGGGATGTTGGTACGAACCTCCGCCTTAGGCTGAGGGATCTGCAAGGGACCATTAGGTGTTGAAAGAGGCTCTGTAGAGACAGAAGGAGGTGGCTCGGGGACAAACGTAGCCGGAGGCTTGTTGTACTAACGGGACTGAGTCTGAATATTAATGTTTATGATTATAGGTTGGTCAGAATTCATCATGAGAATATGTTAATCGGAGGTACCATATGGAAGAGGTTGAGTGGCCACCTGACCTTCAGGTGGTTGGGTAGCCACAAATCCTTGCTGAGGGAAAGGATTAGTAAACACAACCCGCTGACTAGGCATAGCACTCGGAGGGACGAAAGGGGAGGCTTGTTGTCCTTGCAATGTTTCTTGAGACTCCCACATCTGCTTCATATTTGGTAAAAGAGGACAATCATGCGTGTAATGACCATAAACACCACAACAAGAACAAGGCTTGTTCATGCGAACAGGCCTGTCCTGCTTGGGCTGAGTTCCCTTTTGCTGGTTAGTAGTGTTAGGAGTATTATTTTGCAGATTAGGTCCAGGATTACTGGGACATGATTGATTTTGAGTGCCTTTCCCCTTATTTTTAGAGGGAGGAGGATTAGTCGCACCCTGTTGTGCATACACCTGCCCTTGAGGGGGCGATGGTTACTGTTGCGGGGTTTGAAAAGGCAAGGGAGGAGGAGGTGCTAATACTGGAGGAGCTGGAGCACTAGGCTGTGGATACGGATAATAAGGAGGTTGGGTAACATTTTGGTAAATAGGAGGTTGGGCAAAAGGAGGAGGCATGTCGTATCCTAGATACATGCTACCGGGAGGGGGATAAGTGCAGGGGGTGCTCCCACCCCCCCCACCCCCCACCGAGGAAAACCATAGCCCATGGGAGGCTGAGTGTATGGATGAGAGAGAGCTCCAATGATACCTTTGGTGGCATGAGATGCCCCTGGTGCGTTGGCACCACTGGGTCTAGGAAGATCAGGTAGAATGATATAAACATAACTAGACTGAGCGTAGATCAGGTCATATTTTAACGTAATTTGGAGAGTAGCTTCTTCAGTTTGAGGGGAATTCAATGCAAAATATTTGCTGATAGTAGGAAAGAGAGATCTAAGGAACCAGTCCATGTAGACATAGTCTTTGAAGGTAGGGGCTTGACATAGGCTCTTTCTTCTCTGCTATTCCTAGACATGATCGGATAGGCGAGTCATAGATGATTGATGGAAAGAAGTCAAAATTTCAGTACCAGTGTCATAACAAAGGGGAAGCTAGAAATAAGACAGAAAATCTCGAGCAAGAGTTGCAAAGGTGGTATGAGAGGATGAGACTTGATCAACATACCACTTAGAAGATTCGCCTGTAAGTGTACGTTAGAACAACCGAAGATGGACAGAGTCATCGGTAATGGAGTTAAACGAACACCACATGTGGAAATATTGAACATGATTTGTAGGATCTTCTCCAGCAAAGCCTTAAAACTTGGGGATGTCGGAAGGGAGCTTGGTCGGCATAGCAGGCCAACTAGAGTCATGGTGTATAGGGTCATTGATCAACTGGTTAAAATCGGGAAGATTAAGACTTGCCATATAGGGGAGCAAGGGGGCAGCCAGAGTAGTTCTTGTTGCGGTCACACTCGTAGTATTCCCAGCATTATGGGCGGGGCTACCACCAGTGTTAGGTCCTGAACCAGACATGGTGAAGGTGACAGGAGGAGAACTGGGGGCGGAACCAAAAGGAGAACCCCATGAACCAGAAGAGGAGTCGGAGTGTGGACTCGGTGGAGGATTAACTTGAATCCTATGCAGAGGAGGAAGTCTTCCTACCAGAAACTGAGGGTTAATTCCAAGAAGTCTCCGGGATAAACACCTTGGTGGTGCAATGATGACAACACAAACACGGTACAAGGGGAAGAGAGACCAACAAGGGCGGAAAGGTGCAGGATCAACTAATTACAATGTCGAAACAAGGGCAGAGAGGTGCAGGATCAATTGATTTCAATGATAAAGTATTTTCTTGGCGGTGTTAACCAAGCTCTTCTTCACTTACGGTGTGTGTGTAAAGTGTGTAAATTTTAATTTTAAACCCAAACGTTTGTAGAGAAAAGAAAAAATGTGTTGTATAACTGTAAATAAACCTGCAAATAACAGTATATGAAATTGAAATAATTATAAATAAACAACTAATAATGCAATAATCTAAACCCAAGGAGGCGAGCCTCTCAACAAGTAATCAGTAGGTGGGCAAAAAACTAGTCAAAACACACAAAAATAGCCAATAGATTTAAGGTCGGGAGGGACAGGGATCTAAAGGTCAGATCTGCTGGAAATAGGTGCAGATAAAAAACAAAAAATCAGAGGAAAAATTGTTGTAAGTAAGGTGGCGAAAGGCTATCTCCTGGGGTGAAGCGGAGTGGACCCTAGAGGAAAACCCAAAAAAAACTAAAGGAGGTGATTTGGATGGATAAATAGCCAATCTAAATTCGATATGAAGGTGAGGTATCAGATCTGAAAAATGGTTGAACATTCTGAAAGTTTCACACAACCTGCAGCAGCTAATACTCTTCCACAAAGTGTGGAGGGTACTGAAGCCCTAGGGGGCTAGGTTCCCATTTTGTTGAGAAAAAAATAACAATTAAAGGTCCAAAACGGGTGGAGACAGAGGTCAGACAACCCTGAACAGAGGCCTAGACAAACCAAAAAAACTTTCTGGAAAATTCCCGCAAAAAAATGAGGTCGCAGTTTCTGACCTATTTCTTGCTGAGGTCGCAGATTTTGGGCAGGTTTCCATGTCCTGAAGCTCCAGGTTGCAGGTTTAGGGCAAAAAAGTGCGACCCGCACTCTCCGCTCACGTGAGCGTGTGCTCAAAGGTATCGTGTCGGCTCCCGCCGCGGGACCGACAGTCCCGTCACCTGCGTAATAGTCCGAAAACACACGTAAGTTATAATTTTTAATGTTTTATGGTTTTATAGGTTAAAAACAACATCTAGAAAAGAAAAACAAGAAGTCAAGAGAAATCCTAGGTTTGAAGTACCGGATATGTAGGGATTTTAAAAATGACAAAGGGTCGTAATCGTAAACCCGTGTGGAGTCGCCAGTTGTTAGTATGAATCTTAATTGCAAGTGTATGAAAAAATACCACTTTAGTTGTGCATAAAAACAGCCCTAACAGGAAAGATAGCTACCAATATCTTCAGAATTGCAATTAGGTGATCAAGATAAATGTTTCAAAAATATTGATCTATGCATCAAAAGACATTAAGCAGTAAATAAAACGAGATTTACTCCATGCATCCAATAGACAAGGCAAGAATATGTTGAATGAATTTTATATTAAGGGAACCTGGGAGGAAAACATAGAAGGATGTTACCATTTCTCCTCAATGGGATGGGTTCTTGTAAGTCTTCAACACTTCAGATCTAACATTCCTCTCTCTTGAGGGTGTAGAAAACCCAAACAAAAATGGAACTCAAAGGGATCTCACAAGCAAAAGATAGAAAGATATGACAATGATGGTGGATCAAATTCAGACCAAACGTATATATCCAGAGTGATCTTTAGGCAACAAAAAGTGATGAATGAATGGAAAAACCCTTCTATCTATAACAAAATATTGTGTTAGTCTAGATATTGGTGCATAGTTAAAATATTATTAACCAAATCAAGATCTAACTTTTATGGAATATTTTATTATATTTTGTTGGAGGGAAAGAGTGTTTGACTTGGGTCAAATCCCTTGATTAGTGAAAAATAAATAAATAAATGATTTATTTATCTTTTTAAGGAAGTGGTTGGGATATAATCAAATAAATAATGATTTATTTGATTATTGGTGGTTGATTTGGTCATATTTAACAAGGAATATTATTTAAATAATTATTCCTAGAAAATAATAAGATAACTATGGGTTTATCTCATTAATTTTCTATTTTGGGTTAAATATGACAAGGAATATTAATTAAACTGATGTTTAATTAATTATCCCTTGAGGAAAACGAAAAAAATAGGGATTTATTCAATATTTCCTCATGGGTTTTCCTTTTTATACAATAAACAACTTAATAAATTATGGATTACTAAGTTATTTTTCATAGCGAAAGCAATTTTACTTAGGGTAAAATTGGTCTTACATGGTGTACTTAGGTCCATCTAATAGTAACAGGTTAGATGACCAAAAAATGGTGTAACACATGCCTCAACAACCTCGTCAACGACCTTTACCTCAAGAAATTCTACCTATAAGGGCCAAAATGGACCTTCCCTATAGTGAATGTACACAACCCCAAACACTCAAATTTTTTGACCAAAAGAATTATTTAAAAGCACTCAAAGTATCACCATGGATCACCAGCCTAAGCCCTATTTTGGATTTGCTAATGGAGCATCAAGATGGTCTCAAAGTTTAGCCATATCTGTCTGGGTCATTTACCACCCTGATCCATCACCACTCTGCTCAAATGGTGTGTTCATCGGTTCAGCAACAAACAATCAGGTAGAATATGATGTTGTCATTGGACTTATGTGTGATGCTCTCCATCAGGGTATATGCCATATGCGCATCTACCTTGATTCCCAGTTAGTAGTGTCGCAGTTAAACCAAACATTTGAGACTAGAGATACACACATGTTTAGAAAATATTTGTGTGCCATAAGATTAAGCAGACAATTTGACTATATCACATTTACACATGTACGAAGGAGTCAAAACCAAACATTTGATCACATAGCTAACAATATACTAAACTATAATGCATCTCGAATAAACCATCATACATAAAAAACCAAAAATATAGATATACATCAGCATAACATCATACATAAATCGAAACATGTGACACATCATGTAGAGCCACAAAAAATATCTCTCATATATATATATATATATATATATATATATATATATATATCACAATGTGTATGTCTGAGTACAAAAAATAGTGTCATTGGCCCAAGTGCCAACCCAAAGATACAAAATTCATAAAAAATAAGGGAAGCATCCTCATAATGGGTGCTTTCCATGTGTACAAAAATACTCTAGGGTGGTGCCCCCTCAAGAGGGGCACCTGGACCCACAACTTCTCCCAGTGCCACCACTGGAGCCGTTGTCGCAACCGAGATCGCCACCCGACGTAGAATGGGCTGATACTCCCTCTCGCGGGTCATCATGGTCTCTAACCAGACCTCCTCGAAGTCATCCATAAATCCTCGAGCAGGCACCCCTTAGGTCAAGCGGTCCACTCGACCCCAGGCATCCTCAAGAGCTGACACCCAAGTAGTCAGCTCCTCGATACGAGCATCCACTGTATCCGCACATGCTACTGCTGCATCAGCACGAGCCCGCTCAGTCGCAACCTCTGCAGTGGTTGAGCTGCTGCCCTCTCCTGAAGGGCTAGCACCACCACTAGGTCCCCCAGCATCACCTCCTCCCTGATCACCCCTAGGTCGTCGTAGAGGATAGTGGCCAACCAACCAAGCCACGGGGCGACCCACCTCGCCAACATCTGCAAGAGTAACAAAAATGATGTCAATGTCACTAGAAAAACACATAAGTACATGTGTACTCAAATAAATGGAGAAAACATATGCAACATACCTGTAGGACCCCAGTCATAACCAAAAGGGAGACCAATGTTGGGATCTCCCCGGATGTCCATCCCCGCATATGGGTATGGTAGAAACATCTATGGGTTGGCCTCGAACCAGGCCTCTGTCGCAGCATTCCAGTAACACCCCACCATGCCACCACAGCCTCGTGGCATCACTATAGCCCATCTCCTCATACGGGGTTCCCATGGCCCCCCAGGAGGCACCACCACTACTGGCCTCAGCAGCACTACCCTCTCGTACATAATTTTGCACAAGATACTGGCATACGCAAATGACTTAGATCCACGATGGACCTTGTTGACCCGCGCCACCATCCCGTCAAACCAGAAACGAGAAAAGTCGTAAAAATGCCCAGACCTCAACTGGCGCGGTACTCCAACCTGCAGGCCTGATGCCCGATGCAGAGCAACCAACCCTTCTAGTCACACAATCAATGCCAGAGCACATCGCTCTGCCAAATCTGTCACTGATGCAATGTTGATGCATCCCTCTGTAAGAGGAGCCCCACCATAATGGCGTCTCTGAAATCTCTCCAAGTCCACTCTCCCGGAAGGGAGTGGATATCTCAGCGCCTCACTTTGAGGCAGTAACTCGGTCACAAAGTACACATCTGTCTTAGGACGGATGACCAACTGCGTCCCCCGCAACACAAACATGTTGCGCCTCCTGTGCCAATGTCGGATCAAGTAGTGTAGCAGTCAGTCCTACAGCCGAAGAAGGTCATTATCTGCGAACTTTAGGAGCTCCCATAGTGACAGCTGACGGCACGCCCCAGCTTCAGTAGCCAAATCAGTCTGAAGCTCGGGCCAATCCCGCTCCCTCCACAATAACCTGTCATCACAATAGGTACCCATCAATGCAGGAAAATACAAAAAATAGGCAAAAAATCCAAAATATTTTTTTCCTTGGCTTTGCGCACCTGTAGTTTGCACATGCGCGCTAAAAAAGAGGAATTGAGCACGATAGCACGCTTATCCCCCGAAAAGCACACAGGGGCGCCTTTTCCCTGATAGCCCGCACAATCTAGGGTAAAAAACACCTATAATCCATACAAACCAAGTCTATACAGACCCCAGAACCATCAAACTGAAAAAATTAAGTGTAGGACGTCATGGAGGTTAGCTGGGCATGATCTCGCGAATCCCTGGTGCTCAAGCTAACCGCAACGGCAAGAAATGCTACGCAGAATCCTCTGACCTCTCAAAAACTCAGCAAGTACAAATGAATTGAATTAGGGCCATATCCACCTATATATCTCCCTTTTCAAAAACTTCAGAGGACCATAACGAGAGATTAGAAGATCCGTTCTCCGAACCACAAGTTGCACCACAATCAACACTCCATGATGAACAGAGGCAAAGCCATGCATTTAAACCTTCAGGAAAAATAATTTTTCAGCACTGGCAAGTATTCCCTCTCTCATCTTATTTTTTAAAGCTCATGATTTTTAATAAATTTTGATTAAGAAGATGCTTTCACTTGATGTAGTTGTTTTTTCAGGAGAAGCTCATTAACCATTCGCAACTCCATTTACAAAAATTTCCAGAGCAGGTATCATTCTACCCCCAGCATGATAGAGTCCCAGAAAAATCTGCATATCCTGACATCATTTCTCCATCAGAAATAAACTATAGGGTCCTCACATCTGACCGTGTTTATCATCACCTCACCCTGCACATGATAAAAATCCTCGTTGGTCGATAGAGCCTCCCCTCCATGGCGCTAGTCACCCACAGTAGACCATATATCACAACAAAAGTGATGCCATGGCCATACCACTTCAGTTCGAGAAGCACCTCATACCCATCCATTCACCACGCATAAGGTCAAGTTTATCATACATGCTAAAACCCCCTTCTTGGATGACCAGGTTGTACAAGCAGATCAAAAGCGCACCACTGTGCCTCTCATTTGGCCCACCATACCTCCACCAACATAATCCCATATGTAATTCTTTCTCATCCGCTTCATCAACCCTGCACATGAGACCAACCAATGGGACCCCCACCCTCAACAAAACACCTTCCTCACAACATCAATGAGAGAACACTTTCATGTTTTGGGGTACCCATCTCTGTGTTTTTTACAAACCAAACCCCATTATTTTATTTTGTTGCTAAGTGTACAAAGACCCCGAATGGTGCACTATGTCCTTCACCCTCTCATTTCATCTTTTCCCCCATGACAGCAGTCCTTGAACACCCTTGGTTGGAGTATTATACCCCCACATACAAGCCACCTTGACATTATTAGCCAGTTTATACCCACCCTAGAAGTCCTACCGACTCCAGGGATTTCCCCATCATAAATAACTATGACTACCACCAAGCTTCTTAGTATACTCCCACCTCGGGCCAATGAATCCCCATCATCAGTTTTCAGTCACCCCTCGCCAATATTCCTATGTTAAACCCATCACATCTAGGTCCCCGATCCCTCATATCGGTGACCCCTAGTTCGGTTGAGGCTTCCTTTTTGTCGACTTCGACACCTATTTTCTAAAAAGGAAGCGGTACCTTGAATCGCCCCTATCCATACAAGGGGCATCCTTGGGTGGCATTGTGGGAGACAACATTGTCCACAGATGTCATCGATCCTCCTGAAATTTGACTATGACAAAAGCTTTCATGTCAAGATGGTATCATACCTTACAACCATTGCACTTTGATCTCGTCGAAGGCTCATGCCTCTATAAGCGTCTCTTTCAACAATGCTTACACAGGAAGGTCCCAGCCAGCACCTATGCGTACAATGCTTAGCTATATGTCATACCAAGTTTACACATATGGGTACCGTATTCCACCTAATGTCAAAGAAAAAATTCCCTTGAGGGCGTCAACAGTCGTCGTCAACAAACGCCCACATCACTACCATATCAATGATACCGACAAAAAATGTATCTGTCAACTAGATTTGTTTAACTAGCCACAACATCACGAGCATGGGACATTCCCACTTCATATAAAATTTGTATATTTTTTGTAAATTGTATTTTCTTACAAGGATCCCTTAGGACATGGTCATTCTTGGAATTGGTGCAGGGTGTTTTCAATTCCAAGCTTCACGCAGGTCTCTCTCTCTCTCTCTACGCACGATACAGAAAAGAAACTATAATGTATTTTGGCTATACATTTCTTCCTAGACCTCACACATTAGGGGGCAACTGTTAACACTGGAAAATCATACAGCAGAAGAGGACATTAATTAATGTCAGGAAAAAGGATTTACAAGGCTGGAAGACATTACAGAATCTGGAAAGTATTTAAAAATATCTAAGGTCTGAGGAAAATCAAATTTGAACAAGTCCTAAATTCTCTTTGCGCGCATAATCCTTCGTGAAGAGCGCCTTTCGTGCTCCTTTTTTCCCAATATGCGCGCAATCCTGGGAGTGGTGAAATGTCACTATCCGGGACCACACAAAGCAAAGGACAAGTGACCCCTTACTTGAAGCCACCTAAGGACAACCACCAATGTATCCTTAGACATTAAGTGAGCACACAAAGGAATCATACCCCTCTCTTGGGTCACCATCCACAATGTACCAAGGGAGGGAAGGGAGGATTTGAAATCTCCTATATAAGGCCACCATGAGATGAAGAATTTGTGAACACATTGTTATGCTGGCCAGAATTTCGCAAGAAATACCAGCAGTGTGTGAGATAGAGCTGAAGATAGAGGAGACTCAATTGTTGGCCATCTAACAAGTTCATTCCAACACAGTAGAGAGAGAGGGAGACTACACCGAGGCAATCTTGGGATAAAAACATCCTTGCATCAGGACTTAGAACCCATTGTCTAGGGGCCCTTTGGCAAGAGGGTAATGTTTCACTCTTATTTCTACCAGCGCTCAATAAGAGGGGCCTAGAGCCACCATTCGTATTATTTTTTTCGTTTGACTCTTTTCAGAACTCGTGTTATTTGTTTTAGTTTTTAGTTTATATATGCATGCTATTTCTCTATCTAGTATGCTTATGATTCTAGCTTATTCCACTAACTTTCTTGACTCCACTTCTTTTTCTACCTGTTACCAATAACTTAAGTGGGTAGACCACACCCCTTAAGTTGGTGTGATTTCATAAATACGTGCACCAAACACACTCCAACAACCAATATTAGATCGATTATTTCCTTTGTTTCTAGTCAAGGATGGACCCTTCACTAGATGGATGTTGTTACACCATTTTTTTGTCATCTAACCTATTGTTATTAGATGGATGTTGTTACACCATGTAAGACCAATTTTACCCTAAGTAAAATTGCATTCACTATGAAAAATAACTTAGTAAACCACCTTTATTAAGTTGTTTATGGTGTAAACAGGAAACCCCATGAGGAAATATTAAACAAATCTACATTTGTTTGATTTTCCTCAAGGAATAATTAGTTAAACAATAGTTTAATTAATATTCCTGGTTATATTTAACCCAAAACAGGGGAATTAATTAGATAAATCATTATTTATCTTATTATTTTCTAAGAATAATTATTTAAACCTTATTTAAATAATATTTTTTTTTGAATATGACTAAATCACCCATAAATAATTAAATAAATCATTATTTATTTTATTATTACTCAACCACATCCTTAAAATAATAAACAAATCATTTATTTATTTATTATTTACAAATAAAGGGAGATGACCCAAGTCAAATTCTTTTTCCCTCCAACAAATATTATAAAATATTCCATAAAAGTTGGATTTTGATTTGCTTAATAATATTTTAACTATGCACCAATATCTAGACTAAATCAATATTTTGTTATAAATACAAGGGTGTTTCCATTCATTCACTACCTTTTGTTGCCTAAAGATCACTCTAGATCTATGCTCTTGGTCTAACTTTGATCCACAATCATTGTCATATTTTTTTACCATTTTTGTCTGGGTTTTCTACACCATCAAGAGAGAGGAGTTTTATATTTGAAGTGTTAAGGAATTAGAAGAACCCATCCCATTGAGGAGAACTGGTAACACCCTTCTGCATTTTCCTCTTAGGTGCCATTAATACAAAATTCATTCAACATATTCTCGTCTTGTCTATTGGATGCATGGAGTAAATATTGTTTTTTCTACTGCTTAATGCCTTCTAATGCATAGATCTAGATTTTTGCAGCATTTTTCTTGATCACCTAACTGCAGATCTGAGGATATTGGTAGCCATCTTTGTTGGTAGGGTTGTTTTTTATGCATAGCTAAAGTGGTCTTTTTTCATACACATAAGAAGAAGTATACGTTGAGAAGCATCGGGGATTTGAAGAGAAGGATAGGAAGGATCATGTTTGTAGGTTGACGAAATATCTATATGGATTGAAGCAAGCCCCTAGAGCCTAGTATGCACGCATTGATAGTTACCAAGTGAAGCTTAGATTCACAAAGAGCAGTGCTGACCCGTTGGCTTGAGGGGTCTTGACCTAGGTTCGTAGTTAAGACGTAACCATATCACTGCTTTTACTGGCCCTTTTCAACAGGTTCTCGCTTTGTGCAAAACAAAGTCTCACCCGAAGCAGTATGGGGTGTTGGAACCAGTTCCCAAGCCTTGAGAGAGAATTAAATGAAGTGGGTGTCTTCATATCTATCTTATTACATGATCGACTTGCACACCGTAAAACCCTAGGTTAATTAACACAGGTTAACCCTACGCACATGCCCAAATAGTATATCAACAATAAATTTAACTGTTCTAACAATGTAATATTCGGCAGTTACAACAACATATCTATGCAATTATCATTTTTCAACGGTAAAACATGTACGCAACCTGATCCGTTGACAATTAACATAAATTATATGCAAGAAACATAAATCATACGCAAAGATAGAACATAGAATATATCATAGATGTATTTGATACTTAGATTTTCCAAAAATATCTTTATTATCCAGTCTTAACTCTTACAGTCCACAAAAATCCTTACAAGTCACCAGACCTACCCGCGTACACCACCAGCGGGGTCCGCACACAGCTGGACTCAAAAGGTCTCCACGCACACAGCTAGGAGGAGCCTTTCGGACACAAGACGCCTACCACAGACTTACTTTAGAGTTCTATCATCAACATACTTACATTAAATTCCATCAAAAACTAACCTATTTGAATCGATCTAGACTTCTACTTATACTTTAACCTACACTCATACTATGATCCTCAAATCGTGGTTTGAGACCCCTGGATTTACTATTTAGACCATTACAACTCAAGAAGGGTCTTTGAACTACCTAAAGCCCCTTCACTCTTCATTTCCTAGTGTGCACAACTCAAAACTAAAAAAGATACTATTATTTAGCCCAAAATTGTGGTCCTAAGGGACCCTGCTCCAACAGTCCCCCAACATAATCTTGTGACTCGTCTCGAGTCACAGAGGCGCTGGGGTCTTCATCTTCGTCTTCAGCTCCTCGATCGCAGTCGTAAAGGGTAAAAGGATTCCCATGCTATGATCAACAACACTCTGAGCCGTTTCCACCAACTTCTGAGAGGTAAGACCTTCTGCTGCAAGATTGATGCTTTGGTATGTTTGGCTTAGGTTCTTCATGGTAGCATCGAGGTCCTGTGATAACTTCATTGCCTCATCCTCCCACGGCTTCATATGGGTGGTAATAATGTGCTTCTTCTACCACAGATCTTCAATTTTTCCACGCAACACTTGGCTTGTTTTCAAACGTGTCATTCTATGAGCAAGAACAAGTGTGGGCAGCGCCTCCTGAAGCTCATCGAATGTTTTCTCTTTTGCGCGCAGAGCCTGTGAGATTTTTTGGATGAGTGGATCGGTCTGTACTGAATTCCACAACCCCATGGATGTGTCCAAGAGTTTAGCTTGACGGTTGCTGCAATGTTGGTTGATGCCTCCTTTACCAATTCAGCACATTGCACTCACACTTCCGGTGGAGTCTCTGGTTGGATATTTGCCTGTAACTCTGCAATCTACTGTTCAAAATCAGCCTTTACCACTTGGAATTCAAAGTGGGAGGCCTTTAAGGCAGCTACCAAACTTTAAACCTTTTCGTGAGGCACACCAGAGGCAGGGATGGCAACCTAAGGAAGGTCACCACAAAGGCGATCAATCACACTTTCGAGTTCAGAGCGCTGGGCCACTGCTGCTTGCTAAACTATCTGCGCCTGCAGAGACTCCTGTGTTCACGCTGCAACCTTATGCTCAGCCTCTGTGAGCTACTGGTGTATGCGTGCCTCTCAACATTGCAGCTCGTACAAGGTCATGGTCTGAATGGCGTGCAACTTACCACTGGCCAACATATACAAGTCAATTCCAACCCTAGGGCACGTTTTCACTTGTGCGCACAAATCTGGTTGTTCCAAAGTAACTGCAGCTCCAGGGAATGGGCAGATTCAGCTATCTTTCGTGTTGATTACCAGGCTCGTACTTGCGCTCCCTTGATCTGGCCTTGCCTGAGCAACGCTCACTAGAATGATATCTGTATTTAGTTGAATTACCTGCAGTCCAGTCTGCATCGCCTCCATTAAAGTTTTGTATTGCTTCTCTAGTGCAACCCATCGGTCCTCAGATGTAGAGGTGATCGCATCTGCAATTTTTTCCAAGTCGTCCTCTATGAGGGTGAGATCAACTTCATTTCCTGCCTTTGATCCTTTCCTTTTCTTGCACGCACCCTTGGGGGGTCCTAGCAACAGAACCATTTGTTGGCTTGCGGGGTCTTGACCCAAGTTCAGAGTTAGAAAATAACCACCAAAACCCTATTACTATTGGCCCTTTCAGTAATGACCTTCTTGCGCAGGACAAAGTCTCACTCGAAGCATTATGGTGGGGTGCTGGAACCAGGTTTCCATACCCTGAGAGAGAATTAAATGAAGTGGGTGTCTTCAAATCTATCTTATTACGCAGACTAACTTACGCACCAGAAACTCTAACCAGAAACCCTAGGTTAATTAACACATGTTAACCCTGCACGCACGCACAGAAAATATATCTGCAATCCCTTTAATTGTTCTAACAATGTAATATTCATCTTTCAAAGTAATAAATCTATGCAGTTATCATTTATCAACAATAAAACAGGTACGTACATGATCCAATCACAGTTAACCGAAATCATATGAAAAAACAAAACACAGAATAGATCACAGATGCATTTGATACTCATATTTTCCAAATAGATCTTTATTATACAGTCTTAACCCTTACAGTCCACAAAAATTCTTATAATTCATCAAATCTACCCATGCACACAACCAACGGGGTCCGCACACAACCGGACTAAGGTCTCTGCGCACACAGCCAACATGAGCCTTTCGGACACAAGACACTTACCACAAACTTACTTCATAGTTATATCATCAACATACATACATTAACTTCCATCAAAAATTGACCTATCCGACTTGATCTAGACTTCTACTTATACTTTAGCCTGCACTCATACTATGGTCCTCAAACTGTAGTTTGAGACCCCTGGATTTACTCTTTAACCCATTACAACTCATGAAGGGACTTTGACTTGCCCCAAAGCCCCTTGACTCTTCATTTATTAGCACACAAGATTCAAAAATACAAAAATACTATTATTTAGCCCAAAATTGTGGTCCTAAGGGACCCTTCTCCAACATGACCTAAACTTATATTTCAAAGTGGTTCAAGGTATGCCTTTGATTTTAGTTTTATATGTTGATGATTTATTCTTGACCGATAGTGAGCCCATGATGCTTGCATGTAAGAGGGAATTGGCCTCTTAGCTTGAAATGAAGGATATTGGTATGATGCATTACTTTTTGGGACTAGAAGTGTGGTAGATACCCAAAGAGATTTTCCTTTCTCAAGGAAAATATGTCATGAAGCTATTGGAAATATTTGTAATGGTAGAATGCAAGTCCTCGGCCACACCAATGGAGATGAACTTCAAGAATTAGTGTGGAGATGTTGTTGAACCTGATTTGGCAAACCCTTCTGAGTACCGATAGTTGATTCAGTAATTGATGTTCCTTGTGAACATCCAACTAGATATATGCTTTTCAATGAACACTTTGAGTCAATTTATAATTTAGCCCCTTCATGCACATTAGGTTGCTACAAAGCACATACTAAGATATTTTCATGCGATCATTAACCTTGGTTTGAGATATGTTGTTGGAGATGTATGAATTCATGGTTACAGTCATGTTGACTGGGCTATAAATTTTATTGACATGAAGAACACATGTTATGCAACCAGCTCACAAATAGAAGAAAAGATAGATCAACGACTTAAAAATTATCCACTTCGAGGGGGAAACCCCCTTTACATTATATAAATGAATAATTCTTGGATGATTCAAATGAAAAAACCTCCTTTCTATATATAGGAGTCTAAGGGGTCACAATATAATCAATGTTGACATAACAATAATAATGTAAGGGCACAAAAATAATAATAGTGGGATTCTATGGGGTACAATAATAACAATATGGGGACTGCATGGGTACAAAAATAACAATAATGGGGCTACAGTAACAATAATAATAATGGGATACACTAGTATTATAGGGACCTAACATGCCCCTCCCCTTCAAAAAAGTGTTCTCCCCAACGCTTGAGTAGTTCTAGATGCTTTTGTATAAAATTATCTTCCTTCCATGTAGAATCTTTAGTGTTTAAGTTCTTACACTTGATGACATACTCTGAAATTAATTTATTTCGCAGTTTTTGAGTTCTTATTTCTATGACTGCTTTAGGTTCCACTATGATTTTTCCTAGGTCACCTGTTTGAGATGAAATTATGGAGTATGCAAAAACCCTAACTTCCTCAGATCACATATCCGAAAATATAGCGAACCAAGATCTGAAAGTTGTACATGAGGCTCACCAATATTTAAACTCCACGTAGTTGCAATTTCAACTTATGAAGCTTCATAGAAGCAAAGTTAAAGCTAAAATTCCAAGACTTGTTTGAAGAAGTGAAACCCTAGAATCCAAAGCTCTGATACCAAATGTTATGCAACCAAATCACAAATAGAAGAAAATATAGATCAACGACTTAAAAATTATCCACTTCAAGGGGGAAACCTCCTTTACATTATATAAATGAACAATTCTGGGATGATTCAAATGAAAAAACCTCCTTTCTATATATAGGAGTCTAAGGGGTCACAATATAATGAGAGTTGATATAATAATAATAATGTAAGGGCACAAAAATAACAATAGTGGGCTTCTGGGCCCAAGGCTAGCTCAATTGGTTGATTCATTGCTGCTAAGTACTTTTCCAATTAGGAGGTCATAGGATCGAATATCCTTGATTGCCTTGGGGTTAGGCCTCACATTTATGGCCGAAGGTAGACCCCCTTGGGAGGGTCTGTCGAGATTTTCAAACCATGGATGTAACGAGTACATGTGTGTGGGCACATGTACTCATGAACCACTATGAAAGGAAACAAAAAAAACAATAGTGGGCTTCTATAGGGCACAATAATAACAATATGGGGACTAAATGGGTACAACAATAACAATAAGGGGGCTACAATAACAATAAAAATAAGGGGATACACTAGTATTATATGGACCTAACAACACATCAGGGTGTTTCTTTAGCTTTGGGTCTACGATGATATCTTGGATGAGCATGAAACAAAGTTTTTTAGCTTTAAGCACAATCGATGCAGAGTACATTGCTACTAACATGGCTAGTTGTGAGGAAGTCTGGTTGAGAAATCTCTTTAAAGAGCTCTTTGAGGAGTTCCTAGATATGGCTGTGATATATTGTGACAACAGGAGTGGGATCTGATTGGCTGAGAATATCGTATTTCATGACAAGTCCAAGCATATTGACTTGGTGCAAATTGGACTAGTAAGGCTCAATCACATTTTGACTGATGAGAAGATAGCATATATACTCACCAAAGCTTTCTCGAAAAGGAATTTTTTTATCTTTAGAGAACAACTTGGAATGATCGATGTGACTCTCCTAGGTAAGGGTCTCGGTTGATCGATAACACTAAGCATTATATTCCCCCTTGTTGAGATCCCAAGGTTAGGAATGGAATCGTAAGTGCTCTTAGGGTTAAGGGACCTCTAGAAAATAGGATAGGGTGTGATCCTTACCCCAGTGGTAAGTCGATATTGTCAATTTTTCATAGAGCTACATTGTTCTTTTCTTTAATAGTTGCATTTCTTTAATAACATGTTAAATTAACCCAAAAAAATTATATCATTATACATATCCACATTATTAACCATAAGCATGAGAAAATATGTAGAAAGATAAATATCATCATCATCATTTAAGCAGTGGAATGTAAAGGACAAAGGAAGAAAAACATGCACACATAGAGACACCTGTATTGGTCCGAGACCATGGAAAAACCCACTATGGGGAAAACCCTTGCAAATTATTCTTCTTATATCGTCATCAAATTATTCGGTAAACAAGAGTACAATTATCCATAGATCCATATCTTCATGATGTAGAAAAAACTAGCATATGCACAATAAAACCATAAACATACTTCTACTGAAGCAACCTGAATATGAGAAATGAAATGCATTGAAACTAGATGTAGCATACTGATAATTACTATTGATACTGAGTGAGAACTACAAATACATCTTGTAGCGGAAATATATAGAGAATATCTACAATGGTACGAAGCCCTAGATACAATTGATCACTGAAACTCACTGAAAACAATTGTTAGTCCTAGATTTAAATCCAAGACACTGTCAAAGCTGTCTGCAATCATCTACATGAGCACTGGTGATTGGATCAAGCTCAAATATTCCCAGAAATCCTTAGCCATGACCTCAAGATGATGTTCCCATGGTTTAAGCTTCCCCAGCCGCTACCTAGATACACTTTGACCACGGATAAGGTCCTGATTAGCCTGATATAGCCCAGGAACCCTAGTCGCAACCTCAACGTGCTAAGCGTGCGACTATGGGAGCTTATTCGCTACCTTGCCACATTATTATCGTGGCTCTGACCCAAATTCTATATTTTTGTGCTCGTGGCTATGGCCCAAAAGTCCTAATTTAGAGCTAGCCTCTCACTTGTGATCCCAGACCTTGTGTGAGCTTCTTCCATCAAAACTATGCGAGCCAAGAAAAAATAAACGAACCAAGACAATGGATGAAAATCGAAGATCGCTTAAGAAAGTGTGTAATGAATGAACTTGAAGTCGCCTCTATTTATAATTTTTGTGTGGGTACGCTTGGGGTTAAGGCTGACTTGATGAAATTCCACATGTGGTTAGGCTGATCCATTCCATTTCACTTTAATAGATAAAATGATTCATAATTTAACCTTTGCTTAACCAATTGGTGAGATCTATAGATCGATTTTGGTCCTCTCAAAAAGAGGAATATAATGAAATTATAATCTTAACCATATAAGCCGTCCATAGTGGAATTTTACTATGGTTGCATAATTTTAACACTCCCTCTCAGCCAAGAAGAATTCAACCTGCAAATATTTGTTCATCGATCAATATGCCATTCTGGTATCTTCATGCATCATCACATATCGCCACTAATCATCTTTGTCTTTTAGTCGACATGATGTGAACCTTTCTTATTACAAATCATCAATTATACTGATCATTCTTATTTTTGCTTATCTCTTGATTGTTCTTGCTCGTCTGTTGAATATTCTTAGATCTAGAAGAAGAATAATTTGTCACTGGAGCGGAGCTTAGGCTACCAAACTTCATCCATCAGGCTATAATTCAGAATCTCTTCCAGCAGGCTTCTACACAGGATATCATCATCAATCATCACTAGAGAGCATATCATCAAGGAGCATGCCTCAGACTATAACCAAATTGGGGAGAACATCTCGACCCAAAATCTCATGGGGGAACTACACCTCTACAACCCCATATTTATAAATAGGATATCCATCCATGCGTGCGAGCCCGTCTCAACCTTGGGATTACATTGGGGAGCTCAATATCAATCCGAAACCGCATAGGTTTATCTCAACCCATCATATTTCCTACTGATCTTCCCATCGATGACACTGAATATTAATGTGGTAGAAAACTTGCATCATAATCGACTTAGGTTGTACACCTCAAGTACATCCTAAACTTGTTGGAAAAACAAGAAGTGGTATTCCCAACAAGCCTTGCTTGAGGGTATGATGTCAACTGGGGTATACTATGCATAGACCAGATAGGGTAGCAGTAACTAAACCATGGGTAACAGATAGGGAAGTGTCCTATTTTCTAGAGATCCCTCAACTCGAGGAGCCCTATATCTCAATTCCTCTTCCTGGGAGCTTAGACAGGGAGGAAGAGTTGGCTCAGTGTCCTTGATCAACCCTGCTTTCAACATAATCATATATGGTATCTTCTTGTCTCAATAAAAGCTGATTCTTGTTCATACATGACATCAAATCAACTGTTATTTTAGAACATACATAATCTTGTAAATCACAACAAGAATTAGGGGAATTTTGAGGTCTAAAATGGGCCTCCTAAGGAAATTATAAAACACTAGTGGAAAAAATCAAATAAGATTTGATGACATCATCAAATTTTAGAGGGAAAAATGAAAAAACTACTTTTTCAACTCATATTTTCAACTTATCTCCCAAATTTTTTACTCAAATTTCAAGCGGGAGTACTCGTTGGATGCAAAATTTAATTCCTCATCCAAGGAGTATCCATGTTGCATACTTTCGATGGGTCCTACTACACGAAAAATGAGAAATACATAAAAAAATGTGATTACAATCACATTTTTTATGTATTTCTCATTTTTCGTGTAGTAGAGTTCATCGAAAGTATGCAACATGGGTACTCCTTGGATGAGGAATTAAATTTCGCATCCAACGAGTACTCCCGCTCGAAATTTGAGTAAAAATTTTGGGAGATAAGTTGAAAATACGAGTTGAAAAAGTAGTTTTATTATTTTATTATTTTTTAATATTTTTACCCTTTTATTTAAAAATGGTGAATCATCCCCCATGGTTGACATCATCATCTTGAATCCTATTGGTTGTTATAAAGTTTATTTTTGTTGTACATTTTTCTTAGGAGGCCCATTTTAGACCTCAAAATTCCCCTAATGATATGATATTCATCCTCCCTCTCACGGAGGTGTCAATCAAAATTCTAAGATTGTCTCGAATAGTTGCACAGTCTCAATGAATGGAGAAATTGTAGTCCCAAATATATGTATATGGGTTTCTCTGTCATCATAGTGTATCCATGTCTTATCCATATCATGCTCAAACAAATCTCTAAGGAGCTTCTACATCCTGCCTCACATCTAGCCATGCTAACAGCATTGCACCTGACCTCGGTCGTGCTATGGACCTCTCGTCCAAGATTCATGGAAGATCTCATATTAAGGCAACATCCAACTTTTCTAATCAATAATAATCCCAAACATCATCAATTCATTCATGCAACTACATATAATGCGAGATATATCTCAACCTTTAAAAGTAGAATGTTTCATGCAGATATTTCAAAAAGATTTTTAGTGGAAATTCTGAATGAAGTAGCTCAATCATGAATTTAATCATGTTCTATACACATCATATATGGATGGATGTTAAAAATGGAACATCAATGCTTCGATCAACTAACAGATTCCATGTCATGTTCAATAACATTTGAACTTTAAATCATAGTGTCCAAGGATTTACATTACACAAAGACATTTCAACAGTTTTGCAACATGGGATTTCTTTCCCAAATTCTAGAAATTTATTCAACATGCCATGATAAATCATTAGAAGATTCAGAAGCCATTTCCCTCTTACTTATATTTTCAAAGGCTCATCACCTATCAAGGATAGACTACCATTATGTATAATCAAAGCCATAATCGAAATCAAGGTCGTACCTTGGAACTCATTATCCTGAATTCATCAGATAACTCTCAAGTATGGATGAATTTGAATTGGGGAGCTTGCATCACGCAAAGCTCTCAGTAAGCATAATGTATAACTAATCCAAAATAATCATAAATCAATGTTACGTCAATAAAATCATCTCATCAGATTTTAGAAGCCAGACCAAAACTATTACCAAAGACATTGATATCATAGTATCAATTATTTCAACCAGTGACAGGTAGAGCTCATATCAAGTCTTGACTTCATTTACTGTCAAGTCAATAGGTCATTCATGCCATTACAAGCCATTTCTGTCACGAGATGCAAGTGCATACATCAAATTTAAGTCATGCATGTTTCGTCTTCATACTAAGTCACAACAACCATTGTGCTAGGAATAAGGAGGCCAATACATAACCATACTTCTAAATAATAACATAAGACACTAAAGGTCACTATGCCCACATAGCATTGTCAACAGGGAAAATAAATAGATCAAGTACAAATAGAGAGATCTATAATCCAAATATATGTCTCAATCATCAATTCAAAGAGTCTAAAACATCATGTCAAAGTTACAAACACAACTCATCTATATTAATTAGTCAAAACATGTAGCACAATCCTCAAACATATTCATATGAATGTCTCGATCACCTTAAAACACAAGTTCGGTTCAAACATATGAGCTTTTCCTGCTAACGGATATTACTGATATCTGCAACACATTTGCAGAACTAATATCTTCCAGGTGACCATCTGATTTCATGCTCGATACTTTATTTACTTTGATAAAAAGTTTAACCCAGTAGCTTCAAAAATCAGTTTACAATGGGAAGACATGTCAGAGATCCCTTAATTCGGTGTACACACTGAATTCATTGTAAAAAACTTCGATTTTGTGTCTATCGGGCATAGTCACATCTATGGGACTTCCTTTGCACGAGTGAGGCTCAGAACTTTGTTGTAGATCAACAATGTCAGATACCCATAGAAGGGTATGTAATTTCATTTTCAGTTATGTCATCAACCTGTCTTTATTGGAGTCACGCAACAACATATCTGTTATATCATAAACACATATATATCACGATCATTAAGATCATGTTATCAATCTTTCATCAAGGGTTGGACTTGAAATATCAGGGCAACAGTCTAATGTGACAAAAAAATCTTATGAACCCATTAACAATACATCATGTTAGAGAATTTAGTTTCAGCATATGACATAACCACAAGTAGTAGGAGATCTAGAACATCAATCTCATAAATATGCCTCTATCATCATGGTCACCAGTACCATGCTTATCATGATCAATAGGATCAAGTTAGGTTATTCAATAAACCAACGAAATGCAATCTCTGTTTCTATAAGATTTCATCATGCTTATCACAAGCATTATCAATACCATATCAATGAGGTAAAATTCTATAAGAGATCCAATAGTTCTTATGCATATCAAGAGTCAAGAGTACCATTTACTAGAGTTGTGATCAGGATCTCAAAACAATATATGTTATCCAAACATCAAGAATATCATTATATTAAGGATCGACACTAAGAAACCTCATAGAATCAATTATTTTGATCAAAATTTTCAATACAGGAGCACCATTTCATCATCAGGATCATGAATCCAAATATCACTTTCACATGTGTGAGCCACTTTAGAAGGAGACATTCCCAACATACCATATGGCTGACCTAGCCATCAATGTACAACTAGAATACAATATACCATGCATACCTAGTGGTATTACTTGTGCACCTTCACATAGGTAGCTTGTAGTGCTCAAGTGCCTCTTTACCTCTTCTAGATCTAACCATATTTCCTACATTTCAAAAGATCCTCAAGAGGGATCCACTCATCACATCTCATCAAGGAGGTTAGAAATATCCAGGTTCTCAAATATACATGCAGGAAGTAATGGCTAGAAACAATAATCATAATAATAAAATCCATAAGTATAAACAAGAGTAGGGTTATAAGTTAAGGAATTCTTATCTCCAATGAGAGATGATCCTCTCCCTCTTGAACCAAACTTCAAGAGCCATTCATAGACCATAAAAAAATGTTGCCTTGAATCAAAAACTTTATCAACAACCAGTTCATATGTCAAATCAATCCCAAGTGCTTCACATAGATCAAATCTCAAGACTCTTACCATAAACCATGGTTTCTCTCAAAACCTCACTATCACATCCTTATCCAATAACTACCTAGGTTTTCTTCATACCCTAGAATTCTTTTATGTATTTACCATCCTTTTCTTGCTTCCATAAAAGTGTCTCCATGGGGGTGATATTCATGGCTTTCCTTCAACCCAGCTCTGATACCATGTTAATTTTTGGTAGAGCTACATTTTTCTTTGCTCTGATAGTTACATTTCTTAAATAACATGTTAAATTCACCCAAAAAATTAATTATATCATTATATAGATCTAAATTATTAACCACCATCATGAGAAAATATATAGAAAGAACAATACCATCATCATCATCTAAGTAGCAGAACGTAAAGGAAAAAATGAAGAAAATCATGCACACATAGAGACAGCAGGATTGGTTCGAGACCAAGAAAAAACCCACTATGGGGAAAACCCTTGAATATTCTTCTTCTTAGATCGTCATAAAATTATTCAACAAAAAAGAGTACAGTGATCCATAGATCCATATCTTCATGATGTAGAAAACAACTAACATATGCACAATAAAACCATAAACATACTTCTATTGAAGGTGCCTGAATCTCAAAACTGAAATGCACTGACACTGGTCGTAGTATACTGATAAATACTGTTGATATTGAGTGAGAATGTAGATACATATTGCAGTGAAAAAATATAGAGTAGGTCTACATATATGCATATCTACAATGGTACAAAGCCCCAGATACAACTGATCAATAATCTGCACAAGAATTGATGATTGATCAAGCTCAGATATTCCCAAAAAACCCTTAGTTGTGACCTCAAGACATTTTCCCACGACTAAAGCTTCCCTGGCCACTACCTAGACTCATTTTGCCTGCAGCTGAGGTCCTCATTAGCCCGATCTAGCCCAAGAACCCTAGCCACAACCCCAACATTCTCAACCCACGGCTATGGCAGATTAACCGCTACCTTTCCACGCTATGCCTACGGCTCTCGCCTAAATTCTATAGTTTTTTGCCCACGTCTATGGCCTAGAAGCCCTAGTTCAGAGCGAGCCTCTCACCTGTGATCCCAAACCTTATGTGAGATAAGACAAAATAAATGAACCAAGATAATGGATGCAAATTGAACATTGCTTGAGCAAGTGTGTAATGAATGAAATTGAGGTCACCTTTATTTATATTTTTTGTGTGGGTCCACTTGGGGTTAGAACTAACTTGAATCAATTCCACATGTGGTTAGGCCGACCCATTCCATTTCACTTTAATAGATAAAATAATTCAAAATTTAACTTCCTCTTAACCGATTGGGGTGATCTATAGGTCCATTTTGGTCCTCTTGAAAAGAGGAATCTAACGCAATTATAATATTGACCGTCTAAGTTATACATAGTGGAATTTGACCGTACTTGAATAATTTTAACAGATATCACCTATTGTCACTTTGACAAAGTATACCCCAGTTGGAATCCTACCCACAATATGGTCTTATTGGGATTGGTCCTCCCTATCTGGCTAATGGGTTGAGGTAACTTGAAATAGGGTGTGATCCTTGCTTCGATAGGTAAGTTGATCTCACTCAATTCTCGGGATGTAGGAATTCTACTACTTGACTCTTAAGGGTCTTGATGGAGTATTAGTGGACACTAGGACATAGTGTGATCCTCAAGTTAATATCACCAATTTTCACGGGATAATAGGATAGAGTGTGATCCTTGAGTAGATCTCACCTATTGTCCCAGATCAATATGACAAAGTGTGATCCTTTCCTTTACGGTAAGTAGATCTCACATATTGGCATAGGGTGGTAGCTTTAGCTCCCCTATGGTGTCAATTTATTCTTCTTTTAGATTTGAGAGTTTTCATTGGAGATGAGAAAAGATGATCAGTGACGACATTTGACTTAATGATGACGAGATATTTGAGATGGGACATATGATGCAATTAGAATTTTATCCCTAGCTGAGAGGGAGTATTAATTTGGAATCTTAGGGACAAATTCCCTCTATTGGACAACCTTCCTCGTCTAGAGAATACCCTCTTTGCCCTTGAAATAATTTAATTTGGTCATGGAAAATTTTATTTTTAATGTGAAAACCCAAAAGTACACAAAAGTTCAGGTCGAATTTTTCCTCCAACACCTATAAATACAAGTCAAGTCAAACTCATTTGGACATCATCTCACATCACATATTTTTCTCTCTCTTTCTTGGATTAGCTTGTACAACTATGAAAGTTGCAGGTTGATCTCACATGCACGAAGCATAAGGTGTCTTTTTCTGTTGAGCAAGTTTGACTTCTGTTTGGGAGACTTTGACCAATGTTGACCAACATTTTTTTGGCACCTTTTCACTCAGTTTTACCATATTTGGATCTTTTTGAGGATGTTGTGTTTATTAACACAAAAAACAAGGATTTTTGGGAACTTTCAATTTCATTAACAACAAGGCTTTGACTTGTATTAACTGCAGACCACATGAAGCTTTGACTACAGATTTTTCTCTTTCTTTTGACCTAGTTTTGTTGACTGTTTTGGTGAGGTTGAGAAATATTGGAAGGATGAATTTAATGCTTCTTTAACTGTGTTGATTGGAGGACTTTGACCATTGAATTTTGGGCTACTTAGGGAACATATCACTGCTATTGACTTTGAAAAAATTGCATACTTTGACTTTGACTAGATTTGAATTGGGATAGATTTGACTATTGGTTCATCATTTGGATATTGGTTGGTTGAATTTGTTGGATAGTCAAAGGATTAACTTTGACTCTTCATGAATTGGATTATTTTATCTCTTTGTTAAACATTTTATGAAAATATAATAAGAAGAAGAAATTGAAAGGGTTTTCCCCCTTGTGGGGGTTTTCACTGGTCTTTGACCAAAATTGGTGTCTCTTGTTATTTCTCTTGATTTTATATTACATTTACTCTTCTATCTACAATTTTTATTGATCATTGGAAGATTTTTTTTTTAAGATTGCTAATTAAAGTTAAGAATCATTATAGAACTTTTGAGGTCTAAAATGGGCCTCCTAAGAAAAATGTACAACCAAAATAAACTTTATAAGAACCAATAGGATTCAATTTGATGATGTCAACCATGGGGGATGATTCACCATTTTTGGGGTAAAAAAGTAAAAAGATAAAAAATAAAAAAAAAATAATAAAACTATTTTTTCAACTTGTATTTTCAACTTATCTCCCTAAGGTTTTACTCAAATTTCAAGATGGAGTACTCATTGGATGCAAAATTTAATTCCATATCCAAGGAGTACCCATGTTGCATACTTTCGATGGACCCTGCTACATGAAAAATGAGAAATATATGAAAAAATGTGATTGCAATCACGTTTTTCATGTATTTCTCATTTTTTGTTTAGCAGGGTCCATCGAAAGTATGAAACATGGGTGCTCCTTCTATGAGGAATCAAATTATGCATCCAACGAGTGTTGATGCTCAAAATTTGAGTAAACCCATCGGTAGATAAGTTGAAAATACAAGCTGAAAAAAGTAGTTTTTTCTTTTTCCCTCTAAAATTTGATGATGTAATCATTAGGGGAATTTTGAGGTCTAAAATAGGCCTCCTAAGGAAAATGTACAATCAAAATTCACTTTATGAGAACCAATCACATTTTAGGAGATGACATCATCCCTAATGGTTGGGGTGGAATTGTTTGAGTTAAAGGTACTTACTTGTCACATTTTTAATGGTGGATAAAAACTCATGATTAACCATGGTAGTGCTCTAAGTACATTTAAAGTCAAAATAAAATACTTAAATGTCATTTCACATTTTTTGAATAAAATTCATACATAAAATAATATATTACATTTATTATATTATTTTCATGGTTAACCATGGTAGTGCTCTAAGTACTTTTAAAGTCAAAGTAAAGTACTCATAATAAATGTCATTTCACATTTTTTGAATAAAATTAATACATAAAATAATATATTACATTTATTATATTATTTTTATATAGTACATTAATTACATGTTATTATACAATTTAGATAATATAAATTTTAATTAAAAACATATTATATAGTTATTAATTTATGAATTTATATTTATATTTTATTTTAAGTTATTTAATTGCAAAGGACAAATGCATTAGTTGTTCAATAATAATGATTTTTTCTTGAAAAACTCATTTTTATTTATAATTACATCAGTACAATTTTTTTATTAATTTTATTTTGGTACAACTTTTGAATTGAATTTAACCATGGTTACATTGATTGTGGTGCAAAAAGTGAATTGCAAATTCATAAATATTATTTTATTCATTTAGCTATTATTTTATTATTTCCTCCGGAGGCCCACTTTAGACCTCAAAATTCCCCTAATGCTAATCTTATTTTATTAGTTTCACTATCATTTTATAATTTCCTTAGGAGGCCCATTTTAGACCTCAAAATTACTCCTATGTTGGGCTAAAGTGATTGTAACAGCATAAAACTATGGAAAATTAACAATACACTCAAAATTCTCTTACTTAGAGCAATCATATATGAGTGGATTGGTCTCCTTAATCTAATGGGTAAAGGAGATGTGTCCCAATTATAATTTTAAAAAAGATATGAATTGTGTAAACACATATCAAGAGGAAAAACAAAGTATGCCAAGAGTCCTAGAAATCCAACCATAGCAAGAGTAAGTAAATTAACATCAAGTTCGATAAGTCGAGATAAATTTGGAAATTTGCTTGATAATTTTAAAACAAGATTTCTTACTAATCTGAGCAAATAGACTGGTATGTTAAGAATGAAAAACAAGAAAAAATATGAGAACATTGGTTTGTCTATATTCTCCCCTAGATGTAGAAATAAATGTGCATTAATGGAATGTCCAATTGATAACATTGAAATTTTTGCCATTTGTGAAAAACCACATGCTACGAAATATTTCCCATCACTACCAGGGTTGAAAGCCATTTTCTAGGAATATAGTGTAGCAACTCAAACACTGGAACAACTTGGTTTTTTGCTCCTAAAAAATCTTGGCAGCCTTGTCAACCAGATATGATGCAAGATCTAAATCAACAATCTCAATCTTATGCAAAACAATCTCAAAATAATTGGAATAGGAACTTTCCCTGGAAACCTTGGTCGTCCCAACCTCAACCTCAAAATCCATCTTGGTCACAAGGTAGGCGAATATCTTATGGAATAAATTCACATTATTACCCATCTTTCCCACAAAATCCTCATTATCCTCAGTTCCAATCTCAATACTATCGTCCACCACCATAACCTCCATAACTTCAATTTCACCCTCAATTGACCACAAGTTAACCTCTCCCATTACCACTTGTTCATCCACCCCTAAGACCTAATAAAATACATGCTCAATCGCTCCCAAGCCCCAACAATAAAATACCTCAACTCACTTACAGTGTTGAAGTAAAAAAATTATGAAGTTATGTGATAAATCATCTATATCTAAATGATATCCATCTTAGGTTAGGTAGAGTTTTACAAAAAAATAAATCCATTGTTATCATTAAAGAACATAAAGAGGGTGAAGTTCCCGAAAAGGAGGAGATTCCTCAAAAGGAAGAAATTATTGAAAAAGTAAATGAAACAGAAATAATTCCAACTTCTACTTCTCTAGCAGAACACCCCTCTATATCCTTCCAAACCCTCCTTTCCCAAAGATATTACAAATAGATAAACGTTTAAAGAATTAGCTAATTTTTCCAAATTGTGACATGCTAGATGAGTTAAAGAATATTTCCAATAAAATTCCTTACTTCAAGCAATAAAGGATATTCCAATTCTTGCAAAAACAATAAAGGAGTTTTGCATTAAAAAACCTAGTAGAAAAATAAAATAAATATGAAAAGTTCAACTCATTGGAAAAATTGTAGAAATCGTGATGAGAAAAAATACTATAGAAAAATATCTAGATATGAGTCCCATCATGAAAATCCACATTAACAATGTTGAAATCCCAAACGCATTAATCGATTTAGGTGCAACAATAAATGTTATGACAAAAGACACTATGGATGAACTACAATTAACTAATATTCAATATACTTCTACTACATTAAAATTAGCAAAAGGGTCTACTATCAAACCAAAGGGTATATTAGAAGATGTACTTGTATCTTTGGATTCATGGGAATATTCAGTTTATTTCATGATATTAACACCAAAAATAATCTAGGAGATCATCCATTTATATTAGGTAGGCCTTGATTAGCCACGATTGATGCATTTATTAGCTATAGATATGGTGACATAACCATTTCTAATGGAAATTAAATAAGAAAGCTTACATTATATCCTCCAACAAGAGAAATAACTAAAATAGAAAATGAAGAATGTATTGATGATGATGAAGAGGAGCATGAAGATGTACAACCAGTTTTAACTATCTCACAAGAAATTTCCATTAAGAAAAATGATGAGAAAAATAAATTAATGAAACTTATGAATTGTTGTTCCTTGGGAGACGATCTATGGCTGTGAGGAGATAAGTGCCCAGGACATTCACTGTCACTTGAAAATAATATTAATTGTTGTCCCTTCATATTGTAACCCCATAATTATATCTTAAACCCTTTAATATTTACAGACAACACAAATCTTCAAAGTGCCTTTAAATGGTAAATGTGCATGAACATGAGAAGATGAAATGATAGTGAAAAACCATTAACAATAAGTTGTAAATCACAAGAACTACTATCTTTGGTTTTAGAATAAAGTGGTTGCAAGAAATGATTTCAGAATAAAGGAGCGCGTTATTAAGGAAATTTACTCTAACTCAAAGATGTAAATTAGACACCAGCAACTTCTTTACTTTGTTCCAACAGAAGAGACATACATAAGATGGAATAGGAAGAACTCAAGACATTCATCAATTTATAGAAAATTCTCTAAAATATTTATTAATTTCATAAAGAAAATGTACAAAATTGTGAAAATTGTTGAGGCCCAAAGTCCGGAACCCCATTTTTTTCTTGAAAACGTCTTAAATACATTATTACAAAATGGACAGTTATGGAACTGCCAACTTCCCAAAATGTTTTCTTCGATCATTACAATAAAAAGTAAAAAATTAAAACATCTGCAGTAAAACAAAGTAAAGTAAAATTGAAGTATCATTTGATCACGAGGTGGCAGCGCCTTGAGATCCTGGAATGGAAATTCCTGCATCTGCATCATTAGCTTGTGGAGGCATCCATTCCTTACATTTCTCCAAAATTCTAAATCTGGGTTGGAACAGTTAGCAAGCTTGACATGAGCCATTCTAAAATCTTTGATTCTAGAATATGAGGGTCTTTCTGAAAACAAGGTTTTCATCATCCATAATTGTTAAAAGTCTTTATGCAGAAAATTCACAATTGTGGCTCCCTTCAGGATAACAGTATTTTCATGTGCATTTCAAATTTTACTCTTTTCCTCTACCACCAATGTTTCAAATGTCTCCCAAGGGAGAATATTTCCTTTTTGATCCCAACAGGATGGAAAACCAACTCTGGTTCTTTTATCAAATAACACATTAAATATTACCACTACCTCGTCAACTTCCTTCAACTTTTTATGTGTAGTCTTTTTGTATGAATTCTTCATGATCACATTGTTAAACTTCAACACACATAGAGTCTTGTCTTCAATTGAGAAATCCTTTAGTTCTTGAGCAATTTTAGAATTAATAAAATCAATCAATCTCCTGGCATATAAGGCCATGTTTTACAACTTCTCTTTATTTGAAACAATGACATTTTCCATGTCTCTCACAATACTCTTTTCTTCCCCGAAAATAATCAGTAAATCCCATGTGTTCTTGACAACATCAATGATGTCATTCCAAATAATCTCATTGCCTTGTATAAGGGACACATTTCCCTTCACTTCCTCCTTCAGCTCTTTGATCTCCTAATAGGAATTCTGAAAATCCTGCCTATACTTTTCTGCATGATCCTTGGTCATGTGTAACTCATTCTCTGTAACCTTGAGTATTTTATAAGAACCTTCCGAATCCGTTTGAGCTTTCTTTAAATAAATTTCCGCCAATCTAAACTCAGTTGAGACTTGATTTAATTGGGCAGTAAGGTCTTATGAATTTGATGGAATAACCATTGTACAAACATGAGAATCTATTCTTTTCTGCAAAATCTCACCTGTCTCTTTCAACTTAACTATTTCTTGATATTTTCCTAACAGAGCTTGCAACAACTGCTCTTTCTTTGTATCCACTTGGGCTACTTCAGTAGCTATAGTATGCTAATTGTTGGAAGCTTAAGCTTCTTCTTCAAACTCTGAATTCCAGATTCAACGGGCTGCAACAGTTTCTGAATTGTTGACCTGTCTTCAGGATCAACACCAACTTTAACAATTATTTTCTTCAATTCCTCATTTTGTGTGGAATAAGCTCTTGAGTTAGCTTTTTCTAACTTCAACTCCTTCATCACTTTGCTCAACATGTTTTCAGCTTTGTTAGCAGCTGAAGTGGTCTTATTCAAATATTTAAAGATTAACTGTCATGTCTGCATATGCAAGTTAATCTTATAAGGAAGAGGAATTTTCTTAGCATCCATTGTTAAGTTAAAAGTTTTGAAAGAGGTAGTAGAGGTCACATTCATGGCTGAAGGATGAGAGAAAGATATCATCAGCTGATCTTTATCTAAGTCCACATTAGGGCAATTTTGAGGTCTAAAATGGGCCTCCTAAGGAAAATGTACAACCAAAATTCACTTTATGAGAACCAATCACATTTTAGGGGATGACATCATCCCTAATGGTTGAGGTGGCATTGATTGAGTTAAAGGTACTTACTTGTCACATTCTCAATGGTGGATAAAAAATCATGGTTAACCATGGTAGTGCTCTAAGTACTTTTAAAGTCATAGAGTAAAGTACTCATAATAAATGTCATTTCACACTTTTTGAATAAAGTATTATTATTGTCATTTCATATTTTTTGAAAGAAACAATGCATATCCCTACACAATCTTCATGTATTTACACACTTTTCAATAAATATTATATTTGTATATTTTTAAATATTTATTTATAAATCAAATCAATTCAATATGTAATATAAAATTCATACATAAAACAATATATTATATTATAGTATTTTTATATAGTATATTAATTACATGTTATTATGTAATTTAAATAATATAAATTTTAATTAATAGTATATACTATAATTAAGAATTTATGAATTTATATTTGTATTTTATTTTAAGTTATTTAAGTACAAATGATAAATGCATTAGTTGTGCAATGATAATGATTTTTTCTTGAAAAACTCATTCTTATAGTCACATCAATACAATTTTTTTATTAATTTTATTTTAGTTCAACTTTTGAATTGAATTTAACCATGGTTACATGGATTTTGGTGAAAAAAGTGAATTTCAAATTCATAAATATTATTTTATTGGTTTAGCTATTATTTTATTATTTCCTTAGGAGGCCCATTTTAGACCTCAAAATTCCCCTAATGTAGTTGTCAATAATCTAGTTTTCTCAAGGGAAATTTGAGCTTAAGACTAAGATTCAATGTTTTCTCTTATATTTTTGTTTTTTTCTTCAATTTTTGTGTACACCTGCTTAATACTTGACAAATAATCATGACTTGTACCCTATGGAACATGAGATGAATGAGTACAGGAGATATCTCCCAATTTCAAAGAGTATGCAGGCACAACTAAAGAGATGCCCTCCTCCAGGGTCTTTTCCTTCTTAGCTTCATTTTATGCATCACTCTCCAAATCAATTAATTCCTCTCTTCCTCTTTTAAGCCCCTTCTCAGTAGGATGAGGGGATTCCACCTCCATCTATACAGATGTAGAAGTATGTCCTCCATTTTCTAGCTTCTCCATTTCTAGCCTTGATTCATGAGAGAATGGAGAATATCCATTCTCCACTCTGCGGTTTGAAATAACATGGTATGGTCATAAGCCCATTTCCCCTCCAATGACAAATGCATGTCAGTCAAAATTTTGTAAGAAAATTCCAGTGTCTGTCTGGTGTTTACAATGAATGGCCCTACTATCTGGGGTAGTTTAAAAAAATTCCCTTTCTTTACTGGTACAAAATGGATCTGGTCAACATTAAGATGTTTCTTGATGAACTCCAAGGCAAACAATCTCATGGAAACAAATATAGGTAATTTAAAAGGCTCTATATTAGCTCCAAATAATCTAATTTTAGTATAGTCTTCATGGGAAAACCAATGTCCCTATCTCACATCTTTACTTAATTTCAAAAAGGACTGAGCTTCAGAAAATAATCTTGGTGCAAACACTCCATTTAAAATTGCATATACAATAGGAAGGAAAGAGGAGGTAAATTCAAACAATCCTTTATTTCCCACCTCCTTTCTCACCAGGTCTGTCCAAAAGACCACTGAGCTTTTGTTTTTATTCACATCAACAATATTCAACCCCAACTGTATAAAGCTATCCACATTACTGTAAGAGACATATCTGTGACTAAAGAAGGAAACCTAAAATTTCCAGTTATTGACAAACTCGTAAACAGATTATTAATAGCACTCTCCATATAAGGGGGAATATACAAAACTACTTCATGCTTCATCATTGAAACAAAAATCCCCAGAATTGAGTTATCTACCACCATAGCATCTTCTCTCCCTAGTATTTTGGCCAAAATTTGAAGAATTGGTCATACATCTTCGACAAAGGTACTTAAAGGAAAATTGTCTAACTCCAAGGAGAAATTTTACTTTTCAGGCATGAGATAAAATACACTTTTGGTAACCTCAAGCCCTGGAAATTCTTGAAAATATGAAGAGAGGGATTCATCAGTGAAACTCACATATGAATTTGCAGAGGGGTAGCAAAATGATTGCCCTATCAACTTAGCTGACACCTGGAAGACATGTTCCCCCAATTGATTCATGATAAATCATTTCTGAGGGTACATGGCATAAAACCACTAATGGATAAATTCTAGAAACATGTAGATCTGTGGAAAAAACACTGATAGGACTTCAGAATTAATCAAAGCAGAGTAAATTGGGGACCTTGCTTGGTTTAGGATGACATGCTGATAAAAGAGAGGGTGGTCTACTATGCAGACAATATCTACAACGTTTTCCTTTTTATGAATTAACGAGATGTGTGTGGAGGACCCAACAATAACAACTTTCTTTAACATTTTGGACAATTTTCAAGAACAGTTGCATAGGTTACCTGGTTTTGTCGAGGTGACTGTTGACTTGTTTCTGAATTGGAAGCTGGTATGAGAATTGGAGAGCTTCAACTGTTTGGGTGGTAGACGTGGACACAATGATGAAAAACATATATTTTATAGGCGGAATAAATGAGTGGGAGGGAAAAAACATATGGAAATGTAATGAATGGTGGAATGATTGACAAGAAAGTTGGAAGCGATGTGGAGGGTGACGTGGAAGACACAACTAGCTCGCTTGCTGGCATCGTGGGTCCCGTCAGTTGTCTTCACTATGGGGGGACTCCGCAGTACGAGATCGATCACAGAGTTGTGCCCCCACAGTTTATCTGGGCTACTCATTCTTGTCAATGGGTGGGGGTCAAAGATTCTAGCGGAGGCACCCTGCCAGTTAACCTCTGATCATGTTGTGCTCCGCTCACGCTTCATCGCAAGATGGATTTTTCCATTGGCGACATCCGTGATGCCACTTGAACGTCTTTTAACTCAATGCGCAAAATGTGGTCCCACTGTCTGACACATTAACTCCATCATCGCTTAGTACCTATTCTTCTAATATATATATATATATATATATATATATATATATATATATATATATAATTTTTTAAATTTATTTGAAAAACATAAATTCATATATACAACATATAGGAAATTTAAAACAGGCCACAACATGAATAATTGTGACTTTTCTCAATATTTAAACAAAATTATTGTGTGCATATGTTAGAACAAGATTTTCAAGAAAATTGCAGTATTGAAGGTTTTTCATCACGGAAATATAAATCTATCATTAAATTCAATGGAGAAACTTGTTAATACTCTTGTATAAATTAGTCTAGGAAAAAAATTAAATATCAATAACAACCCGGAAGAGTTTTAAAAATAACAATTAATTAAGATGTTGCAAAAACATTCCTCTACATTTGCAGGGGAATGTACAGACATGAAAGGAAGTAAAGTCTAACACTTATATATATATATATATATATACACACACACACACAAGAGAATGTCAAACCTGTCAGACAACCTGAAAGAAGGATGAATCCTAATTTGAGGGAAATGGTGAAGGAAGAATTGCAAAAATCTATCCAATTTCATATAGCCAATGGATTTCACCATTGGTTATTGTTCCAAAGAAAAATGGAAAGTGGTGATTTTGTACACACTACAGGGAACTAAATAAAACAACTTTAAAAGGTCATTTTCCATTACTTTTCATTGATCGAGTTTTAGATACACTAGTAAGAAAAAAAAATATTTTCTTAATGGCTTTAGTAGTTATAATCAAATCCAAATAGCACTAGAAGGCCAAGATGTAGCTACATTCACATGTCCTTAGGGAATCTGTGCTTATAGAGTACTTCATTTAGAATTATGCAATGCCCCTGCTACATTTCAAAAGTTAGTATTAAGTATTTTCTCTTACTCGATCCATGATTTTGTTGCGATATATATGGATGATTTTATAGTTTATGGAAATAATTTTGAAGAATATTTAGAAAAATCACAAAAAATCCCTTATTAGATGTCAAGAAACTAACCTTTCATTCAGTAATGAAAAAAAAATTATGATGTTTAACAAAGGTATTGTTTTGAGGCATCACATTTCAAGTCTCTAAATCAAGTGGACTCACCAAAGGTTGAAGTCATTTCAAAAATTTCATTGCCCAAATGTTAACAAAATGTAAGGATTTTTCTTGGATTTATAGTTTATTTTAAAATAATTTATGAAACTTGCTTCACCAATTCTTAAATTACTCACCAAATATTGTGAATTCCATTGGTATTCTACATGTGAGTTATCATTTCATTCATTAAAATAGAAACTTTATGAAGCTTCTGTCTTACGGGGGGGAAATTTGTCCCTCCCATTTCATATTTATACTAATGCTTCAAACACATCTTTAGGGGTTGTATTAGGAATTTAGCACATATAACTCCTTATGAAAATTATTATACAAGAAAAAATTTAACTCTTGTGGAGTTGAAATATACAGTCACTGAAAAGGAGTTCCTAGCAGTATTTCATGTTATTAATAAGTTTAGACATTATATCACGAGATATGAAACTTGTATTTATATTGATCATTTTTCCATTAGATATCTAATGAATAAAACTATAAATAACAATAGAATAATAAGATGGCTTTTACTGTTACAATAATTCAACATTACTATATTAGACAAACATAGGAAACAAAATACAATTGTTGACTTTCTTTCTAGGATGCAAAATATTAATGCAAAATTTCATGTAGAGGATATTTTTCCAGACAAACATATTTTTTCAATATCTACTAAATCTCCCTAGTTTACAGATATTGTTAATTATTTGGCTACAAGAAACTTTCCTCCTCAATTATTAGCCAAAGAAATGTTGTATAGTCAAGGTATTTCTATATTAATGTTGATTCTCCTTGCTAATTACTTGTGATATTTGTTGGCTTTTTATTATTTAGTTTTACTTCTTCACTAAGCAATTATCAAAACATGAAGATCACCAAGACACAAAGAACAAAAGATATAGGCTCCAAGACAGTGAAAAACCCCACAATTGGGGAAAACTTGAACAATCCTCTTCTTATAGAATTATATCAAAATGAGACCTCCAAGACCCAAATACCAAGACCTTCTCCAAGCACCAAGTCAGACCTCCAAAATTCTATGTTAATCATTTCAAAGTTCTCCAAGTCAAATATGGTCATCCTACAAAAATTTAGTTCCAAGCCAGAATATTGTCCTTCTTCCTTGGGTCTGCAATTCGACCTGTAATTTTCAACCCTACAATAGCTGCAAAAACCCTGATATCTTCGAATGCGTGAGAGAAAATGATCAAAAAATAAAAATTTCCTTCTCTTTAAACTGCTCTTCCTACCTTGTCTTTCGCTCTTCTTTATCATTTCTTGGTGCATAAATCAAATTGTTGAGTGAATCTACCAAATATGTCTCTTCTAATATATACCCTTCTCAAGTGGCTGAATATGCCTCTCCCAGGTCAACTTTCTCGGGCATGACCGACTTTCTTTGGCTTGGTCGAATTTGTCTTAGGAGAAAAAATTTGAATTTCAAATACTGATTTTCTTTTGTTGCAAAGAGTCTAAATTGATAAAAATTATTCTTTGACTCAAACATCCATAGAAGCATGAAGAACATGCTTTGACCTAGACTTGAGCATGAAACCCATTCTTGAACAAATAAAATGATTTTTCTTCTTTTACATAAAATACAAATTGATACAAGTACAATCATAAATATGAATACCGAACCTAGTTACTTTTCCAACACTCCCTCTTAACTAGGGAGGTATTCATAATGACTCAACAGGTCTATCTCAAGTTGAAATATTCTCATAAGAAGGAATCCAAATTGATAAGAATCAATAATGATGGTATCATCATATCCAACATTTTCACATTACCAAGGCCTTGATAGGTACACTTTATCTCTCAAAAGATCAAAGAAAAATGATTGGAGGCATTTCATGGGATGCCACATTTCCTCACCGAGGTACATACTCCACCTATGATACATAGAGTATGTTCTCCACTGGACCATTTCCTCAAAGAAAAATATGTCCACTAGGCCATCCTTTATCCAAGTCCATGTACTGGACTTAGGATCTACATCCTAATACATGACAGTACACGACTCAAGGATGTCTATCTAAGATTATTATCCAATACACCATTATCCTTATCCATGTCTATGTACATGAATTAGGATATTAGTCTTAATCCATCATAGTACATGACACAAGGGTTACAGTGTCCAACCTTACTCCCTCTCAATTTGAGAGGAGAAATCCATGCTCACTCTGTCTCAAACAGTGTGAGTGTATCAACAAACCTCAACTTGTGTCATAAGTACTCATACTTCCCTTACATCCGCTACCTACAATTGTTGTAGCTTCCTCATCCAGACCTCTTATCACTAATTTTTATCATCTTTCAACTTCTTGAACTAGGGACCCAAATCTTCTTTCTAACATTCTAGGATATTGTACTTTAGGCCTTCGCCTAATGCATCTTGTACTATGTCCAACAAAACTTCCTGCCTTGAAGATAGCCCATCACACAGCTCCTTAAACTAACTAATTATCACGGTCCAAGGTTAGCCAATCTATTGTTTAGTCAACCTTGAACACAACTTGGCTAACCTTTCCAATCAGTCTCTATCAGTCAACACATCTCCATAAATAATTATGCCCTCACATTAGTGGTTTGCCACTCAAGCCACATATCTAGGGCTAAAGAATCCACCCTTTTATAGTTAATAATCTGACTGATCTAGGATCCTCATAACATTGCTACTCATTACCTATGAGTAGACTTCCAATCTTCTCCATCAATCTGACCTTTTTACCTTCATTGTACTAGCCCATCTTGACTGCCCGTTTTCTCATTCTTTGAAGATATTTCTCTCCTCAAAGTTGTAGGTCAAGTTCTATTCATCCTTGAATGATAACAATAATGTATATATGGCATACCCTTAACGTATACATACCATAGAAGGAACCCTTGGCAAGGGTACAAACCACTATTGTTCAGATATTGAAAAAACCTCATTTTTCTCTCCTTTTCATGAAAATCCACAACATACTTCCTTCTACTCATCCTTCTACTCCAGAATACAACCATCTCTTCGATATACTATTCATACAAACCCTCATGCTCTTTATTTTCAGATTTTTCATCTTGTTGTAGAGATAGTACTCTATCCAAGGAGCTCAACCTTTCCTCTTTACATGGATACATATCATAGATTTTAGGGATTATTCATGCTAGGAAACTGCGATTAATAGGGCTCTATACTTTTATCCTCGTTACTTTAGAATAAAACTAGTAAACCATATCACTTTGCATTAGTTTCTCCTTTAAGCCATCCCATGAGGCCTCCAAACTGCTTCAGATTTGAGCACTCTTCCAACTGAGATTCTTGGCCTAATCTTGGTAGCCAAAAACTAGAAATAATATTTTCCTTGGAACTTGATCTCATGCGTAATTTCTTCTGGAGGATGGGGCCTTGCACTAACATTCTACTAGGCCTATTGACCCTCCAAAATAGGCCTTATGACCTTCTTACAATGCCCAAAAATCCTTGGTCTTATAGCAGATATTTTTCTCCTCAATATGTTCCCAGAGTTTCCTTCTAACTCAACCATCCAGACTCACTTGTCCTGCAATTAACCAATGCCATGTTTCTTCTTCTCGGACCTGAGGAAAGTGGCCTTCCTTTGCTCAACTTTCACTTGAAAAATGTGCACCTATGAATGTTTTCTTCGTGTAGCCCTACTAGGCCTACTCGGTCTCCATAAGAACTACATTTATATGATATTCCTTGATCAATATTATCCCTTTCTCTAAAACTTCGCGGTTGCATCGCAAGAAAAAGTCCTCCATGAGCATGACTAGATTTCAAAATACAAAACCTAGCTTACTCCTTGAGAACTTGATCCTTTTTGACAAAATTCTTCTAGAAAAAATGAATTAGAATGGATTAGATCACGACCTCCTTCACATGGACTAAATTTCAACTTCTTACATCTTCTTGGTCTTCTTGATAATATTAAAGAGAATTTGTGTCACCACCAAACATTAGAGGAGATGACATACATTAATGGTGCAACTCGTACCATAGTCATGCATTTCCTTTAGGAGAGACAACACATATCACAGTAGAGAGAGAGTTAGATATCTACCATATGAGACCATGCCATTGTAATTTAATGAATTCAATGCCACTATATCATTCCCACAAAGTACAGGGTATGCGAGTATAGTGTGACCTTTGCGAGACCGCCCATTATACCTTTCCATCATTATTATCTTACTTTATTATATCCAATTCAAAATTCCATACCTAGTCAGATTCTATCATCTTGTTGTCTGTCGTTTTGGGAATTAACATTTGCAATCACATATTGTAGGAGCTCAGATCAAGCACATTTAAGCATACTTGCATCATGTATAATTCTAAAGTAACCTTATCTTCTTCTATTTTTTTATTCTTGTCTGTTATTTCTTGCAATACTCATATTACTTGTGTCAACAAAACTCAGATATCTGTAAGGAGGAAGAAATTTGGATTTGTGTCCAACATCATCAGTGTTAATCCATAGTGAAACTTTCCTCCTTAACTCAGAGGTATATCATGCACAAAATTTGGTACTATTTATTCTCATAGATCTTTGCATTTGTCACGACTTGTTAAGAGAGTTGCTTCCAAGATGTTAAGGTCTTCTTCTAGTATTCGATGGAGGGACTTTTGTAGAGGTATCTTCAGTTATGCTAATGAGATTGGTATTCTAGCCTCCTTATACCAACCTTAGTTCTTATACTATGTTGTAAAATCAAGGTATTTGTAGTTAATGTTTATTCTCCTTACTTGATAATTACTTGTGATATTTGTTGGCTTTTATTATCTAGTTTTACTTCATCAAGAAATTACCAAAACATGAATATCACAAAGGCACAAAGAAAAAAATATATAGGCTCCAATCCACAGAAAAACCCCACAATTAGGGAAAACCCAAAAAATACTCTTCTTATAGAATCAAATCAAATTGAGACCTCCAAGACCCGAATACCATGACCTTCTCCAAGCACCAAGTCAGCCCTCCAAAATATTTTCTTAATCAAGTCAAAGTTATCCAAGTCAAATATGGTCAACCTCCACAAATTCAGTTCCAAGTCATAATCTCGTCCTTCTTCCTCGGGTCTGCAATTTGACATACAAAAACTGCAAAAACCCTAATATCTTACTATGTGTGAGAGAAAATGATAAAAAAATAGATTTTCCTTCTCTTTAACTTTCTCTTCCTTCATTTTCCTTTGCTCTTATTTCTTCCTTTCTTGGTCAGTAAAGATTGAATGCTTGAGTAGGTCGAAATCAATTCCAATAGATACCCTTCTTAGGGGGTTTAATAGGCCTCTCCTAGGCCGAATTTCTTTGGAAGGGTCGACTTGATCATAGTAGACAACATTAATGATTTCGTTTTGTTGCAAAGAGTCCAAATAGGACTATAATACATACCAAAAAATATTCTTTGACTCAACATGCCCTAGAAGCATGAAGAACATGCTTTGACCTAAACTTGAATATGAAACCCATGCTTGAAAAAATAAAACTATTTTTCTTATTTTACATAAAATACAAATTGATACAAATACAAATATAAATATGAATATTGAACCTAGTTACTTTTCCAACAAGAAAGAAAACAAGTTATCAGATCCAATGCACCTTATTCTTGGATAGAAGGAGAATTGTACTGAGAAGGAGAAGACTTAATCATTAGAACATGTGTTCTAGAAGATGAAACTTATGGAGGACATTTCACTGATAAGAGAGATACATACAAAGTCCTCCCCTTGGGATATTATTGGCGTTCTCTTTTCAAGGATGCCAAGGAATATGTCAAGATATGTGATAGCTGTCAAAGAATGGGAAACTTGTTCAAGCAGATGAAATTCCTTTGCAACCATAGGTGCTAAACAGCCATTTGAAAAATGGGCTCTAGACTTTGTAGGTCCAATTAATCCAAGTTCCAAGCAGAAAAACTGAATTCTTGTTTGCCCTAATTTTTTCAATGAATGGGTAGAGGCTAAGCCATTAAATTTTACTAATGAAAATGATGTTGTTACATTTCTTTTTAAGGATATTTTCACTCATTTTAGTGTTCCAAGAGAAATTGTAATAAATCAGGGTGAAAAATTCACATCTACACATGTTTATAAGATCATGGAGTAGTAAAAATCAAGCATCACAAATCCACTCCATATCATCTGCAAACCAATGGACAATGGAATCTACAAATAATGTTCCTAAAGCCATAATGACCAAGATCGTGCATCTACATCGGAAATATTGGGCAGAAATACTTTCAAAAACACTTAGGGAATACTAGACCACATGGATAAATACTACTCTACCTACTCCTTAGGAAATTTTCCATGGAAAGAAAGTTCTACTTCCTATTGAGTTCCAAGTGGAGACATACATGAAAACAACAAAATTGGGCTTAGATCTCTTTGAAGCCTAAAAGAAAATATGGGCACAACTCAAGGAGTTAGATGAAATTAGACAATATACCATTCAAAGGAAAAGCATCATTCAACAACAAAGGATCGAATAATGTGAAAAATTTAACAAGATCAAGAAGTTCAAACTAGGTGATTGGGACTTTTTGTTTGACTCAAAATTTAAATATTTTCAAGGGAAATTCCAAACACATTGGTTAGGCCCCTATGAAGTAGAAGTTATTTTTAATAATGGAGAAATAAGAATAAATACCATTAATGAATAAGGAATCACTTTTCTTGTTAATGCACATATACTAAAACTTAATCATAACCCCTTAATAAGAGATGAGTTTATTCAGAATTTGCAATAGAATACCAAGTTAAAGTTAGTGGAAAAAAGAGATTGTCCTCCTCCACCAAATTTAATTTAATTTATTTTCCATTAATAATAATAATAATAATAATAATAGTTATGTAAGCCATCATGCTAGCATAAGTATACATGAAATCTTAGTTGAAAACCAATATTCTTGGCAGCGTGGATTTCTCCTCTCTTTTTTAGGTTTAAAGAATTTTAATTCAAAATAATCAGTTTGAATACTTTATTTCTCTTCTAATAAAAATCAAGATCATTTCCAGCAACATCATCAGCTTTCTTGCAGAATTTTTGAAGCGGATTTCTCAATATTCTCAAATTGATAAAATTATGTAGCGAGAGAAAAATTCAGTAACTGGCCAAATTCATTAAAGCAACATTCATGGCATTGTTTCCATATAAATACAAATCAACAATTTCAAAAGGTAGCTGTTGAGGAGGTAAATCCCCTCTGCGGACAGAGGCGATCCCTACTAGCCCAGATCGGGTCTAGAAACAATCAAACACGCTACAGTGCAGGTTCCTAATCGTAAATAAACCGACTTGCGAGGAAGGCTTACCTGGAATCCAACGCTGTCGTTTGTAGAAGAGGTGGTGCTCCTGTTCCTTTGCCCTGGCAGATCACAATCCTCACGATCTCCGTGATCGGACACCTGCACATGCAAGAAACAACAAAAACGCAAGCATAAAACCCAGTACATACAACTATATGTCAGTCGAAGAGGACATAACTCATGAACATGATCAAGAACAAGAGTGGAACCATAACCGATAGTCGCTTATCATTAAGGAGTCAAAAGAAGAATACAACCATAGCTTCGACGCAACACTCTCCTTTAGCGGGTCGTCAGCACAACATGTCTTGATAAAGCTTGTCAGGGATGGGACACCCCTCTCTCTCCGGATACTTGGCAATAGTCTCCTTGCTTGGATTTGACCTTAAGGGAATCAAGAAGGCTCTTGCAGCATAAGGATGTGAAATCTCTTGGGAACTTGGAGATTAGCTTGCCATGGAGAAGAGCAAGCTTTTATAGAAGGAGGAAGGGGAGTTGGGATCCCTATAATTATGGGATTGGCCCTATCATCAAGGAAGCTTCCATGAGAGGTGGCAAACCACTTCCTCTCTATGGAAATCCGTAGCCAAACCTCCCAACTCAAGATAGAAATCAGTCCAGGAATTTGTTAGGATGAAACTTCCGCCTTTTATTTTTTTTAAACACCTCTTAATATGGTTGGCGTGGGTGCGACTCTATGACAGAGCGCCAATTTGCGCGCCCTCTTTGGAGTATTTTCCCCCTTAGCGCGAGGCCTGAACTGTGGAACCGCACCAATGAAAAAAGAGCTATTTTTAGGGTTTTTTGCAGGGAGATGTTTTCAGGGCAATCAAAGCTCATCTTCAGAGGGATGCAATGAAAGTATTTTCAAGTCTTGTCTCTACTCACAGGTCACGGGATGAGCACTCCAATGTGAGGGATGGGGATTGTAGGGACGGTGATAAATTGCTGTGTAACAGATGCCCCCTAAAGCATGAGGCCCGAGAGAGAGAGAGGGGTGAAATGCTTTACGAGAACATGTCGACTGAAAACACTGCCATCGGAAAACCTACGGAGCGAAGTACAACTGATGTCTAAGACACATGATATATATGCGTGGTATGGGCGCAGCCATCCATAATAGAGTATAGAATAATCGAGATCCAAGGTATGGGCGCAGCCATCCAGTGAGGATCGATGAATAGACTCAGGCATGGCCGCAGCCATCCAATCAGTGAGTCATGTAAATAATCATAATAATCCGCAATATCGCAGCCTGGATTACAATAGACACCATCCAGGGTCTTGCGCTCCATCTCGACCCGAACAAATTACAAGTTCAAGCATGCAAATATGTGAGCTGAAGTCGAACATGCAAGAACATTGTCTGATTACCAGCCAATGATGAAAGCTGTTAACAGACGCGAGAGGAACCACCAATAATGACAATGGCCCTCAAGGTACTATAGGTACAATCTACGGCATGTGAATCAATGAGCTGGCATCGAACACCCGTAGAATCACCCGATTGGAGGCCAATAATGAAAACCTCACGTCGAATGCAACAAACCTACCATTGAGGCATGCAGGCTCCAAGGTACCATAAAGGAGTCTCTAGATCAGCTTCCTGGATAATGAGCTGAAGTCGACAGGAAGTGACCTTGATCGAAGGTGGGCCATAATGTTTCCCACATCAACGACATGAGATAGAGGAACATGATGTTTTTGTGAATCAGGATCATATGAGAATCAGAGGAAGGTTGATACTTTGCAGAGGTCAACTTCTCTTGAACATGTAAATGGCACGACAGTGGACTTGGCAGTATTTGACATCAACGGATGAGAGGTCATGGTGACGAGGCAATGAGCAGATGAGAGGTCAAAAGGGATTATCCAAACCCATGGAGGCAAAATGAAAAACGAGACGAGATATCCCCAACCCGACACGAATGCAGACAAGTGCCATGTTCAAGAGCGACATACTGCCGACACGACAACGATGTTGGTTCCATTTTCCCCCACCATTTCTGGCGAGTACCCCAATTATTTTTTATAACAAGCTTGAAGGGGATAGCATATGCTTGTAATATAAGTCTGCCCTTCGGGCGAATCCATCCTAGTACATTTAACGATCCCTAGGAAGGAGAAACTCGGAAAACATCATTTCGACTGAATCCAATGTCATCAGGGTTTAACGAGTCTGACAAAGGAAGAACTCGAAGTCTTTTCATATTTAGAGAGTTTGAAAAGACAGCAGAAAAGTAAACTCCAGCGGTCCCTTTTCGTAGATAGTTCCTCGGACCCGAAAAGGTAGAAAACAATACCCGAGAAAACCTCCTAGTCGCGATAGGCTAAGGTATTCCTTTTTCGTAAATAATCCATCCCAGCCCGAAAAAGGGGTAAACTTATACTGGGTAGATGTCTATTTGTTTCCACTTTAACGAGATCGAAATGACAAGGGCCTCGGCAATATTTTCATGTTTAGAGAGTCAGAAAAGAGCTGAAAGATGACTCCAGAGTGACTTTTTCATGTATTTACCGAGTCCAAAAAAGTATAAAATACAACTCGTTTCACCGTTTCAGTTGCGTAAAAGACCTGTTGCTGCACAAAAAGGCAAGTGTAAAACCCATTTTTGACAAAATATACTAAAATATTCAGAAAATTAACTTTTAAAACCTACTTTGAGTTCAAAAAGTTATAAATATGTCCAATGGTAAAAATAGAATTACTTTTTACTATTTACCTCACCAAAGAGCAGCAGTGGTCCATTTTGGTGTGCAAACTTCTGACAGCGATTACGACCGATCCGGGTACCATTCAGAGTTCCGTCAGTTCCAGGTAAGAGGTGCTTCTTTGTACTCCATTTCAATCCATTTTTTAATAGTTTTCCATCATGCATTAGATTTCTGTGGCAACTTTTTAAATTTTTAGGGCTCCGCTCATTGGCGCCGGTATCGGGCACAGACCCGCGCCAATGGGATTTTATATGAAAAGGGCTCGCGCCAGCTGGCGCAACTATTCAGGAAACAGCCGCGCCAGCGACAGAACCCCAATTTTCGCCTAAAAATTCGAGATTTTAATTAATTTGGATGAATTTTGAAGCTCAAGAAAGATCTAATTAAGGGTTTGTGACCATGTTGATGCAAGAAACCGAGAAAAATGGTGATTGAGTGGAAAGAGAGGGAGCACGGTGAAGAGGATGAACAAGCCATGGAGAATGAAACTTGCATGAATGCCCTCAGGAACTGTGGGCTTAAAAAGTTCTTCTTGACACCTTTTCTACGAGCTCAGCCTGAGCTTCTACAGTACTTGATCAATATGTGGGACGCAAATGAACAAGTATTCAAGTTGCAGGATCAAGTGTTAGAACTGGAGGTTGCTGACGTGTACTTCATAACCGGATTATCACGCAGAGGTCCGGTGCCCATATTGACAGGGAGCAGACCGTCTAGTGAGAAGATGGAGCAAGTGATGGCACGAGTGTGCCGAGGGGCACAACTGGGATCCGGAAGTGGGAAAGTAGACATTCACACCATTCCTGATCTGGCACTGAGAGTGGTGCTGCATACCATCACGCGGGCTGCGGGGTCGCAGGCACTGCACGAGGCAACAAAGGCCCAAATTTTGCTAGCCTCAGAGTGTATGACTCCCCTATTGTTTGACTGGGCCACAACAGTGACGATAAACATGAAAAGACAGCTCACGAAATGCAAGCAAGCCAAACTGAAACAGTTTGGTTACGGTTCCATCCTAGTATCGTTCATTCTGGAACGATTACCAATCTTCCAGGGCCAAGGGCCATAGTAGCTGAGCCGATTCCACGAGAGCCAAGAATGGCTCGCTGGGCAGCACTAATGCCCAGAGCTGGAGGGGGCCAACATATGTCCTGGAGGCCGGAGTTTTTTGGGTGGTTGCGGCGTCAGTTGATCGTAGTGGAAGACTGGCCATATGCAGGAACCGATTTCACTGGTGATCCAGATCTCCCACTGCCGGAGGGAGATGATTGGGACGAGGAGTTGGGTATGACCTCTTCTCTTTTTGATTTTTATGTTTTGTGATTTTTTGTAAATATATGTTCTTCCTGACACATTTTATATGTATGCAGACGTGGGTCCAGAGAGACCAGCCGGTATGTCTCCTATCGCACGGAGGACTCTTCCCGCACCTGATCCTCAGGCAGAGGGTGCAGAGGGGGGGGAGTTAATCCAGAATCTCGAGGGCATCGCCCGAGGGATCCCAGACTACGCCCGGCTGGCGGATGTACCGATGGCGTACCAGAGACATACGGTGGTAGTGCCTAGTTGCCTCCACCGACTTCTGAGATGCTTAGTGCGTGCAGTCACTTGTTATCATGAGCAACATGCGGATTAGACTCCTAGGACTTTTATCATGCATATTTTTTTAGAGACATGTCGTCTCCGGATGTATTAAGGCAAACATGTATATTTTTTTATTTAATGTGATGCACACTATGCAAACATTCGATATCTATATATATATATATCTATTTCTAGATGGATTTCCCTTTTACATGTGATGATGATTTACAAATTGCGCAAATGTCTATCTAGCACCAAATTAGCTACTGCATCTGTTAATGTATTCATATGCCTGGGTATATGTTGATATGTAATATAGTCAAAATTTATTTCCAGTAAACGAATACGCAGATACAGACGTAAAATGGATGGGTTTCTGACGGAATAATGACCATTCATTTGTAATACTACAAGTTGCGAGTCTAGATACACAAGTAATTCACGAATACCAAGGTTTACAGCCTCGGTTAATAATTCTAATACAACACTATATTCCACGATGTTATTTGTAGTACATCCCAGACACACATCTTGCAGGTTGACCAACTCACCAGTAGGATCGTAGATTACCCAGGCTGCTGAAGACAGATCCCTGGTACTGCGGGAGGCACCATCCGCGAAACCAACAAACGGATGAATGGACATCTGTACAATCAGGAAGACCCAATCAGCAGAAATATGTTTACATTGCAAACCACACCACACATGCACACAAATGAAAAACACACACTTATGTACACACACCACACCAAAAATCACTTCAGGCGTAGTATTTTTTGAGGTACAGCCCATTCCTGAGCTGCGCCAGCGGAACTCCTTTATAATCTATAAGCTCATAAGCCCCATTCTTCAAAATGCATTTTACTATGTAGGGCCCATGCCACATAGGTTGGAACTTACCGGCTCCAAGCTTGTCATGCGCTTGATCGTATAGGAAGACGAGGTCTCCTTCGATAAAGGAACGTGGAGAAACGGATTGATCAAAGTGAGCTTTGACCCGCTTCTTTTGTGCTTCAATGACTAAAGCAGCTAAGCGGCGGGTTTCATCTAACCGTTCCAGATACAAAAGACGCTCTTCCTCAGCAGAAGTGTCGGGTAGAAGTTCCACAGCTAATTTCAACGAAGGAATCTCTCATTCAACCGGAAGAGTTGCTTCCAGACCATACACCAATTGAAATGGTGTGAATCCAGTTGCACTCTTTGCAGACGTCTGGTATGCCCATAGAGCTAAGAACAGTTGGAGGTGCCAATTGGATTTGTGGATACCAACTGTTCGTTGAAGCATAGTGACCAGAACCTTGTTCACTGCTTCAACCTGGCCATTCGCCTGAGGGTAATACGGCGTTGAGCTATCGTGACGTAAGCCCAACTTTGATGTCAGCTCGGCCATCATATAATCTCGGAAATGAGTACCGTGGTCAGTAACGATGGCTTGCGGGACCCCGAAACGTGCAATGATATGGTTGAATATGAATTGGGCAGCTGTCTTACTATCGGCAGCTAGTGTAGGCATCGCTTCGGCCCACTTGGTGAAGTAGTCGACAACGACAATGATATACGCATGCCCCCCGGCCGAGTGAGGGTTACACGTCATAAAATCCACGCCCCATTTTGCAAAAGGGCCAACGGTAATAACAGGATGCAAAGGGAGAGGCGACGCGCGCATCTTGCGCTTGATCGTATAGGAGGACGAAAGGGCCGGAGAGCTAATGGCCTTTCAGCAAGCGGATGACATGATGCAGGTAGAAGCACCTTCATCCACAACGGCCCTATGGATGTTCAGACTATTGATCCCGACTTGAATAACAAGAGCGATCTGATGTGGAAGTCGGGGGGTGAAATTATCTAAATCGAAGGTGAGAAGACTCGAATCGGTGGGATCAATGCCACCGATGGCAGACAGTAAAGCCTTCCGTTGCGAAGGACAGCTTTGAAGAACTTCTAGTGCAGACATAGCAGAAGGTGCCTGTGCCAAATCCTCAACAATGCTGTAGTATTGAGCAGCACGAGCATTTGGATTATAAGAAGATCTTCGAAGAACACCTTTAGAAGGTGGCTTCACAACAGGTTCAGGAGTAGGCTTCTCGATTTCCAACGAACCGGAGACAGGTGGGGGAGGTGGTCCATCCGCAACTGCCTTCCCGGGTGCCTGCCACGATTCGTTGTAATCCTTCAAACGCGTAGCGACAGAGATAGGTGCAGCACCATTCATCATAAAAACTTGGGACCCAAATGGTGCAGATGGTGACGGCTGTTCAACCATCTGGGTCTGCTGAGACGGGAATGGCTCTTTTAGAACTACCGGAGTCCCTTTGGAGCCTTTGAGAAGTTGACTAACTTCGGATCGTCGTGGACAATCCTTAGTATAATGGTATCCTTCACAAATGAGGCAGGGGTACTTCGGTTTACGTTGAGAACCATCCTTAGTACGAGATTTGGATTCTGGCTTTGGGGCATCGGATTTAGATTTACCTTTGCCCTTCTTTTTCCCTTTGGAGGATTTCTCCGTAGGATTGGCCTGAACGGCATTCACCTCCACGGTTTTGCCAGAATCTGACAGGGTGGGATGAGCAGGAGTATTGTTGGAAGAATTAGACTTCTGCTTCCCATTCGAAGATTTCTTCGAATTCTAAGACACAGAACCAATGACACCATCCACTGCGGGGGTAGGTGGAGCCTTAGAGGTTCCGGACCGTGGGGCATCAGGCAAGATATCATAAAGCATGCCAGACTGAGAATACACAAGATCCAGGTATTAGGCACGCGCAATGGCTTGTTCCTCCATCACACACGCTCCCATCGCAATATCTTGGGCGATTTTATTCACGAAGGAGGTAGTGAACCAGTGAGTTAGTATCTGATCAGGTATATGAAAATTGATCAGTCTACGACGGCGCCGCCACTCATGAATGTGATCAGAAATGTGAGTGGCTTTATCTTGCTTCAGAGAAGTCAGGAGGTGCGTCCTGGCTTCATAACGAACCGGTTACTGAAAGTGCGTCAGAAAAGCCATGGCTAAGGAATTGAAATCTTGGAAGATGCCACGGGATAACTCGATGTACCACTTAGTAGCAGCTCCAGTCAAAGTGCGTTGGAAGAGGCGCAGACGAATCGAATCATCGACCCAAGAGTTAGACGAACACCAAAGATGATACGTCATCACATGCGCTTGGGGGTCCTCCCTAGCTTTACCCTCAAACTTGGGCAGTCACCTGGTATCTTGGTAGGAACCGGAGGCCAATACGGATTATGAAAAATTGGATCATTGGTCAATTTTGAAACATCCGGCAACTCCAAGGTAGCCAGGAACGGCAATGGCGGATTGACCGGCATGCCAGGCCCGGGATGAGGACCGGTACCCGTACTCCACAATGGTTGTGAATATCCTTGCCCCCATGGGTTCTGTCCCGTAGGATTCTGACCGTAGGGGGTGTAGGTCGTATAACCAGACCAGACTGATTTGGCTGCTGGTAACCAGTGTGTGGGGCTTGATAACCAGAGTACGGACCCTGATTATGTGTCGGCCCAGTGTAAGCAGCATTTGGATTTGGCTGCTGAGTATAGGTAGAACCGGGTGGAGGAGGATAATACTGAGAGCCTCGGGGTTGATTATAATTCGGTTGAGATTGACCATGAGGATAATAACCACCCTGAGGATGAGTCGGTTGCTGATAGGTGGAACCCTGCGGAGCCTGATAACTAGGGCGCAGCTGTTGATTTGGCTGCGGCATCGAATGAATCGGTTGTTGGGCAGGGTTAATGGAATGGGCGGGCTGCCCTGAATGAACAGGTTGACCCGGCTGAGGGGGCTGTCCTGGGTGAACAGGTTGACCTGGATAGACAGGTTGCGTCGGTTGCGCAGGTTGACCTGGCTGTAAAGGAGCCCCAGGTTGTATCGGATGGGCCGGTTGGCCTGGAGGCGGAACACCAGGTTGTACCGGATGGGCCGGTTGGCCTGGCGGAGGAATAGGGCCAGGTGGTTGTTGGTAACTGGTTTGACCTGGAGCAGAACCATAGGGTGGTCCCGGCTGATATGCAACGTTAGAAACAATAGGATACTGCGGTTGCATAGGTTGAGAAGGCTGGATTTGTCCCCCAGGACCATAGACCGGTCCCGGTTGGTACCTCGGCTGCGGCTACCCAGGTTGAACGGAAGGGCTGTAATACCGTCCTTGTGGACCGTACGATGGCCCTTGCTGGCTCGCAGGATAGCCTTGCACGGGCTGCCCCTATGGGTCATAAGGATAACCAGGTTGGCCCGAAGGTTGGCCTTGGAAAGGTTGGCCTTGGAAAGGTTGCCCTTGCGGGTTATAAGCCTGTTTATAAGGTAAACCTTGAGCATGGAGGTAAGCCTTAGGAGCGGGTAGACGCAAAATGTCCCCGTGCTCATCATACTGACCTGGAAAAGCATACACGGGTGTACCATCCTGTTCATAGTGCGAAAAGTAAGAGCGGTTGGGATCTTGGGAGGATGGTCCAACCTCGGGGTTCGGCTGTTGCAGGGACAATCGATACTCCTCCGGAGAGATGTTCTCCGGTATAGCAGTCGCTAAATAAATGTCTTCAGGAGACGGTATCGCCCTGGCGGAGGGTGCCATGACAACGGGTGTAGAGGCGGCCACACAGACAGTGGGTCGAACGGGTACAGAAGTAACGGACGTCTGAGGAGACACCCCCGGTGAAGGAGCAGCTGGCCTCGGAGAAGGAGCCGACACTCCCATAGAGGCTGCGGTGGAAATAATCTGACCCAAAGACCTGTACCCCAGTGGTAATGAGGGACTAGACGTTGACATGACAGCTGTTTCAGAGTTGTCTCTTGAAAATAATCTTCATGGGAAGAGCTGATAGTCTTCACCAGACGTTGGGATTTCCTCACCAGAATCACTCATGTTTGAGCCTGCTGCTAGATCGCGCAATAGACGGCGAGGACAAGGAGGAAAAATAGCAGCTATAAAAGGTGAACCCGATGTAAGAGAAAGGAAATCAGCTCCTAATCTCAATTTAGACACAGGGTCAGAAAAGGGCCAATCAAACTCAACTGGTCCCCCAAAGGGTTGCTCAGAAAGAACCGGTCCCCCGTAAGGAAACTCGGAAACAATGGGCTGCTGTGTGTTAGACTCCGTCTTGTCAAGTCCTCTGTCAGAGTCAAATTCAGATAGGTAGCTATCAAAGTCTCAGTTCAATATGCAGGCCAAATACCAATCAGCTTTCACCCACCGCAACTTAGATGTTTGCAGAGCTTGTTCTCAGAATGTTTCAATAACACTTGCAGGCTAGAGGAAGATTCAGTAAGTGTTTATTTCAGGAATGACATCAATGTGAAATTGATTCTTCTTCAAAACCCTGTTTTGAAGAAGAAATCATCAAATGTGTTTTTTTTTTAGAATATGTAATGCTGCAAATTCTCCAGCTCTTCAAATGGCAATAGCTTCAGCAGCTCCTGTCCCTGCAAAAGCACAAACAAAAAGAACATCATCAGCAATTAGAGAGAAAGAGTAACCATAAAAGTATTGTTTTTGCAAATATGAGTCATGATTTACGGACATCCCTTGCAGATATCATTGGCCTTATTGATCTCTGTTGTTATGATGCTGCTAAAGGATCAGAATTGGAGGCAAATATCTTCCAGATGAATACTTGTGCAAGTGATCTACTTAGGATATCGAATTCAATTCTGGATATAAGTAAAATTGAGGCTGGAGAGCGGCAGACTTGTGAGGATGACATGCTTTAGTGCAGCTTATGTGAAGTGGAGATTTTTTTTAAATACAACAAAACATTGTCGAGTATGTGACAAATGTGTATTAACAATTGTATTGGAAAAAGAACTACAAGGAATTTTTCGTCCTTATGGTATCTGCCTTATTCTTGCTTATTCTGCAATGGTCAACAGGAATCTTTGTACTTGTGCGTTTCTTTCTTGATCGGAGTCACTGTCATGCGGAGATAATGTCTAAGCTGGGTAGTAGTTTCTCTCTTGGACCATTCATTTTGTGGTATTGGGTTCTTGCACTATTTTGGCTATGGTTGCTACACTTCCTCTTGGACAACTTTTCTTCTTTCACATTTTGCTCATAAAAAGGGTGTCAGCACCTATGATTATATTGTAGCAATGAGGGAGCAAGAGCAGCAAAATATGGATGAAGGAACGCAGAGTCCTCAAATGTCACATGCAAGCTCCGTCTCGGCATTTAGTGGTCCAAGCTCAATTAATGTTTTGCAACAGGGCTCTTGGTGCGATCCCCTACAGCTATTTGTCGAGAATGTTGTTTTGCCACCGGATAATATCAAGTCTTCTATCAAGGGAGGTAATGGAAGTATAAAGAGGACACCTAGTGAACGAATGGTACAAAGGAACAAGAGGCCAGTGAAACTAAGTCGTTGGGCCCTAGCTCGTATGAATGCTAAAGAGGTTTCAAGGGTAGCTGCCCAAGCGAGAAAGAAGTCCAAAGTTCTGCTTCCCATATCCAAACAAGAAGGTATCTTGATCCGCCGCTCTATACTCAGAATGGGAGATAAGAAAATGGCATTCGGAGAGCGAAAATTTGTTTACGTAACCATGGAGGAGGCGCGCTACCCATATGAGCCGCGCTACCCACTTTGGTGCTACAACACAAGGTGGCGGCACGACTTGAGTGTATACCATTGGGTGGTGGGCGCTACCCACATAGTAACAGACTGCACTTGTTTGCGCCCGCCGTATCAGCGCTCCACGGGGCCCAGGTTATTTGAATAGGCCGTGAAGCATTGATTTGACCGGTGTCGAAATTCGCCAGAATCGGTCAAGGGGTATTCGAGATGCTGGTTACCATGTTCTAAACCTTGCAACAAGCATTGGAGATCATTTTTATGAATGCATGGATAGCGATGATGTTTCTACTGCTTTACTTGAAATCTCCAAGCAATGGAGTTCAGACACGTTCGCCAGCTTATTCACATAGTTATAATACCTTTGCCTTAAAAGTGAGGGAAGAGCGAAAGTTCCAGACTCTTGTGGTGACAGTTCTGCGCTGGGTTAAAGGGCGGACATAGTCATTGTGTTTCTTCCGTCGACTGGTTCGAAAAAGATACAATTTGTGCTGCCTCTCAGGACCTTTCAGTGCGAAATTGGGATGTTGAAACTGGCTCTAAATTCTTTGCAGTGGATTGTGGGAAAGCGCTGCATTTTCTGAGTATTAGCTCTGCCACTAATTGCCGCTTACCACTTTGGAAGCATATAATGATAAAGTGCTGTGTGCGTAGAAAGAAGACCGTGTGAGTAAACGTTTCAATGACATTGAGAATCCATGCTGGGATGCCACGTACCTGCTGGGTATTCAAAGTTTTCCACATCCTACTAAGTTTATATATATCTTATGGTTCCTTTTTCGAACATATGGCTTCTCGCAATAGAAGAAAACCGAAATCTTTGCAAGCAAGGATAGAATGGCGTTCTGGAAATATTCATTTTGAACATATGCACTTTGTAGGCAATGCAGGTGTGAGCATTAAAGAGGTTCCAATGAAAGGGAAAATACCACAGCTGGAGATGACGGAACTTTGTTTCCATTTATTAAAAGGCGAAATTTTAGTCTAAAAACCATTTTTATTAAAAATAGTTTTTATTCAAATAGCATTTTGTTAACAAGCCAGAGAATAAAGGCAAAACAAGTGGCAGTCAGAGATCGAAAGCCTAAAATCAATATCAGTGTTTCAGTTAGGTCATCTCAGATCCTATTGGACATTTTTCACTGAGTTTGACCCGGAGAGATCCCTCTCCTGTCCTCGTAGGGCTAGCTACGAGGCTGAGCTTGGTTTGATGCTGCCTCGAGTTTTTCCTTCTTCAGCCTGAGGCAGAATCGAGCGCTAACATAGTGGCGACCATACTGGGGAAGATGGTTTGTTGTTGATGTGACATTCAACTTGTAGATTGTCTTGCTCCAGTACATGAAATCAAGTTGCAGATCTGATGTTGATGGTGGACAGCAGCCAGACACATATGAAGGCTGAAACATTCACCCGACGACTCTAGCTCAATCCAGAGATTCCAGTGCGCACTGATCCACTCATGCAATGGTAGGGTATGTGGCAAACCCTGTACTGTGTGAAGCTGTAAAAGAAGTAAGAAATCAGTTAGCAGATTTTGAAATTAATGAAGATTTTTTCAGTGCCTTGCTTCAATGTTTGAAATCTCCGAAGTTTCCTCTTGAAGCTAAAACTGGTGTCTGTGAGTTAGTTGTTGAAAGAATTGAGAAGGAAATTCAGTGTCTAAATGATCAGATCCAGTCATATGATTTTCAAGATCCCAAAAAGTTCTTGGAAACTCTTCCTCCTTCAAAACAAGAAACAATAGAGCTGCCTAAAGATGTTTGCATTGACAGTGTGCAGCTAGAGGTTTGTATTGCAGAGTTGGGGTAGCAAACGGAGTCTGGCTTTTGTGATCCCATTGCAACGTACATGGAAATGTTTTTCAGTTTGAAAAATAGATCAGATTGTCTTTTACATAGCCAGATTCATTATGTGCATGAAGGGCTGCCAGCAATTACATATGTGATCCGGTTGAAGCACTCTCAAGCAGCATTCTTCTTAGATTTACTAGAATGGTTGACCTGGCATTATAGCATCACTTGATTCATGGATTCTGCAACAAAGTAGGGTAGATAAATAAACAACCTAAGGCAGCATTTTGTTCCAGTTTCATTGCAGTTTTAGTTTGAAGTTTGTTAAGTCAGTTTTTTAATCATTTCAGTCTTTAGTCTGTTTGTCAGAATAATGATTCCATCACCCAATGGATGGAGGCACTGTCTGCTCTCCCAAAGCTCTGCGGTTCTTGGCACCTCCAAGAAGCGGCAGCTGCCATCCCCATTGGAGCCAATGTTAGACTCCGTCTTTTCAATTCCTCTGTCAGAGTCAAATTCAGACAGGTAGCTGTCAAAGTCTCAGTTCAATATGCAGGCCAAATGCCAATCAGCTTTCACCCACCGCAACTTAGATGTTTGCAGAGCTTATTCTCAGAATGTTTCAATAACACTTGCAGGCTAGAGGAAGATTCAGTAAGTGTTTATTTCAGGAATGACATCAATGTGAAATTGATTCTTCTTCAAAACCCTGTTTTGAAGAAGAAATCATCAAATGTGTTTTTTTTTTAGAATATGTAATGCTGCAAATTCTCTAGCTCTTCAAATGGCAGCAGCTTCAGCAGCTCCTGTCCCTGCAAAAGCACAAACAAAAAGAACATCATCAGCAATTAGAGAGAAAGAGTAACCATAAAAGTATTGTTTTTGCAAATATGAGTCATGATTTACGGACATCCCTTGCAGCTATCATTGGCCTTATTGATCTCTGTTGTTATGATGCTGCTAAAGGATCAGAATTGGAGGCAAATCTCTTCCAGATGAATACTTGTGCAAGTGATCTACTTAGGATATCGAATTCAATTCTGGATATAAGTAAAATTGAGGCTGGAGAGCGGCAGACTTGTGAGGATGACATGCTTTAGTGCAGCTTATGTGAAGTGGAGATTTTTTTTAAATACAACAAAACATTGTCGAGTATGTGACAAATGTGTATTAACAATTGTATTGGAAAAAGAACTACAAGGAATTTTTCGTCCTTATGGTATCTGCCTTATTCTTGCTTATTCTGCAGTGGTCAACAGGAATCTTTGTACTTGTGCGCTGCTTTCTTGATCGGAGTCACTGTCATGCGGAGATAATGTCTAAGCTGGGTAGTAGTTTCTCTCTTGGACCATTCATTTTGTGGTATTGGGTTCTTGCACTATTTGGCTACCTTTGCTACACTTCCTTCTCTGACAACTTTTCTTCACATTTTTCTCATAAAAGGGTGTCAAGACTTATGATTATATTTTAGCAATGAGGGAGCAAGAGCAGCAAAATATGGATGAAGGAACGCAGAGTCCTCAAATGTCACATGCAAGCTCCGTCTCGGCATTTAGTGGTCCAAGCTCAATTAATGTTTTGCAACAGGGCTCTTGGTGCGATCCCCTACAGCTATTTTTCGAGAATGTTGTTTTGCCATCGGATAATATCAAGTCTTCTATCAAGGGAGGTAATGGAAGTATAAAGAGGACACCTAGTGAACGAATGGTACAAAGGAACAAGAGGCCAGTGAAACTAAGTCGTTGGGCCCTAGCTCGTATGAATGCTGAAGAGGTTTCAAGGGTAGTTGCCTGAGCGAGAAAGAAGTCCAAAGTTCTGCTTCCCATATCCAAACAAGAAGGTATCTTGACTGCCTATACCTGTAGCTGGAGATAAGAAAATGGCATTCGGAGAGCGAAAATTTGTTTACAGAACCATGGAGTGGAGTGCGCGCTACCCATACGAGCTGCGCGCTACCCACTTGGTGCGCGCTACCCATTGGGCAGGGGCGCTACCCATATAGCAACAGAGCCCAAAATTTCTTTTTTTGCACCCAGTTTCGTATCAAAGCGCCTCCATCAGCTTGCAAGTTATTTGAATAGGCCAGGAAGCATTGATTTGACCGAAAATGAAATTCGCAACTGGCTGAAGGGTATTCGAGACAATGGTTACAATGTTCTAAACCTTGCAACAAGCATTGGAGATCATTTTTATGAATGCATGGATAGCGATGTTGTTTCTACTGCTTTACTTGAAATCTCCAAGCAATATTCGACATCGCTCACAAATTTTATTTCTACATAGTTATAATACTCGGCTTTAAAAGGGCGAGGGAAGAACTTAAAGTTCCAGCATCTTTTGTGGTGATGTCATATTGGTTAAAGGGTGACATAGTCATCAGGTTTCTTCCTGGCTGACCGTTCGGAAAAAGATAACTTCAGGTCAGCTTCCTCGACCTTTCAAGATAAATTGGGATGTTGAACCGCCTAAATTTCGCGCGGGATTGTGAGTACTGCATTTTCCGGTGCATTAGCTCGGGCTATTAATCGCCGCTTACCACTTTGGAAACATATAAGGATAAAGTGCTGTGTGCGTAGAAAGAAGACCGCGTGAGTAAACGTTTCAAAGACATTGAGAATCCATGCTGGGATGCCACGTACCCGCTGGGTATTCAAAGTTTTCCACATCCTACTAAGTTTATATATATATTATGTTTCATTTTTCGAACATATGGCTTCTCGCAATAGAAGAAAACCGAAATCTTTGCAAGCAAGGACAGAATCGCGTTCTGGAAACATTCATTTTGAACATATGCATTTTGTAGGCAATGCAGGTGTGAGCATTAAAGAGGTTCCAATGAAAGGGAAAATACCACAGCTGGAGATGACGGAACTTTGTTTCCATTTATTAAAAGGCAAAATTTTAGTCTAAAAACCGTTTTTATTAAAATTAGTTTTTATTCAAATAGAATTTTGTTAACAAGTCAGAAAATAAAGGAAAAACAAGTGGCAGTCAGAGATCGAAAGCTCTAAAATCAATATCAAGTGCCTTCATTTAGGCCATTCGGGTCCTATTGGACATTTTTTTCAATCGAAGTTCGAATTCCTGCAGAGAGCCCTTTCCCGTCTCCTCGTAGGCTAGCTACGAGGCCGAGCTTGGTTTGATGTTGCCTCGAGTTTTCCTTCTTTCACTGGAAAAGGCATCGGAAGGCCATCGATCGTGGTTAAGCAGAGGATTGGGAAACCTCTGATGAATCGTCCGTATAAGGACTACCAGTAGACGAAACCGGGGGTTCTGCCACTGTGGCAGAAACGACAAGAGAAAAAGATCAAACACACACACGGGCTGAAAAAGAGTCAAGACACACGATCAAACGGTCAACAAGCAAAATCTAACAAGGCGTGTGATCGTGGGTGATTAATTTTTACCACATTGAAAAATAAGAAACTTCACCGTTTCATGTTTTAAGAGTCGAGAAATGGTTGAAAAGGTGACTCTATCTCTTTCAGATTTGACACAAGCGTGAAAGGACAAGCGCTTGGTGATCCTTTCAAATTTAGGGAGTCAGATAGGATCAAAATTACTACTCAGGAATACTAGGCAAAATGGTGTACCAAATAACCGTGAACTGCAATATACACCTTGGTTTCAATAATGAAAGAGAAATCAACCAAGGACTTTCCGTACGTGCAGGCAATCTCCCCGAATGCTGTGTCCGGTGTATCACAGGTATAGGGCGGCAGACTCGGCTTCCTATGGATAAGGATTGAAACCTAGTGGGGTCTCCCTTTATATACGCGACGGTACGGGGAGCACAAGTCCGTACTAGTGCTGTCTAAAGCCAAGAGGCGAACGACAACTAATAGGTTTTAAGACGCCGGAACACGTCTCTAGCCTAGACCTCTAAATGTGTTTCATTAGATTTCAATGCTGCCTTAGTGTAAGTTGAGTAAATTTTAAAGTTTATCTTCAATTACGTTTCAATTTTCAGGCCCTAACGAATGTGATGTCTCAAAAATCTCCTAAATGCAAAACTACATGCCACAGTATATCATTTCGTTCGATGAAAGCTAGCTACAGAAGAGTTAAGAGCTTTTTACACAAACAAAATGATCGGAAGACAATCAGTGATATCTCTAATGCAGTTAATGAAACTAAAAAAATTTCTTCAAAGTTACTAATTACTAATAACGCTGAAAAGATTTTAATTTGCACTAATCAACCAAAAGCAAAAGAGATTTTTTTTTTTAATTTTCAATGTTTGATAGCTAGATGCACTAAACAAACCGAAAAGAAATGAGAAGCAATTCGAGAAATGATATTAAGAGAGCAAAAACAGGCAAGTTTCACTCAATGGCACAAACAATCAGATCTCAAATCGACCAAAAGTCTCTCAAAACCAAGAAAAGTCCCAAAGACACTAATGAGCCGTGTAATCTAGGCCCAAAATGAAACAAAGCGAAATTCGAATGAAAATGAAATGAGTCACTCAAAAAGCGCAATAATATGATAGAAAACTGTCAAACGAATGCAAGGAAGCAATCCCAAAGTCGACTGAACGAACGAAAACCAAAAACTCCCAAGGGAGGCTTGACTCACAAAGGCACCTAGATGCCCTAGGGCTCAAATGCAAAATCGAAAGAAATAGGCAAACAACCAAAGGATGGAGGTTACAATCAGTCAAATTCAGCTCCAGTGCACTCAAACAGCCAAAAAAACAAGATCAAAATCACAAATCAGTCTCAGAAAGCATGAAACACAGCAAACCCTAATAGTTCACAGGAATGGCGCGACTGTGAGCTTGAAATTAGCGCCAGAAAGGCAATGGCGCGGGTGATACACAGGCAACCTGCGCCAATGGGCACGACTGTCACACTAAAAAGCGCGCCAGCCGAGTTTACTATGAAAAAATAAAAAACAGGCAATCTCAGACACAGAAAAGTGATGACAAGGCTAAAACAAAGCCAAAAAAACAGGAAAAACCAGTCCAAAGAGCTGACCAAGCAAGCAAGGCCAAGAAGATGACCGGAAAGAGAAGACAAAACTCCAAGTTGTTCAGTCCGTAAACCAAACCGGAGATTGACTGAAGCGGCGTTGATCTACTCCGCTAATGCAGAGCAAAAGCGTTTCGAAGGCTATCTGGCTGTGCTTCAGACTCCATCTATAGTTTACAAATCAAACAACAAGCTGAATCCCCAGTGGAGTCGCCAAATTGTTGAGGAGGTAAATCCCCTCTGCGGACAGAGGCGATCCCTACTAGCCCAGATCGGGTCTAGCAACAATCAAACACACTATAGTGCAGGTTCCTAATTGCAAATAAACCGACTTGCGAGGAAGGCTTACCTGGAATCCAGCACTGCCGTTTGTAGAAGAGGTGGTGCTCCCGTTCCTTTGCCCTGGCAGATCACAATCCTCACGATCTCCATGATCGGACACCTGCACATGCAAGAAACAACACAAACGCAAGCATAAAATCTAGTACATACAACTATATGTCAGTCAAAGAGGACATAACTCATGAACATAATCAAGAACAAGAGTGGAACCATAACCAATAGTCGCTTATCATTAATGAGTCAAAAGAAGAATACAACCATAGCTTCGACGCAGCACTCTCCTTTGGCGGGTCGTCAGCAAAACATGTCTCGATAAAGCCTGTCAAGGATGGGACAAGCCTCTCTCTCCAGATACTTGGCAATAGTCTCCTTGCTTGGATTTGGCCTTAAGGGAATCAAGAAGGCTCTTGCAGCATAAGGATGTGAAAGCTCTTGGGAACTTGGAGATTAGCTTGCCATGGAGAAGAGAAAGCTTTTATAGAAGGAGGAAGGGGAGTTGGGATCCCTATAATTATGGGATTGGCCCTATCATCAAGGAAGCTTCCATGAGAGGTGGCAAACCACTTCCTCTCTACGGAAATCCGTAGCCAAACCTCCCAACTCAAGATAGAAATCAGTCCAGGAATTTGTTAGGATGAAAATTCCGCCTTTTATTTTTAAAAAACACCTCTTAATATGGTTGGCGTGGGTGCGGCTCTATGACAGAGCGCCAATTGGCGCACCCTATTTGGAGGATTTGCCCCCTTCGCGCGAGGGCTGAACTGTGGAACCGCGCCAATGAAAAAAGAGCTATTTTTAGGGTTTTTTGCAGGGAGATGTTTTCAGGGCAATCAAAGCTCATCTTCAGAGGGATGCAATGAAAGTATTTTCAAGTCTTGTCTCTGCTCACAGGTCACGGTATGAGCCCTCCAATGTGCGGGATGGGGATTGCAGGGACGGTGAAAAATTGCTGTGTAACAGTAGCCATTCTTGGACTTCTTGAAGGCAACATAAAAACATATTTTATATTGATTTTATTGGAGTTAAAAACCATGGGCATAGAATATTTAGACTTACCTATTATTTTTCAATATAAATCAATATAAGAGGCTTATTATAGATAAAATCATATTAATCAATTATGGAAAACTATTTTTTATGATTTATATCCCATGAATCCTAATAATCTTGATCCCATAATATGAATACATCATTACTACATCATCAAATTACTTATAAAATTATTTGGATTTTATTAAGAGATTATGTAATTATTGTACGATTGACAGTCCTATCATTACACATCGCTACCTACACCTATGATAACCCACCATATTTCTCAATCAATTCTCCCAAATTCATTTTAAAATTCCTTAATCATACCATAAGCATCCCTGCAACAATAGTCTAAAGGTGCATTATGAAGCCCGAAATTCCCAAAATTTGTAATGGGCGTTGTTATTCACTTTGATCCTAAAGGTGCAAAGTTTATTTAGGCTTATACAAAGTGCAAGAAACAATTGAAAAGGGGAAGATGGTTAATTTCTTTAAAAAATTTCAAGGATATGATATATAAGTAACGAGGGAATTTAATGCAAGAGCCTTTGATGGAGTTGAAGCAGAGATAAGAGATATTAGACTGAAGGTGATAGAATCATTCCTAGTTGAAGCAACATAAATTCTGAGGACACCAGAAAACTAGTTTAAATGCTAATGTCTCAGAGATAATTCGTGGAGAATTTTACTTAAAATCCCTGATATGGACATTACAAGTTGGAAAAAGGGTATACCGGTATTATATTTTAAAAGGCAGCGCATATGTCTACCATTCATCCTCCAGAAATTCATCACTTGTGAAGGAAGGTATGCCACCATTATTTTCTACCATATTAGACCCTTGATGTGATTTCTAAAGGGAAAAGAGATAATATGGCTTATTATCTTATTAATAGTTTAAAGAAGATGGCTTTTAATATCCATAGAAATTCTAGGAATATTGACAAATCTCTCTATCAGTTTGGGTTAGTCAAACTTCTTGTAGAAGAAAAACTGAAGTTAAGAAATAATGATTGGGAAAGTTTCTTGGTAAGAAGTTATTTCAAAGAAGTATCAGATGATAAAGAAAATACTGGTCTGAAAAGGAAAAGAAGAAGAGGTAGGGTTTCGACCTTAAACCATAACCCGTTGCTTGAAAATATAGAGGATGATGGAACACCAACACAGGAGACAAAGGATATTATACCCAGAGAAATAGAAAATAATCTTAGAGAACCATAGGATCCGATAATGATGGAATTCAAGGATTTTTCTGGGACCAACAAAACCCTAATCTCAGAATATGTTAACGAAATAAACTTATCAAAGGTAAAAGAGAAACAAAGTAAATGGTTCAATCAATAAAATTAGGGAAAGACAAATTGAAAATCAGGGAGAAAGAAAATAGGAAAGAAAAACCCAAAGAAAAATAAAAAACCACGGTTGTTAAAACTATACCTGAGAAAAAGGGCATAGAAAGAAAGAACTCCAAAGAAATGAAGGATTCAGAGAAAAAATATAGAAGAATTACAAGGAGCATGACAACAGTAAAAATCCATGTTTCATATAAATATTTTGAAATTACAAAAGTGGAAGAATCAGATAAATCACTAAGAAGTACCTGAAAAGGGAAGCCTGGAGGTTGATGAAATACAACAATAGGTCTATGATTATTTTTATGTCGTGGAGAAACAAGAACACAATGAAAGGGTAAAATAATCCTCTCATATTCTTGAACAAGATTTCAATAGTGAAATTCTAGCACATGCCATCTACAATCTTGTACATAATGATGATTTACCTTTTTCTATGGAACACAACATTACTAGAGCATTAAAAGAATAAATCACTGAATTGGAAGCCTTGGAAAATCATGTGAAAAGAGAAAATGAGATTCTCAAGCAACATAACCATAAAATGCTCAAGATAATGTACCGTTAGTATCACAAGAATTATAGGCTCAATATCCAACAAGGAACTCCAACAAAAAATTAAGAGTTTAAAGGAAAAAATGTTAATGAGAAAGATCAGGTGGTCTGTTGCAATGAAGAAGAAAGGTGCTAGAAGTAACATGAATATCTTAATCCAAGCATTTGAGACTATCTTTTGAACTATAATTTGCCAAAATTTTACAAATTTTTCCAGCATGCATGTGGACATGTAGCATCCTAAGCATGGGGCAATGTTGGGACGAAGAATCAGTCCCTTTTTTACAATTTGCAACTTCAGTTTTTCACTTATCCTTTGTAGAAACCCTCATAACTTACCTATTTTCATATCATCTTATCATCTTCTACCTAAGTTGCAAAAACATAAAAAAAAAAGTAAAAAGTCCAATATCTCTATGGTTATGTATGAAAATTGATTTAATTTGCAAAGATTATGAAAATTGACAAATTACAGAGCTCTGGTGACAATCTATAGCTACATCCAAGGTTCAAATGGTTTTAGAAGTAAACATGTCAACTCAAGCATATGGGTAGGTGTCAAACCGCTCCAACATGGTGTTCCATCCATTAGGTAGAAGAACAATATCATTGGATGACCATGATAGCCTGGTCAACCTATCGATCAACCATCGTGAGGCATATGGAATAGAGGCAGAATGCATCATAAGTACTACTTGGCTACGAAATGACTTCAAGCGAGCGTGATCATCTTCAGGAAGCTCAAGATTAGCAAGAACAAGTGATGGTGTGTCTAATATATCTTCATATGATACACTGAGTCATCAACAAATAATAAGAATTAAAAATTCTAATAGGACATATGATCATCACTTATCTCTTTATATTTGTAGCAATGTCTTTCTCAGCTAGTTGCTGTCAAATAACACTATAAATAGACTTGCTACCATGCAAGGTATTGTACCCTCATCATCCTTATTTTTATTATTCATATGGAAGAGGATATTTTTTTGTGTATTTGGGGAAAATTTGAAAATTTTGGGAGAATAAAAAGAAAATAAGGACAAAGGGAAAGCAGGAGGAAAATCATAATGGAATAACATTGGTTTTTGAAAACTTTTCCTAAGTCCAAATGCATGTAGGCTTTAAGACAAGGGAATGTGGGCCTACCCTTCATTTTACATTTGATGTTTAAATAGTAAGCACCTATCGAGCATATCATTGTCCATCCCGAAATCGATCGATCCCCATGAGACTCCAAAGAGGTAACATGCGTAGCAATTAAGTTGACGCTTACCCCCCGGAGAGTCAAAGTGAAAAGCAGGAGCATTGTCGATCAATGGCCAAGATTAATTATGGGGGGTCGAACCCCATTCCTGAACCTGTCTAGGCATCCTTCCGAAGGGCGATAACCAGGTATTCCACCCATCATGCCAGCATGGCCACAATGTCAGCAGGTAGGGACCATCCATTAAGCGAGCATGAACCACTCCATAATTATTCACCCCATCTCACTTCTTGTCCATTCATATCGCGTCATGTGTCGCCCCCATGCCAACTCCTTGTTTTTCCCACCCACACCCCTTTGTAAATGGACCATTACCATTCAAATTATTCTATTTTATGTTTTTCCTCCATTTGCAAACGTCGTTCGCTCAACATTCAACCAACGGAAAGCCCTCCTTGCACCTACAACATCTGACCACCTCCGATTACTAGGTAATTTGTAGTCACTTTCCCTCATAGTGTCATTTACCATGATTAAAATGAAGAAACTCGCACCAAAGACTCCCAAACCATAGGAGTCAAAACCCTCAGGTCACACTGAACCCCTTATGGACAAAAGGTAGAGATTCACGACCCCTTTTTCCCTCTACACTTGTTAGACCTCCATTTTGACCTATATGGTGGTCACTTTAGAAAATAGGACTTGTTTCGAGTTTTCGAATCAGGGTTATACTATCTCATTTTCCCGACTGTTTATCCATTCCCCGAGTTTGTGTCTTGTATCATGGCCACCTACATCAAGGAGAATTTTTTTTGTATTTCATCCATAAGAGAGAAGATTCTCAAAGTCACCCCATAATTGATCCAGAATTCTTTCATCTACCCAAAATACCCTGATTTGGAAAATTTTACAAATACCACCCTCATATTCACCTATCATTGCCTCTCAGTTGGAGACAAACAAACCTTCTTGTAACAAATTTTAGCATTACCCATTAATTCAGAGAAATTTCTCATTTCACTGTTTTCAGAAGCTGTACATCCCATCTTGGCCATAATTTTGTTGCTGCTAAGTGAGGATGAAACTACCAATGTCGCCAAATAATTCCTAGGGTTCTTGCATACAATGATGAAGCATGAAACCATTCTTGACATCCCTTTATTTCTTGTTGAAGCCACCAAGTTTCAATTCAACCAATTTTACCTCACTTCCTATTTCAAGTAATACTTCATACTCAACTACCTTTTCCTACCTTTTCCTTTTACTACTTAGGCTTGAATATCATAAAATCAAATAAGAAGAGAAAGTATGTAGTCGAATGGGACAATGCTCTAAAGAATAGACCCAACAATTATGGGTTTTCCAAGTTTATTTCAATGTTTATGTCTACTGCATATAAAATTGTCAATAATGTCTCTCCTCCTAGACTCCACCTCGAAAGAGAGAGCTCCTTCAACTTAGCAAATATACCAGGGTAGGTGACTAGTTCCTATTTGAATATTGAACTGAAATCAAGGTATATGGGTCTAAGTTGCCTCCTTATCAATTACCTGTGTTTATTCCCATGAGGATCTTTGCCCTGAAGTTTATTAGGTAGAGCTTAAATGTTGACCATATCCACTTTGTCCCTGCCAAGAAAGGTTACATGTTTAAACTGAGTATAATTGTATGGCCATTCATTGTCAACATCAGGAAATATTTCCAGCAAGTAGAAGATATGTTAAGGGAATTTAATTTAGAAATAGGGGAATTTTGGCACTATGATCCTCATGGCATTATATCTAAGATGAGATAAATCAATGCCTCTACTTATGAACATGAATCTAGACCTGAATTGGAATGGAAGGTTGATTTAGATTCTTGGCCTATCAATACATAGATTGAGATTGAGACATCAGCCATAAAGGAAAAGACCCAAAAAAGGAACGTAGATGAAGATGAAGATACAATGATGGAGGCATCATCAACCAAAAGGGCCAAACTACAGGAAACAAAGAATGAAGAGATTGAGTTCAAATTGATCGAGGGGAATCTGGACCACACAGGTTTTCAAGTGTTTTTAGAAGACCCCCAACAGGCTTCCACCTCTAGTTTTGTTGAGGTAGAAATTCTTGGCTCCTTAGGGAGTACATCAACATCATGCCCTAAATGGGAGGAAGGATGGATGACAGAGGAGAGGAACAAGAAGGTTAGTGAGAAAATCATATCATGTAATATCCCCAAAGGGAAAATAACCAGTAATGAACAGAAATATGCCAGACAGATATAGAAAATACAATACTGAACCAGATCACTGAATCATGACACATGTAATAATGTAAACCGAGCCATTTTATTAATCAAAAGTACATGGTGAGAGGAGTAACCGGGACCGGAGCACTATCCTCCTTGCCCTAGGCAAGTGATGACCCTCTCATACAAGAAAATGGCTGCAACAAGGACAGCGTCCTAGCTGCTCTGAAGACTGAAGATGAACTGCGCTGGTACTGGGGCTGATCTCAAGCTGCAAACCCTCACAAATGGAAAACGCTGTCTCTGCTAGTGACAGCGCAGAAACAGGTGAAGCACAAGCCCCTCAACCCTCCAGACAGATGAACCAGCTACAGAATACTGGAAAACGCTATTGAGCTCCTCTCACAATAGCCTGCTCCTCAGATCTGCGTCCCACCTGATGGATCCGAAACCTCCAATCAAATCTGCGTCCTTCCCTTCCTGATCTGCGTCCTCCAATACCAGATCTGCTGCCAAACCCTCAGATCTATGCTAGATCTGGAACTATCTCCTCAGATCTACAGCCTCTAGGGCTAGATCTGGTGTTATCCCTTCAGATCTGGACTAGATCTATCAATATCCCCTCAGATCTGTCACTCCTCAAGCTGGATCTAGTGCTAAACCCCCAGATCTGCAACATACAAGACTGGATCTGCAACATACAAGACTAGATCTGCAAGATCTATCCTTCCCAAAGCTGGATCTAACAATAAGCCTTCAGATCTGCAACCCTTACCTTCAGAAATGGACAGCGTCCTCACTCTAGGGCTAGACAGGTCCTTCTGCCTCCCTAAACAGTGTTTTCTCTGCCAAACCAGCACTGCGTCCTCCTTGGACAGCGTCCTTCCTCTCCTGCAAGGATCAGCGTCCTCTCTCCAGATGAGACAGCGTCCTTCTCCTTCAAGAATCAGCGTCCTTCCTTCTCTTGCTCTGCGCAGCCACAAGAGGGCTATCTCCTCCTCAGATATGCTTCAGAAACTGCTGCTGCTGCTACTGGAACTGAAAAGTATACTCAGGACAAACCTTACTAGGGCGGGCACTCGAAGTCCCCCGAAGCTAAGGGTGAAACCAGAAAAACCTTACCAGGGCAGGCACTCGAAGTCCCCCGAGGCTAAGGGTGAGATCTCAGACCGGAGACACTCGTGCACTAAACAGTGCTGCAGACCGACTAAACAACCGGCGTGCTGAAGCAGACAAGTCTGACTATCAATAAGAATATCATATCATGAATGATCAAATGAGGTGAGAGCCTCTCCTTTTATAACACCAATCTCCCTCCAAAACTCAACTCACCCTGGATCTGCGCAGTTTACCTTGGGTTAACCTTATGTCTCCTCCACCATATCCACGTGGACCCCCAAGGCCCCCCTCTCTAAGTTACAACGTCAAGCTACTAGGAAAAAGAACACTTTATTATAAAGTGAGGTGACTAAAGTGAGGTAACCCCTCTTATTTCTCACTTTATTTATTATTTCTATCTAAAGCAGCAAAATAACACAAAAATGCAATATTCCAATTAGCAAAGCTAATTGGGAATATTACAGTCTCCCCCGGCAAAACGTTGCTTGTCCTCAAGCAACTGAAGTGAGGGATGCTGCAAGATCTTCTCATCCTCCCAAGTGGCATCCTCATCTGGCAGATTCTTCCACCTCACCAGGAACTCTCTGATCTTCCTGCTACGCAACTGTCTCTCCCTGGTGTCAATAATGGCCTCTGGCTGTAATACCAAGTGCCCCTCATCATCTGTCGGAGGTAGCTCCCCGGTGACTGTCACATGCTGGCCCAATGCCTTCTTCAGGCATGATACATGGAAAATGTTATGAATCCGGCTGCCTTGGGGCAACTCCAACTCATATGCAACCTGTCCGATCCTCCGAATCACCCTGTATGGTCCATAAAAACGAGGCTTAAGCTTCTCTGCCCCCTTCTGTTTGAGTGAAGACTGGCGGTATGGCTGTAACCGCAAGTAGACCAAATCCCCTACCTCAAAGTGTCTCTCCTCTCGGCCCCTGTCTGCATATAACTTCTGCTGATTTTGGGCGGTGGCTATGTTGTCCTTGAGAGTCCGAAGGATGTCTTGGCTCTCTTGGATCCATAGTTTGGCTCGTGGAGCCCTGCTAACCCCAAACATCACATCCACAAAACACAAGGAATGATATCCATACAACGCATAAAACGGTGTCATGCCGATAGACATATGATGGGTTGTGTTGTAGCAGTACTCGCCCAGATGTAGCCATTTCAGCCATGCTCGCTGCTGCCCACTGACGTAGTTACGCAAGTAGCCCTCCAGCCACTTGTTAACTATCTCTGTCTGCCCGTCCGTCTCGGGATGATAGCTGGTGCTCGGTGTCAACTCAGTCCCTACTAGTCGAAAGAGCTCCTGCCAAAATCCTCCCATAAAGCGGCTGTCCCTGTCACTAACAATGGTCTTGGGTAGACCGTGCAATCTGAAAACCTCCCGGAAAAACAACTCTGCCACCTGTGCTGCTGTGTAGTGTGCTGAAATGGCAAAGAAGTGAGCATACTTCGTTAGCCGGTCAACTACTACGAAGATGCAGTCCTTGCCCTGCACTGTGGGCAAACCCGTGATGAAGTCCATCGAGACACTCTCCCACTTCCCCTCAGGAATGGGAAGCGGCTGTAACAATCCTGCGGGATGGTTCATCTCCCCTTTGTTCCGCTGGCACACCTCGCACTCCCTGACATGCCGGAGTACGTCCTCCTTGAGGCCCTTCCATGCAAATCTCTCTCGGATGGCCCTGTACATCTTGGTGAACCCCTGATGGCCCACCAATGGTGAATCATGAGAGGCATGGAGTATCTTCTCCTTGAGCTGAGATCCCTCAGTCAAGAAGATCCGATCCCTGTAATAGATGACCTCATCTGCCACCCTGTATCTGCTATCTGCTACCTGTCCATCCAACACCTCGCATGCAAATCTATCCTTGGAATACTCAACCAGTAGTCGAGCCTTCCAATCGGCGTCCAAGCTCATGAGGGATAATGTGGCTGGTCTACGGGAAAGGGCATCTGCTACCACATTGTTCTTCCCTTTGACATACTCTATGTCAAAATCGTAGGCCTGGATCTTGCTGATCCACTTCTGCTGCCTCTCCTGTAACTGCTTCTGCTCCAGAAAGTACTTCAGGCTGTTATGATATGTCCTGACTCTGAATCTGCCGCCTACCAAGTACTGCCGGAATTTGGCCAATGCATGCATGATGGCCAACATCTCCTTATCATAGATAGGATAAAGTCTCTCATGTGGAAGGAGCTTCCAGCTCTCGAATGCAATCGGATGACCCTCCTGCATCAAAACTGCTCCAATCCCTTCCCCTGATGCATCGCACTCCAGGATAAAGGGCTGAGTAAAATCGGGCAATGCCAGCACCGGACAACTACTCATCACCTCCTTGAGCTTATCACAAGCTCGCTGGGCGGTATCCGTCCAACTGAATGCCCCCTTCCTCGTCAGCTCTGTGAGGGGTGCAGCAAGCTGTGAGAAGCCCTTGACGAACTTCCTGTAGTAAGTACAGATACCAATGAACCCTCTACACTCTGTCACATTCCGCGGCTCTGGCTAGTCCCTGATAGCCCGGATCTTCTCGTCATGGACTCGCACTCCGTCCACTCCTATGATGTGGCCCAAATACAACATCTCTGTCAATCCAAACTCACACTTGGAGAGTTTGGCAAAGAACTGCTGCTCCTCCAGAATGCGCAAGACTATCTCAATGTGCTGGAGGTGCTCCTCCCAGGTCCTGCTGTATATGAGAATATCATCAAAGAAAACCAGCACGAACTTCCTCAGATGATCCCTGAAGATATGGTTCATGCAAGACTGAAAAGTGGCAGGTGCATTGGTCAGCCCAAATGGCATAACCAGGAACTCAAAGTGCCCATAATGACACCTGAAAGCAGTCTTGGGAATGTCCTGCTCCCTCATGCGTATCTGATGGTACCCGGACCTCAAATCAATCTTTGAGAAGAAACGTGCTCCTCTCAACTCGTCCATCAACTCATCGATCCTGGGAATAGGGTACCGGTTCTTCAAAGTCTTCTTGTTCAGTGCCCTGTAATCAATGCACATGCGTAATGTGTCGTCCTTCTTCTTCACCAGCACTACTGAAGAAGCGAAAGGACTGGTACTGGGCCGAATGTGCCCAAGGGCTAACAGCTCCTGAATGGCCCGCTCTATCTCATCCCTGTAGGCCTTAGGATGCCTATAAGGGGTGGTGATCACTGCCTGTATCCCCTGCTCCAACTCTATCGTGTGCTCAAACCCCCGATCTGGTGGCTGTCCCAGTGGAATATCTCCAAACACTACTGCATATCTGTCAAGAAGAGTCTGTAGATCAGGGTGCACCGCCCTGCCTGTATCTACCATCTCTGAAGCCCGCAGCTCAACTGCCCACTCTATGTCTCCCCGGCGGAATGTCGCATCCATGCTGTGTGCCGATACTGTCTGGGGCGGATATGTGTTCCGACCTCGGATCTTCTCATGCCTCCCCGTCTTGGGATCATCCCACTCCATTTCCAAGGCCTTCCAATCTGTGGTGACCTTTCCCAGAGTGATAAGCCACTGTACTCCCAATATCACATTGGTGTCCGGAATGTCCACCACAAAGAAGTGATCAGTCAAAGTATAGGTGCCCATTGTCACTGATAACTCAGGTACATATCGAGCACAGGCCATGGTCTGATCTCCTGGAACCAAAACTGAAAACCCATCAAAGCTCTCTGTGGGTATGCCTCTCCGTGCTACCATCTGGGCATCGATGAAATTGTGGGTGGCCCCACTGTCAACTAGAACTGAAACACGCTGACCCCGTACTGTCCCACGTACTCGCAATGTCAGATACTTGGGGACTCCTCATAGTGCTGCTAGAGCTCCCCCGGTAGGTGCAAATGATGCCTCTCCCGCATCTGGTGGTGGAGGTGGTAAGGCACTCTGCGCTGCATAACATTCTCCTGCCTCCTCATCCTCCAACTCATCCTCTTCTCCGCTGCCCTCGGAGAAGACCTCTATGAAATGTGCCTTCCCTGCGGTGCACTTGTGTCCCGGTGCCCACGGCTCCTGGCAGGTGAAGCACAATCGCTTCCGTCTCAGCTCTCTCCTAGCCTCATCATCATACTGTCCTCGTCCGGGATTCGCCTTGGGAGGCGGGACCCTCATGTCCTTACCCTTAGGCTGGAAAGCCTGTCTCTGGGGATAAGGTGGCCGAGTCCTGGGCAACACATCCTGTAGGTCACGGGCCCTGCCGATAGCATCCTGAAGTGTAGCCGGTTTGTTTGACCGGACTAGACCACGAAGTGGTTCTGACAGCCCGTCCAAAAACATCGTGATCAACCGAGCCGCTGTTATGTCAGGTACCATCACTGAAACCCTCAAAAAGTCAGAGATGTATGCCTCTGCACTACCTGTCTGTTTGAGCTTGGTCAGCTCGAGGAAAGGCTGATCTGGGTCCTTCTGATCAAAACGTTTCACCACCCTCCTGGTGAACTCGGCATATGTAGTCACTGTGGAATGCCCCAGTGTGGTTAACCCATGAAACCACCAGTTCTGGGCCTCACCCTCTAGATGTAATGCAGCCATCTTAATGGCCTCCTTCTCCGGCATCTGGTTAAGCTGAAAATAGAGGTCTAGTTTCTCCACCCAAGACCTGGCTGTGGTCTTTGGTGACCCATCAAACATCGGCAAATGAAATTTGCTGGCTGCACGGTTACTATCACGGTGGGAACCCCGTCCCTTATTCCGATCATGAGGCTTACTGCCGCTTCGGAACTGCAGATATCGATCGAAAGGGAGAGCATCCATGAATTCCTGACCCAAGCTTCGCCAATCTGCAAACCAAACTGCATGAAGATCGGGACCCTCATCTCTTGATGTCGTTTGCTCCACTTCCTCTACCGGAAAAGTAGGCATGGTAGGTCGCGTGTCCATGGAATCGGCCTTCTGCGCTGTCACAATGGGAATAGCATCTGGTATGTAACTAGACGTTCCCGATCCTTCCCCTACCTGAAAGGCCCTAAGGGGCTCTTTCTGCGTCCCTTCTGCAACCTTCTTCGTTACCTCCTGCATGAATGCATCCATCTTTGCATCCATCTTCTCAGTCCACTTTGCAAATATGGCCTCCATTGGATTCCTCCGTTCTGCCTCTGAATCAGAATCGCTTCCCCCGAGGAGAGTGGGGCGACCCCTAGGTGCCATAGATTGCTAGCACCACAGGCTGAGCCAGATCTAGGCTCTGATACCACTGTAATATCCCCAAAGGGAAAATTAATATCCCCAAAGGGAAAGCCGATGTGAACGAGAAATGTGCCGGACGGATATAGAAAATACAAATACTTGGAGCAGGATCAACCCCGAATCATGACATATGACAGAAGGCGAGCCATTTTATTAATCGGAAAGTACATAGAGAGGTAAATCGGAATACGATTGCACCTATCTTGCTGCAGGCAAGTGATGAGCCTCATACCAAAAAAATGCATTTGCCCAACAAGATCGGGCGTCCTGAGCGCGCGGCCGAAGATGAGCTGGCTGATGCGGGCCGATCTCAGGCAAACTCTCTGGGCGACGAGCGTGCGGGCGGCGGCGCGGCTGAGTGAAGCACAAGCCCCTCAACCCTCCAGACAAATGAACCAGCTACAGAATACTGGAAAACGCTGTTGAGCTCCTCTCACAAAAGTCTGCTCCTCAGATCTGCGTCCCACCTGATGGATCTGAAACCTCCAATCAAATCTGCGTCCTTCCCGTCCTGATCTGCGTCCTCCAATACCAGATCTGCTGCCAAACCCTCAGATCTATGCTAGATCTGGAACTATGTCCTCAGATCTACAGCCTCTAGGTCTAGATCTGGTGTTATACCTTCATATCTGGACTAGATCTATCAATATCTCCTCAGATCTGTCACTCCTCAAGCTGGATCTAGTGCTAAACCCCCAGATCTGCAACATACAAGGCCGGATACGCAACATACAAGGCTAGATGCGCAAGATCTATCCTTCCCAAAAGGCTGGATCTAACAATAAGCCTTCCGATCTGCAACCCTTACCTTCAGAAATGGACAGCGTCCTCACTCTAGCGCTAGACAGCGTCCTTCTGCCTCCCTAAACAACGTTTTCTCTGCCAAACCAGAACTGCGTCCTCCTTGGACAGCGTCCTTCCCCTCTCACACGGATCCCGGCGTCCTCTCTCCCGGATGAGACGGCGTCCTTCTCTTGGTGGCGTCCCTTCTCTTGCTGCAACGCGGCCACAGGGGGCTTTCTCCTCCTCGAGGATATGCTTCGAAGCTAGCTGTTGCTCTCTTGCGCCGGGCCCGAAGATGGAACTCGGAAAAACCTTACTAGGGCGGGCACTCGAAGTCCCCCGAAGCTAAGGGTGAAACCAGAAAAACCTTACCAGGGCAGGCACTCGAAGTCCCACGAGGCTAAGGGTGAGATCTCCGACCGGAGACACTCGTGCACTAAGCAGTGCTGCAGACCGACTAAACAACCGGCGTGCTGAAGCAGACAAAGTCTAGCTATCGATAAGAATATCAAATCATGAATGATCAAATGAGGTGAGAGCCTCTCCTTTTATAACATCAAACTCCCTCCAAAACTTAACTCACCCTGGATCTGCGCAGTTTACCTTGGGTTAGCCTGATGCCTCCCTCATCATATCCACGTGGACCCCCAAGGCCCCTTCTCTAAGTTACAACGTCAATCTACTAGGAAAAAGAACACATTATAAAGTGAGGTGACTAAAGTGAGGTAACCCCTCTTATTTCTCACTTTATTTATTATTTCTATCTAAAGCAGCAAAATAACACAAAAATGCAATATTCCAATTAGCAAAGCTAATTGGGAATATTACATATCACAACTAGCATATCATTTAGTCGCATATCAGACCAGATGTTTGGTTTCCATGGACATAGAAATGAATCAAATGGAATTATCTTTATATCATCCTTTAGTACAGTCCATCTCATCTAGACTACAATTCAGGATAGTGGATCTATCATTGGATATGGCTAGTGTTCCATTGCAGGAGAAAATCAACTTACACAGTCAGGAACGAGAAATTATCTACAATGAAATGAGAAAAGGTTCCTTGACTATTAGCAAGGCCGAGAATCTGTTGGAGAAATTTGACACCAAGATAAAACAGGAAAAATCCAATTCAAGAGCATTTCATTTGCAAAATGAAGGCTTTAAGAAGTTGATTATCAAACTGGGGGTAGACCCAAATGACAGTTGTTGTAGATTCCATTATACATGAATCACAATATGAAATTCAATCATTGAGGGAACAACGTAATATGCCTACAATAAAGCATGTACAAATGAAGGAGTTGGCCCAGGTAGAAAATGAGAAGGAGATTCTAGCCAAATATTTGATAGAGAAACATAATGAGGTGATGGCCCTCAAACTTAAAGTTGCAGAGCTTCAAACGAGAATTGATTATCATATTCATATTTTTATTGTACCCAAAAACCCACAAAACCATACAGAACAGTTGACCAAAGCTCTTACTGATTTGCAGTTGTCAAAGAGCGAGCTCAATAAAATAAAAATTGACTTGGACAACACCAAGTATCTGCTTGAAAATAAGGAGCAATAGCTTGAGACAACCAAGGGAATTTTAGAACAAACCAAAAATAAGTTATAGGTTACACGGGATGAAATCAAAGAGCTGAAGAATAAATTGAAAGGTAACATGTCTCTCATTGAAGCTAGGAAATACTCGGGGGCTTCAATGGGAGAGCAATACCATACTATGTGGGTTCATATTGGGGGATATATATTGAGGAAAAATTGACATAATATATTGGTTGATATATAGGGGGTAAAGGGTTTTTATATTGACAAGTCTAAAAAATGGAGCTCAAAGTAATGAAAAAATATGAAGGGGTATAAAAAACGTTAATGAAAAAATGGATACCTACAATATCTAGTGAAGGTAGGGGTTTTTTATATTGGGAAGGTGTATTGGGTTCATATTGGTAGGGGGTTAAATAATGTGATTTTTAGAGGTATTTTCCAATATGTAATCAAATTAGGGGTATTGTTTAGTATGCCACGAACGAACGTGATATGTCATAGGTTCATTGAGTGAAACCCCCATGGGAAAATAATATGGGATGATATTATTTCTGAAATGAAGAACATATGGGAGCATATGAAATTAGTTTTAGAAAAAAAAGCTATAGTCAAGACCACCAGATTCTATATCCTATCATCCAAGAATGAAGATACTAAAAATATCAGGACTATAGAAAAATTCATCAGGTACCTCAATGAAAAATCAGTTGATGACTTGAGAGAAATGGGTATCACGGAAATAACAGGGATAATTATGGAGGTTGCCAAAATGATTCAGAGAAAAGAAGAAAAGGAGAGAGCTGAGGAATGTGTGAATGATTTGGCTAAGTTGGTAGAAACATTTATTTCCAACTTAGATCAGAGAACTAAAGTAGGATTTCCTAGTTTTTGGCACTTTCAAGGGAACCTGCTTCCATGGGAGCAGCATGAGCAAATGTTGGTAGAAACTAAAATAAAAGTGGATTCTTCACATGAAAAGACTACCACTCTTAAGGGTAGAACTAAAGTTAACTATTTGCAAAGGGATTTTCAACTGCTATGGCTCGTGAAAAACCTATTTGTTGCCATACCCAATTACACCGAGATTACAAATATGAGGGCGGCCTATAGAACTCTCATTCACACTCCTACACCAGATCCAACATTATAGAAGAAATGTGACCAATTTATCAATCCACCAAGAGTCCGAACAATGGAACCTGGGTCCACCTCAAGAGATCAAAGCAATAAAAAAGGAGATAGTTTTATTAGGGAATCATGACATATTCATGTCAGTTTTGTCGTTCTGTAAATATTTTATTTTCAAGAAAGAGAATCAAATTTCTTATGTAATAATTAGGACAACTAGATTAGATGCACACTCAAACAACTGTGTAGTTTAGACAACTATACCATTACAAGATATTTTTGTAATTATCCTTATTATTTATTCTCCCTTTAAAAGGGAAGAAAGACTCATTAGTAAGTGTTCAATTTTTCTGGCACAGAGGTTGTAACTGCTCTGCAAGTTTTTGGGCTTATGAGGTGTGTATCATTTTCGAAGATTAATGAAGAGGTTTTCTAGTGATTCCAAGCATTGAGATGTGTAGTATGTGATTCTATCTCAGTTTATCACTTAATATGTGTTTTTCTTCTTCATAAATTGTGTAATTGTAGTTGTTGGATTCAATCTTAAGTCACAAATTTACCTATGTTATGTTATGGAAAAAGGTACCAGTGACATGTTTCATTGAAAGCCTTAAAATGCGCTCCATGATTTTTTGAATTTCGTTCCCTTAGCCTAATTCACAATTCTACTGGAATTTAGTGCATAGGATTATGTGTTCAACCCTCTGCACTTTGTGCATGTGGGCCACCGGATCTAAGCATTAACTCTTTGGAATCATACATTTTTTAATGTTTACATTGGATATGACTTTGAGTAGGGTAATTGAACCAGATTTCATAACTTTATATCTAATTCCTGAGAAGAACAAATCTATTATTAAGACATATTAAGATGTCCTAGGCTTATCCTGAACTCGAAGGTTGTCTCTAGGAACCACAACACAAGGAAAAAAACTTGTCAATGAAAGAATAATATCTACATATGCATTGTTTGCATTTTAATATTAAGTATTACCTCTTGCTATCATTAAGCTTCGATGTGAAAGTTGCACAAATGGTAGTAAAGTTTCTCTATGTTCTTAACCTTGTGCATCACTTGGAGTGCCCCCTTGTGGCATGCGGGACCTGTAGTATATTCTTCTTTACCATACTTTGTTCTTACTCTCTTTATTTAAAAATTAGATGTTGTTTCTTTCTATAGTTAATTTTATAGTTTCTCTTACTATTTTTCTTCTCTTATAGGATTAGATCAAGCGCTTGAATTTTATTCAAAACACCACAAATATTTGCATTTCCAACTTTACATTTTCACATTCATTTCCAACTCTTTGATCTCACATTCATTCTCTAGTTTCATAGTCATAATTTAAGGCTTATGAGCACATCATTTCATTCTCGTAGTTACTTGCATAACACAAACTTGCATCATAGGTTCTAACTGATTTCACATGAAATAATTCTAAGGATTGATCACATGTCCCTTTGATGATTGTCAATTCAAGGTTTCACATAAATAGGTTCACTACTTTCATAGATAAATTTCTACTATTTTCATAAACAATCATTATTGCTTTCGGAGAGAGTAGTTTTTCTTTCATCGGAATAGTTTACTTCTTTTTGAGTGTAAACTATCCTTACTTTCATTAGATTAGAATTTAAATACTTCATTAAAACAATTGTCTTTACTTTCATAAAATACATTCAATGTCTTCTTAGCATAATTTCTTTTATCTTCGTTAGATCATTTTTTACTGCTTTACTAGAATAATTATCCTTTCTTTTACTAGATCAAGTTTATTTGCTTTCTTAGAATAAAAATTAATGCTTTCATAGAATACATTTCAACTATTTTCCTAGAGAAAACTACCTTCTTTTCCTAAAAAGTTTTTCTTACTTAATCAGATTTATATGAATAGAAATTTCATCAAAAAAAAATGTGTGCTTTTCCCAAGATAAATTTGATTGAAAAATAGAACCATATTTTCACTCATACAATAGACATATTTTTTCTAGAATTTCTTTAAGATATTCATATTAGATTTCATGGCATTTGAGAGTAGGGTTTAATTTGATAATGCTTTGTTTTATTTCCTAGAATGAGTTTCATTTACCTTCATAGTTTATCACTCTATTTATCATCCATAGACTAAAACATTTCTACAATTGAACAATGATTTCCTAGCACATATAGTGTAGAGTACTTCACAAGTCTACGTACCTAGATTAACAATTTAATGTAAAGTAATTTACGTACCTAGATGAACAATTTAATGTAAAGTAATTGAAGGCACAATTAAATTACCCAACAATTACACTTCTTCATTAGTGATATTTCTCTCTAGTGTGTAATGCAGGCCTACTCGAAAGACCTTCATGAGTGGACAATGTGATGTGATTTGATCCCTTTTCATAGATTCTTTTGGTGGATCTTGGATGTTGCATGGTAAAGTAAGTTAATTTATTTTTTTATCTTGGTTTTAAGTTCTTTGGGATGTATGTTCTGGATTAGGTTGGTTTTGTAAGTATTTGCTTCATTATTCGTTGTTGTGCTAAGCTCTTCCTCCAAGCATTTGAGGAATAAAGAAGTTTTTCTTTACCTTACTCATTGAAAAATTAAAAACCTAAATTACAAACCATAGCATAAGTTTGTTTATTTTCCCCAGTTTTTGTTTGGATTTCAAAACACCAAAAAAAGCCCTATAATAGTTTGTATCCTAGGCTCCATTTTCCCTAGATTGATTAGGAAATGGTCTCTACCATTTGTGGCATTTCTTTAAAACCCTAAATTCGTTTTTCTTACCACTTTATGGTAGATTAGGGTTAAAATACAACAAAATATTACATTTTCATCATTTAATGACTTGTTGATGTATGCCCTAAGGCTAGGCTTTGTTTAAAGATGCATTAGAAAAACTAATTCAAAGTTTTTAATGCATTTTCAGCCATTTTTTAGGGCTGATGTCACACTTCATTTGCTACTATATGCTATATTATCTAATAAAATTTGTAGTAATTTTGTCCTTAGTTTACTATTAAAGTTAACCTTCATCCCATACAATTTTTACACAATTTTAATGAATAAATTTGTTGTTGTTATAAACTTATGTTTTGTTGCAACTTGATGCCTGAAAACCTTAGTTTATAGAAATGTTGAGTTTTTCTTGATTTGGTGTTTTTAGATAGTCTATTTGAGACTACTTAGGCTAACCTTAGCCTTTAGATTGATCCATAGGCCCTTTAACTTGAAGTTATTCCTTCATCCATTGTAAGCCCTAGTTTGTATTATCATTATTTAGTGGAGTTTTGTTGTAGGATCCTTAGGGGGCACTTAGCTTAAGATGCTAGGGTTACTTGATCCCTAAGCCTTACTAGGGTAGTCACCTTTGTGTTGGATTGGGTCCTTCACTAAAGAGAGGGGAATAACACTTGAGATAATAGTGGTAACACTCTATTGTGTTGCACATTATCTAGATCAACTACTGAAGCTTTACACTAGGTGCTAGTTTTTGTTGTAATAGTAATCATGTTAGGATTTGATCTTAAGTTACTCTCAAGATAATTATGCCAACTTGCTAGTAGACCATAGTTTATTAAACACACACTTATATAAGAATGTGCACCTATGTGTAAGAATGACATATTAACATGCCACATGGATAAGGTGATTAAAACACACACACACACACACACACATATATATAGGAATGTTCACGTGTCTATAAGAATAACTTGTGGCTTGGATAGGGTTTCACCCTAGTTTTTGTAAACTTATTTTTATCTTCAACAATATATTTACAGATCCATTCTTCATAATGTAGTAGGTGCTTTCCTTTCCATTTTAGTGTGTTGTGGTGCCCTACCACAACCCTTTTATTTTTTATAGACCAAGATTGTAGAGGTTCCCCCTACTTATTAAAGGTCCTCTCCTAAATACCTCATATTATATTCTTCAAAACATTCCTTAAAGCTCCTCTCCTAGATAACTCTTCGACATTCTTCTAAGGAAAATGGTTATATCAGCAAGGTGTGCTTATTAGTTATCACCATTCCAATCATGTCGTCGTGAATGGATGTTAAAAATTTAAATCTTCATCGTAGCTAAATATATTTGGTTCACTTAAATCGATTAGACTCCATGAAGTTGTATACTATCAAAAAAATATCTATTTTTCTAAAGAAATAATTTCCTCTTCCTCGTATCAACAATAGAATTTTTAACTCTAGTTAAAATTCTATGTTTGTACAATGTGCCTTGCAAGTCTTCAATCTTATAGTTATGTAAAACAGTAAATAAAATGACAAAATTGAAGACACCACTCACATGCTTGTAATAATTGTAGTAGAGATTGAGTAATATATACCATGAAACAGGAAATTTTTCGGTAAAGCCAGATTTAATAAGTATATGGTTTATTTCCACTGATAAATGCCATTATTTCCACTAATAAATGGTAAATAGAATACATAATTATTTAATTTGATTTGCTTATATGAAATATTTAAATAGAGCATAGAAAGAAAGAGAATGAGGACAACAAAATTGTGAGAATATAAAAAATACAAAATTAATGGTGTTAGGGTTAAAATAGCACAATAACTTTTACTATTTTCTAAACATAAGTTTTCATGAAATAATGGATTTTACTGCATTATTAAAACTAGTTGATCTTAATGTAGATTCATTAATACTTTGAATATGATATTTGGAAAAAAAAATCTACCAACTCCAAATATATTACTTCACCCTAAAATATATACTTAACCCATGTCCTTTATACATACCATTTCATAAGAGGACAAGTCAAAATATGCCTAACATGTAGTCTCTTTCAAAATGCAATCTAATTAGTATATGCTATGTTTGCATATTGGAATAAAATATAAGTTAAATTCTTGACATAACAATCATGAGATTGATGAAGTTTTGAGCTTATCTTTCTTCTCCATTAAAATATTTATTTATTCTCAAGTACAAAATCCTAATGTATATGGTCTTGAACATATCATGTTTCTCCAAAAAAAATCTCTTTATATTAACTACACAAACCTTTGTAAACACTTTAGAATGATTTTCTAACTAGCTTTAGCCTCATTCATTACAAAGTTACGAAACAAAGAAAAACATTAGAAACTTCACTTCAACTATAGGGTTGCTATCATTATGCTAAATGTATGAGAAAAATCATAACAGACATTAATCCATGAACACTTTTCCTTCCTAAAATTACATCTTCATACTCAAACCCCAGCTCTAACAAACTTACATGGACGTGGCCAAACTAATCTTCCCAATGTTCAAAACACAACATAAATGATTTGGAATAATATCTAGAAAACTATAAAAATGAAAAGAGTTATAATTGATCTGCTGGAAGAAGTAATTATTTTAAAATCACAATTTGACTTTTTGATTTGTCGTCATATCTAAAGGGAAAGGAATCAAATTTTTGAAAGCTTATCCAAGGAAGTTGTGCAACAACATTTTGGCACTTGGATGATACAGGAACATTTGTGACATGACTTCTATCAATACTTTCACAGGCCTTTCATTGATCATCAAATATAGGATGTTGATCCAGCATGATCCTACACAGTTCATAGTCAGTCCACATTTTTCTTATTTTGTAGAATATTAGAACATATACCTTTGCATATATTTATATGTTTTATCTTGACTTGTTTACACCTACTTATATGCATACAATCACTTTTTTGAACTCTATGCAGTATGTGGTAGATATGGCCACTAGTTTTCTGATATGCTCTTTTGCAACATCTACAACATGTACTTTTCAATATTTTATATAATGAAAATTATGATTTTTCCTTTGGAAGAAAAGAGTTATAATTGCAATTTTCTTATTTTCAAAGAAAAGTTGCACTATTTTTTCAACATTTACAATTGAAAGTCCATTAAAATATTTTATCCAATATCTTTTCAATTTTTTTCCTTTATATATTAGACAAATTTGTTTCTAATTTCTCCAAGGAATAATTGCAATTTTCCTATTTTCAACAAAAATACACACTATAAATTCTTTTCCTATTGTCAACAAAAAGATGCACTATAAATTCTTCGACATTTATAATTGAGATGATTTGTTAAAATAATTTACTCCTTATCTTTTCAACCTTCTTCCTTTAAATACCTAGAATCTATTTCTATTTTTTCTAAGGAATTATCATTTGCTATTAATATCATTTGTTAAAAAAAACATCCTTGCTTCTATGTTTATTCTTAAAAGTGTTACCAAAATTTATAATAATTTAAAGTGTTTCGAATCTTCCAAAAATCAAAGATCATAGACTTTGTGTGAGAGATAGCCATACATGTTTTATTGCCATTTTTACTTTTACATTTACTAAGAAATTCAAGAAAAATGACATTTTATTTTTATAAGAGAATGAAACATTAAAAAATATTAAATTTATTAACATTTACTTTATCTATATATTTTCTTAATTTTAATTTTTCAAAACAAGAGCAAAATTGAGATACCTACTTCCTTGAGACAAAATGAATATTTTTATTAAAAATGAAAACCTTTTTTCAATTCTAAATTTATGTCAATTGAGCTGATTTACACACACACACATATATCTTAATTCAGTTGTCAAACTAATATCCACGAATGTAAGTTGACACATCATGTTATTCAAGGAAAACCACGCCACTTGGAATTTCCTGCTGATAGTCCATAAGGGAGCAAACTTTCACTCTTGCCAGATGCCTCTAACCCTTGAACCTTTAACCTATTTCCTTACATCCAAAGAAGAAAATTTCTTAAACTAAAAACCTATTTAAATAATTGGTATCACACTCTTACACCTACACCTACACCTACACCTACACCTACACCTACACCTACACCTACACCTACACCTACACCTTGCCTACTCTTTACAATAAAATGTGTGCCTTAATTTACACTATGCAACTTCTGTACTTGAAGTTGATCCCTATCCCACAAAAGAAAAGATCATAGTCTTTACTTTTATATATATATAAAATTTCGGAGTTAATAATTTCTCTCTAGAGTGTTCAGGGTTCTCTGAGAACAACGACTAAGGGAGTTAATGGCATTTTAAAAATTCTTACGCTACATTTGTTCGCTAAAAGGAAAATGACGACCAGGCAAACAGACCAGTAAATATTATATATATATATATATATATATATATATTTTAAACAATATTTATTTTCCTAGAAGTCCAAGCAAAACCGCTAAAAACCATCACACATTATGCTTTATAGCTGATAAAGCTTTCAATATTTACACTAATGCTCTGTTAAACAGAAACTGCAGATACATCAAATCATGCTGAACTAATTTAACTTTTCCTGAGCTTTAAATTGAGGGCGCTTGGATAATATCGCATCTTAAGCTGTATCCAATTTTACTGTTACTATTACAAGGCTACTTTTATCAAATATCCCTTATGCGAGACACTGATAATATTATTTTGATAATTAGTTCTGCATGTTAAGTTTGTCGCGAAATAACAACGATAGAAAGTTCACGGAAAGTAATATAATGCTATATAAAAATCTAGGAAGCTGTAAGTAATGGCTTATAAGAATGTCTGCTTACAAATATTCTACAGTTCAGTCCAATATGTTCGTAACCTGAAGCCTAATCGACATGAGAAGTTCACGCACACCATATAACTAATGAATGCAATAGGAGTTTGAAGCTTAAGCTTAAAGTTCACAGGTCTTACTTCACTCTCATGAAGCAGCTTATCTGAACGAAATACCAAAAACCATTGAATGAGCCAATCATACCTCTGCGTTGATAGATGTTCCAAAATATAAGCTGATAAGATCAAAGCATTTAATAAAGCAAGAAGATGCACAAACTATACAAGTTTATTGAACTTGCTAGCTAAGCAAGTAGACAACCACGTTCAAGATGTCTTGGAACATCTAGGTATGCAACTAAACATTTAGAATTGGGATAGACAGTGCATTGTACTGCATTATATTTTTAGCGTTGACATAGGCTGCAATTAAAGTTGAGAGAGTATTTGTAAAATTGCAATTGTTTTTTGTCCCATCCCATTGATCCTCAATGCCTTCGCTAAAGGTTAATGAGTTTCATTTCAAGAGATATATCTGGCCAGTATTTTACAGTGTCATGCTTCGCGTCCAAACACATATCGGTCGGGAACCCGTATGCATTGAAAGCATTCACTTGAAATGAAACATATACATATCAATCAACACATTTCTATTCAAAAGAGGCAAGTACCGTGTTGCCAGCCGATTTTACAGTTGATCCGTTGAAGTGTCAGTCATCGGTTCCTCGCTGAGATTCAGATCATTAATCTGTTCATATTCTAACTGCAGGGGATCCAAACCGAATGCACTATAAAACAAATATATTTTATGACGAGAGAACATAAATTATGAAGCTAAAACAAAATAGTCGACAATGTTCTTATAATTTAATTTTCATTTTAATGGTTTTTACCTGTGCTTGGTTATGGCATTGTTTCATTCTTCTGTATTCAGCCCGTGCCTGAGATGACCTATACATGGCTTGGACACGTGTAATGGATCTTTCAACTCGTTCCTCAGCATATTTCCTTCCGATTTTGAAGAAGTCTTCTTCACCATCACTTTCAGGTTCAGGTTCTGCATTTTCGTATGAAATTTCATTGTCTGCACCAACTCCCCGTAACCCCTTACCCTTGTGACGCCAACGCAATATTGCCTTTTCGAGAATTCCAACAGACCACAAGATTTTGCGATATTGTTTTCTGACTCGATGCCCTCGATAGTATGCCTAAGACATGAAAACAGGTCTACTCAGATAAAAAAATCAGAAATGCAATATCATGTGACTTGAGATAAAGGAGAAACCCTCTCCACTTAAAGATGCAACACAACAGGCATTAGATAAAAGTAACTTTCATCAGGAAGGAGGATGTAAACATTGAATATGCATCAAGAAAACACTCGAAAGATATTCCACAGAAGTACACATGAAAACCAATAAATGACAACCCAAAGAAAGTTCACGAAAGATTTCCAGGACACTGCTATTTTCCCAGCAGACCCAGAAAATAAGAGTATTATACTCTTAAGCTGTTGATTAAGAAGGTTATTAACGATTTGTTTTACAGACCATTCTTTCCCTCATCAATATTTTATCTACCTGAAATAAAAATATATGTGCATCCACACGGAGCCCAATTTCAGAGTCCAAATTCCCCTTGACAAAAAAGGAGAGAACGATGTTCACACAACTTGTATAAACGTTTCCCTCGACATCTATGAGAAGCATGATAAACAAACCAATTCGGAAACTGCAAAAGATACACAGATTACGCGATGGAATTGGAATTGCAATTTTTAGGTCATTTATTTATAACTTTATACATTAAGTTGACATAGTTGAATCGTTGAATGTCCAGGGAAACCTCCCTCAAAGGAAGTGTTCAAGAATGTAACTAGGTTTCGACTCATAATGAAATGTATTTATCAAAAGAAAAGAAAGAGAGAGAGAAATTATTATTATTATTATTATGACTTATTAAAGCATTGGTTTCATGTTTGGGTCATCATGTTTTAGGTCAAAGTCCCCATTGCTAGAGTCATTAGAGTCATTGTCCATTTTATGAAACCCTTTTTGGGCTTTTGAATCATGTAAAAATAATTATTATTGGGTCAAATAAGTCATTTGTCACCTCCACATCCAGTGGGCCCTTACCTGATCAAGTTGACCTACATTAAGGTAATTCGAACCCTAGATGAGGCTATAAATAAAGAGCAATTCAATTCATTTTAAGGACATCAATCACAAGTTCGATATACAAGCAGAAGAAGAAGTGTATGAAATTACAGGAGAAGAATAAGGATTTGCATGATCGAAGTTTCTAGGCATTTATCTCTCACACGTGAAAAAGTTACCGAGCTAGTACTGGAAGGTCAAAATTTTGGTTGCTGCATCAAGGTTGAAGTTTCTGTTGCTTCTAGGTTGAAGGGTTGCTACTTGTAGGTCAAAGATCTGCTGCAACTACTAGGTCGAAGTTTTGTTGCTGCAAGATCAAAGTTTTAGGTCAAAGTTATTGTTGGAAGGTTATCATCTATAGAAGAAGGGAAGGGTTGACTTGGTGATTGGAGGTAGTCTATGTCTAGGTCAAAGAGTCTTGGATTATCTCGTGAAACTATTGAAGGAAGAGTTGTTGACTGGGTTTTCTCCTAGATAGGGGGTTTTCCTTGATTGTCTGCCTACATCTGGTGTCTTTGATCTTCATGTTATGGTCTTGATAATTGCTTGATGCACTAAGATGAAAAAAGAACCCAAGAAAGTTAATAAGAACATAAGAATATCACAAGTAATTATCAACATAAAGAAGTATTTCTACCTTTCTGATTTTCCAACATGGTTTCAGAGCTAAGGTGAAGAAGAAGGAAAAGGACAGCCTAAAAGATCTATTGAAAGAAGAATAAGGAATTCTCAAGAAGTTGAATAAGAGTCATCAAAGGGGATCATATAAGGAAAGAAGCCTACTATCTTCAAGAACCATATCTAACTCAATATATTAAGGGAGAAAACATATTAGAAGGAGCATCCAATTACAGGGAATTGAAAAAGAGGATAGATCTCATCCTCGAAAAGATTAAAGTTTTGGAGTTAGTCAAAGGAAAAGTGCAGAAAACTACAGTTGAATCAAGTGATAATGAAAAGGAAAGGTTTAGAGAGTCAGAAATATTGGCCATGAGCCTCATGGTAAATGGAATAAAGGATAACCTCATCCCATACGTTTCCAACATAGATTCCGCTCAAGAGATGTATGAGGTCTTATCCAAGCTGTTCACAATCAAGCACCTTGGTCAAGTTGCAAGTCTTAAGAATGAACTGAGAAACATGTAGATAACAAAGGACGACATTGTGGCTTCCTTCTTTGTAAGGATAGCTAGAATTAGAGATGATCTCCAGACAATAGATGAGATAGTACCTGAAAAAGAGCTCGTGATCACAACACCTCTAGGATTACCACCATCTTGGAGTGCCTTTCCTTCAGGGATCAACAGTTGGAAGGAAACTCCTACATTTGAGCAATTATGGAATGCATGTGGTCAAGAGGAAGTCTAAATTTCATTGGTAAACAACAAAGAGAACGAAGAGGAGAAAATTTCAAATGCTTATTCTGCTCATCACAAGAATAAAGGGACCTTCACGAAGTCTAAGGGGCCAAGGAAGAAGGTAGACCTATCCAAGACTGAATGCTACAGTTGTTACAAGATGGGTCACTATAGAAATGATTGTCCTGACAATCCTAGGAATAAAAAGAGAAACAGGGATCAAGCAAATGTTGTCGATGAAGGATCTCCAAAGAAGAACAAAACCGAAGAATCGGAAATAAAGGACTTGCACTACTAATTCCTGTACTCCAAGTTTTGAATTGTTTTCCTTTATGTTTTGACTTCTAGTACTTGTAGGTTTAACATGGTTTGGAAAAACATTTTTGAATTTTTTTGATAAAGTTGTAGGTATCCCTTGAGATTGGATTAAGAGGGAGCCCTCACCATTTTACCAAATATGAGTATCTTACTCCTTGCATTATCTTTTCATATTTGGCTTCCCTCTCTTATCTAGATGTGTTTGTATTAGATGGTAATAACATTTATTTTCATATTTTCCTTGTTTAGGAAAAGCTTGTTGAATGCTCAAGGAGAAGACCTCACAAGACAAAGCATGATAGAAGTTCTATTAAAATTGATGTCCTACAAGGTTTGTCAAGAAAACAAGTCAAAGGTATGTCTTAGACCATAAGTTTTGTTCTCTTCATGATAAAGGTATATTCATTCCTCTTAATAAATCTGCTTTACAGCATTAACATCGTTATGTCTAGGACCTTTGAATCATAAAGATTCTCATTTGGGTGATTAATCATTAGATTGGGTCTACCCTCTTTATACATTTGATCATTCTTGTGGAACCCTAAAAAGGTTCTCCGTAAAGCCCTAACCCAAGGGTGTGTTGATATTAATTATGAAACCCTAGTCTTCTTAGGGTTATTGATGAAATCTAGAAAATACTATTCTTTTGATGTTTGGGGTTTTGATGGTAATGTCATGTTTGGGGTTTTGGTATTGTTATGGAAACCCTAATTCTTTAGAGTTGGATGGTAATGTCTGTATATTGAAATCCTAGACTTTCAAAGTTCTCGGTAAATTAGGGTTTGTAAGCAAAAACCCCTATATAATATCTAGAGTAAGATCCTAGGAATGAAACCCTAGGTGTTTGTTTGTCCATCTGATTGAAACTCTATCCTGATCAAAATTGTTATATTTCTAACTTTAATGTATTGATATTTCTGCCTTGGGTTTGCCTGATATATGTTGTTGTGACATGCTTGTGCATGATTATGAAATCCTAGATATACATATATGCTAACCTATTTGTTGATGATCATAGTTTGTGAATTCTAGGGTTTTGTAACTAAGCCCTAGTAGAAGTTTGATATTCTAGGATATGGTGATATTGCTTCCATTATGATGATAAATCTAGAGTTCACTACAAACCCTAGTAGGAGTTGGTCATATTGTTGAAACCTTAGATTGTGCTATGATTGGTTTTGATTGTTGATATCTAAGGCTTAGTATGGAATCTAGGGTTTGCATTAAATCCTAGTAGAAGTCTAACATATAACTTCTGAAAATTGTTAGATGTTTGAATTGCTTCTAGGGTTTGCAATATATCATAGAAGGGTCTAAAAGAAATATTGAGACCCTGGATATAATGAGATTGATATCTAGATTGAGTTACTTTAACTTTTAATTATGTGATCTAGGGTTTATGAAAAAACCCTAGCAAGAAATCGAAGTATAGAAGTATGTGTCTCTTATTGATTATGAACCTAACAAGGTTTAGGTGTTTGATGTCTAAAGTCTAATGCTTTCATTATTGTATGATTAACTTTATGCTTCTATATATGTATTTGGTTGTACTTATTGTCTAAGTTGTGCAGGTACATAATCTTCAAGATGTTGAAGATATTCGTAAGTAAAGTTGACTTGATTGGCAAGCATGATGAAGGAAGTCATATGAATGATGATGATCAAGATGACTCTGATAAGGATGGAAGCCATGAAAGATTCTCCGATGTCATAGAAAGTAGTTGGTCTCCCTAAGTTAAGAGGGAGCTTGGATAAAAGAAAGGGTATATCCCCTAAGTTGAGAGGGAGGGCATATTATAGTCATGATGGATACCTTGAAGAAGAAATAGGAGAATGTATATTACGGTGTTGTTGAAAGAAGGAAAACAGGATTCGATTGTAGATTATGTTGTTGCATGTGAAGTAAGAAAGGAAGTTGTATGGTCAAGGAAACTTCTATCAATATTTGTTTGGGAAGCTTCTAAGTCCTACTGTGATAAACTGAGACAATCAAGGTAGCATCAAGATGATTGAAGACCTTGCAGGTTTGTGTTTACTTGTGTATTTGAAAATTTGATACTGATTGGGGTTGTGTTTGTACAGGTAAATCTCTCAAAGTTTTGGAAGCATGTTTTGCATGCTTGATGTTACCAATTTGTTTGATCGAGAGAGATTTGTTACCGATTTGAATAATCGAGAGTGTTGAGGCATTGTGTATGCTTGGGAGGACATTTGGTTTGCCTATGTGTTGATGTCGAGTTCCCGTAGTAGGGAGGGTGGCGTTGTTCATACAACTCTGACCTTGAATTATGCACCTAGTTCCCTAGTTTGATGGTTAGAAAGTAAGCTTGATGGTACCTAGAGAGGCTAAAAGCTTTAGTCTATCTTAGTCCCGCCCAGATAGATTTCCCTTGTCAAGAATCTAATTCGCGGCACCGTGTGTGCCTAAACTCTTCGTGGTTCATGTGTTTTGAGATCTTCTATGTAGTTGTATATATATGTCATTATGAATACCTCCCTAGTTAAGAGGGAGTGTTGAAGAATGTAACTAGGTTAGGTCTTCATAATTGTATTTGATTCATAATGAAATGTATTTATCAAAAGAAAGAAAGAGAAATTATTATTATTATGAATTATTAACGCACGAGCTTCATGCTTGGGTCATCATGTTTTAGGTCATAGTCCCCATTGAGGACTTCTAGGTATTATCTGGAGTCATTAGAGTTATTGTCCATTTTATGAGACCCTTCTTGGGCCTTTAAATCATGTAAAAAAAATTATTATTGAGTCAAATAATTCATTTGTCACCTCCACATCAAGTTGGCCTACATTAAGGTAATTCGAACCCCAGAAGAGGCTATAAATAAAGAGTAGTTCGATTCCTTTGAAGGATACCAATCACAAGTTCGATATACAAGCAGAAAGGGAAGTGTACGAAATTGCAAGAGAAGAAGAAGGATTGCAAGATCGAAGTTTCTGGGGCATCTTTCTCTCACACGTGTGGAGTTACTGGGCTATTACTGGAAGGTCGAAATTTTTGTTGCTACATCAAGGTCGAAGTTTCAGCTGCATCTAGGTCGAAGTTTTGTTGTTGCTTCTAGGTCGAAGTGTTGCTACTTCAAGGTCGAGATTCTGTTGCTGCTTCAAGGCTGAAGTGTTGCTGCTTCTGGGTCAAAGATCTTTCGCTGCTACTAGGTCGAAGTTTTGTTGGTGCAAGGTCGAAGTTTTAGGTCGAATTTATTCCTGGAATTTTATCATCTATAGAAGAACGAAAGGGGTGAGTAGGTGATTGGAGGAAGTCTGTGTCTAGGTCAAAGATTCTTGGATTATCTCATGAAACTATTGAAGGGAGAGTTGTTGACTGGGATTTCCCCTAGATAGGTACTTTTCCCTGGTTATCTGCCTACACCTGGTGTCTTTGATCTTCGTGTTATGGTCTTGGTAACTACTTGATGAACTAAGATAAAAGAAGAACATAAGAAAGTTAATAAGAACATAAGAATATCACAAGTAATTATCAACACATGAAAAGCTTTCTGCCTTTTTTATTTTCCAACAAGAAGAAGGTTATTGGACAGCCAAAGAGAATTAGGGGGGTGAGTTTCAGGAGATTTGCTTGGTGAATGATCAGTCCATTCGTTTATTGGAATATCCGTTATGGTGTGACATTGCAAATTTTGATGTTGAAGACCTTGAAGATCTTGTTGAATCTCCCAAGGAAGATGCATCCCCTTTTGTTCCAAAAGAAGCATCTTGTGATGCTAGTATACATTTTGCATGAGGACATTCCAACAACCACCACAAATTCCAATGATCACAAGAGTTTGGTAAGTTATGTTGACGCTTCTTTTCAAATTTGTAAATATGATGATGACTCATTTGATGTTTTGGAAAGGATGGATTTTCTACGAAATCCTTGCTTGATGAAGAAATTCTAGATGCTTCTGTTATTTCATGTGATGAAGAAAGTGGTAGCAACAATCATGATGGTTTAAGCACTTTTTACTTTGTTGGTAGACAATTGAGACATTGATGCCACATTTATCTATGCAAATCCCATTTATGACACCGATTGCAAAAGTCTAATGGATGAAAAGTCAGATTTGCACATTAATTTTTCCAATCAGCCTTTAAAGTAAATTCATAATCCTTGGAAAAATCCATTCAAATTTTGTTTCCTGTAGTTCTGGACCACCAGATGTCAAGGATGTTGAGGTCTATTGTGCATTTTCTACTTTTGTTGATCCACCATGCAGATCCATATGATTTCAGAAAGGGGGAAAAATGTTGCAACACGGAGAAGACCATCATGAAATGGTGGTACACGGAAAGAAGGAATGCTAGGGTATGAAAATGCATCCATTGACATTTTCAACCATTACTCATACCAAATAGCAAACACATGTAAAATCAACAAAATAGTGTTCTACTAACCTCACACTTGAACTAGCAAATCAAGAACAATGGATCACTATCCTAGAACACCTTCGATTGGAATGTTGACAAAGGATTGGGAGAAACTCGAAAGAAAAGCGAGGAGCACGATTCGACTTTGTCTTGCAGATTTGATGTTGTTGAAAGTCTCTGGGGAAGGCACTAACAAGAAACTATAGGATAAATTGGGAAACTTATACCAGTTCAAATCGTTGGTTAATAAGTTGTTTCTTCAGAAGAGACTTTACCTTCTAAGGATAAGAGAGGGTGATTTGGTCATAGAACACCTTCATACTTTCTTTTTTTAAACTAGAATGATAATTTTCGGAGAACCGGTAACTTCAAAATATCGGCTACCAAGATTATGCCAAATACAACTATTTCATAAATGCCACAATGGGCCAGTTACAACATGTCTTCGGAGACTAGAACCCACACAACTAGGGAAACGAATTGTTCACCAAACCACTCGAGCTAAGATCCTTTGATGAATGTGGAGATTCAATATCTTGAATCTTACTGCAGCAACTATTATTTCTTCTATTTTTTAAATTGATTAAACAAATTATTTGCAGTTTTCTACAAAAAATATCGAAACATATACACTACAGCCTCCACAAATAAAATACTGCGGAAAGTAAATGCAATGAAAAATACTAGCACACATATAACCACAATGACAGTTATTTTTGGACAATCGTCCCCTGAAAAACCCAATGTGGGAAAACCGGTGCAGCAGATGAGGGTTTAGCAATAATTCATGTACAAGATCCCGGATAGCAAAATAGAAGAAGAAACACTGAGAGAAATTTATTGATGAATTTCTCACACTCCACAATGTTTTTCTGACCCCAAAGAGGACCTTCTGCCCTTACGTTGGCCTCACTGCGTCACCCTCTGCGCAGTGCCTGTGTCACTCCTATGTGCTGGTGATCTGCGTCCCTCCTTTGTGTTGCCCCTTCCAGACTTCCCTTGCACTCTCGGATTAATGTTTATCCCTCTCTCTCCCACCTACAACTCACCTTTTGATTCGATTTTCACTTGCCAAACTTCAGCCACTAAGAAAATCGATCTTCTTGGGCAACTGAGTATCTGCACTGGTGTATTCTCCAACTACCCATTGAGTTCCTTATAATCTCTCGTTGAGGTATCAACGACCACGATTAAAACATAATCGATGGCTAAGATTAGCTTGGAATCGATCCTCGTCTTTATCTAGAAGATTCTCACCAGATTTAATTAATACACTTTAATTAATCACATTTCCTAAGTTTAGACTTAGGAATACATTAAAAATGAATATAAATCATCTCCAGGTGGAATTTTCCCAAACGATTGATGGGTCTTGGAGAATGCATGTGTCGTAGTCTCTCTGCAAAATCTCGAGGCTAGAGCACACTCGATGCTACAAATATCAACACTCCCTCTTAGCGAGGGATGTGCTCTAGTAATGCAACCCACTGAAGTATCACTCTCAGGAATTCTCATTCTCAGTTGCTGAGCAGCAGTGTTGAGGAGCTGATCTACTAACTCTAGCAAGGAGTGTGTAGGCCAACCTAGTAGCTACGCAGAGGAGAAAGAGGGAGCAGTTTGACATTATTCAGTCGAAAAAGATGGAAACAATTATAGGTTGAGATCAAGATCGGTTGGATGGTGCCTCCAACTATGTGATCTGGCATGCAAGGATCATGTGTTCGTTAGATGAGCATGATCTCAAGGCCTTTATCGAGAATGTGGTAGTTGTCCCCATGGATGTGTTGAAAGCCTACAAGAAGAATATGGTGAAGGCTAAGCGTTTGATCCTCGACAGAGAGAGGGATCATGTAGTATGTCACATTGCCGGCAAAAGGATTGCCAAGGAGATTTGGGATGCCTTAGCGACATTGTATCAAGGATCTTCCGAGCAACGAAAGATGTACTTGCAAGAGAAGATGTGATCTATGAGGATGCAGAAGGGAGAATGCATTGATCCATTCCTTGCAAAGCTTCAGGAAACCAAAGATCAATTAGCAGATGTCAGATCAGCACCTCAGGCCACCGAGATGGTCAGATTGGCCCTGAACTCTTTATCTGATGAATGACAAGTCTTTGTCCAGAGCATCCTGGGCATAAAAAGGTTGCCTGATTGGTAACAGATGTGGGCCGCTCTTCAGCAGAAAGAGATGAGGCAAGATATGATCAATCAAGTGCAAACTCGATGGCAGTAGCAGCAGTGGGTCAAAGCCCAAGGAGAAGGAAGAGAATGCAACCCTTGCATCTAAGGGGCAGTAGGAGCAACAGAGGCGGAAAAAGGACGTCTCAAAGATCAAGTTTTTCTGGTGTGGTGACATGAGTCACTATGCTACTCAGTGTTCTCTCAAGAAGAAGGAAAAGGACGAGAAACATTATCCGCAAGCTGTAACTGCAAGGATCGAGGAGGAGGAGGAGTTTGCCATGATTTCCCACATATATCCAGTGGAGAACTGGGGTGATCTAGACCTGTAGTTCGAAAAAACTACAGGTGGGCAGGATTCTTGAGAATTCCACCTCATGGATCAATATCTTGCTACGATAGCTCAAAGAATCAGTGGCAAGATGGACCAGTCTCAGTTGGTGCAGAGGAGTGTTGGAGTGACAACACATTGGCTAGAGTCTGAGTAGCACAAAGCAGGTTGGAAGCAGTGCAGGAAGGCACAACGCAAAATCAACAGTAGCACAACAACTTTAGAGGATCAACGCAGAGACTAGCAGCAATCAGATCTTCAGTATCAGATGCATCATGTTGAACACTTAGTTCAGTAATTTTGGATTTTTTTCTGCTGCAGCAACAACAACAGAGTTGCAGTGTAGATGCAGCTGGTAGCAATATGCAGGGTTAGCAGTAACATAGATGCAGCAGCGCAGTAGTTGGTGGAAAGCAGTGTCAGGCATCAGCAGCGCAGAGGGAGATGTTACAGAGTTAGTGTAGTGCTTCAGTAGGTATTACTAGAGCACATTCTTCGCTAAGAGGGAGTGTTGATTTCTAGTAGCATCAGATGTGCTCTCAGTCTCAAATTTTGTAGGGAAGCTTGGACACATGTATTCCAAAATACCCAGAAATAATTTTGGGAAATTCCACCTAGATAGGGTTTTATTAAAATAATTAACTATTTTTAATCGAAAAGTCTAAACTTAGGGAATTAAAATAATTGAAGTATATTAATAGAACTGGGTCTGAAACTTATAGAAAAAGACGTAGATCGAGTCAATATGATCTAAGCCATTGATTATGTTTTAATCTGGGTCGTTGGTTATCCATAGAGAAAATTATAAGGACTTCGATGGGCATTTGGAAAACACACCGAGTGAGTCTAGAGATCGAATTTCTCAAGTGAACAGCACAGAGCAATCGAAGGATTTGATCGAGTTGATTCGATTGAAGTGAGGGGCAGTGATAGTTCCGGTTGGAAGATCTTTTCCTAAGCCGAGAATACTTTACAGAGAAGGAAGAGAGGAGGACACAAAAGAGGAAACACAGTGCCACCTAAGTCACCTGATATGGGGATTCGGGATTCGCTAGATACAGGGATTCGAGAATCGGATTCAGGATACGGTGACCCTCGGAACAGGACACTTCCGGGATACGATACATTATATGTTATTTTACTAAAAATATAGATATATATATATATATATATATATATATATATATATATATATATATATATATATATATTAAAAATTAGATATTTTTTACACAAATTCATACAAATTCATTGATTCAAGCATAGTTTTAAGATCTTAGATACTCATACATGATACATTGAAATTTGATACATTGATACATCATACAATTGTCAAATTTACTCAGAAAGACAAGATAGTAAGATACTATAGTTTTCTCGTTAAGTCATCAAAATCAAAATGTGTTACATAAGTACACTGCCAATGGCAAATAGAAATAGATACTCGAATCTCTTTGAAAAAGCTCCCTTTCTCCTTGTTAACCCTTTCTTCTTACAACCTATATAGCCTGTTGCTTTGAGCTCCAATTTGTATCACCTTCTTCCAGTTGGGATGCTTCACATATGCCTTCTTTCCCACGAAGTATACATCGTAACCCTTGTCCTGTAACTGGGACACTGAAATTAGGTTCATACCCAATCCTAGCACATGCAGAACATTAGTGGTGCTAGTGTTGGTTATTGCTTCTGTCTGAAAATCTATGGTGCCTCTCCCTCCTAGAGTACACTTAGTTTTGTTACCCATAGCGATCAGGAAGTCCATCTGTTCTACTTCATAGCTAGAGAAATATTCTCTTACTCTAGTATTGTGAGCTAAAGCTCTGCTATCAATATACCAGATACCCACTGATGTCAAACTTGATAGACACGCAAACTCATCGTCCAACCTGGAAGATAATTCTAAGGCTTCTTGACTATCCATAAATTTTCGGTGCTATTTATCCTTCCCAATGTTGATTTCTCAACTGCAAACTGTTGCGTCCAAGCCAAAAATCAGTTATGAATGGAAAACTGTTGCGCTGCTCCCTCTGCCTCTGACAAATCTCGATCTGGAAAATGTTATTCTCTGTCATCTCACTCAGAGAAATAATTTTCCCGAACATTTGCCTTCCTGACTATGGATTGCGCAACTCGTCTGGGGTTTTGAATGGTTGCCTACGCATTGCTTTCAAAATCCCTCTTCTGTCTACAACTGACCTCGTCCTGCTTTAACTAAGCTCTGATACCATGTGGAGATTCGATATCTCGAATCTTACTGCAACAACTGATATTAATTTCTTCTATTTGTTAAATTGATCAAACAAATTATTTGCAGTTTTCTACAGAAAATATCAGAACATATACAATGCAGCCTTCACAAATAAAATACTGTGGAAAGTAAATGCAAGGAAAAATACTAGCACACATATAACCACGATGACAATTATTTTTGGACAATCGTCCTCGGAAAAACCCAATGTGGGAAAATCAGTGCAGCAGATAAGGGTTTCTTTATTAATCTTCAACAATAATTCATGTACAAGATACCAGATAGCAAAATAGAAGAAGAAACACTGAGAGAAATTTACTGATGAATTTCTCACACTCCATAGCATTTTTTTGTCCCTGAAGAGGACCTTTTGCCCTTACGCTGGTCTCACCGTGTCACTCCTCTACGCTGGTGATTTGCGTCCCTCCTCTACGCTTCCCCTTCTAGACTTCCCTTGCACTCTCCGACTATTGTTGACCCCTCTCTCTCCCACCTGCAACTCACCCTCTGATTCGATTTTCTCTTGCCGAACTTCAGCCACTAAGAAAATCGATCTGCTTGGGCAACTTAGTACCTCCACTGGTGTGTTCTCCAAGTGCCCATCGAGTTCATTCTTATAATCTCTTGTTGAGATATCAACGGCCACGATTAAAACATAATCGATGGCTAAGATTAGCTTGGACACGATCCTCGTCTTTATCTAGAACATTCTCACCTGATTTAAATAATACACTGTAATTAATCACATTTCCTAACTTTAGACTTAAGAATACGTTAAAAATGATTAATTATTTTAATTAAATCATCTCCAGGTGAAATTTTCCGAAACGATTTCTGGGTCTTGGAGAAGGCATGTGTCTTAGCCTCTCCACAAAATCTCGAGGCTAGAGCACATCAGATGCTACAAAAATTAACACTCACTCTTAGCGAGGAATGTGCTCTGGTAATGCAACCCACTGAAGCATCACTCTGTTTCTGCACCATCTCCTGTTGCGCTGCTGATGTCTGGCCCCTTTGCCCACCAACTACTACGCAACTCTGATTCTGTGATGCATCTATGCTGTCGCTGACTGTGCATATTGCTGCGAACTACTGCATCTGCACTGCAGCTCCCTCTCATCTATTGTTGCTACTATTGAGAATCGATCTTTTTCTGCTACTGAAACGGGTTCTCTATCATACCCATCTATTCCCTAAACTGGATGAACTTAGCTCTCCCTAAAGCTTTCATGAGTACGTCAGCTACCTAATCTCCTATGGGAACATACTACAACTGGACTGCCCCACGCTGAACACAATCTCTAATGAAATGACATCTAATATTAATGTGTTTCAACCTATTATGATATACTAGATTCTCAGAGAGCTTAATACAGCGCTGATTATCATAGTAAACATTGGTCGCTATCATCCTCTTCTTGAACAAACTCACTAGCAATTTCCTAAGCCAAATCGCTTCGCACGTAGTTGTGCTGGCTGCCATGTATTCAGCTTCTGCTGAACTCAGTGCTACTAACTTTTGCTTCCTACTACACCAAGAGATCATTCCTGATCCAACGCTGAAGCAGTACACGGAGGTACTTTTCCAATTCACTGAACTAACTGCCCAATTTGCATTTGTGAATCCGTTCAATCTGATGTCATCTACTTGAGTATATTTCGTCCCATATCCGTCTGTCCCACGCACATATCTAAGAATGTGCTTAGCTGATGCTCAATGTACCCTTTTCGATTCCACCATGAATTGACTAAGGGTGTTGACAACGTAACAGATGTCTGGCCTAACGTTCACCAGATACATGAGTGACCCAATGAGCTGTCTGTACAAGGTGGGGTCGACTTCCTTTTCTCTTGATGCATCTATTTTCTTCCAATTGGTGATCATGGGAGTTTCCATGGGTCATCAATCCTACATTCTGAATCTCTTCAGAATCTTTGTAGCATATTTCCCTTGTCCAAGGAATATTTCCCCACACTTCTGCCATACCTCCACTCCTAGAAAATAATTCATCAACCCCATATCGTTCATGTCAAATTCTACTTCAAGGTTTCTTTTGCAATCCTTTATTAGCCCTGATGATCCTATTAAAAATAGATCATCCACATACAAAACTAGATTGAGAGGCTCATTCTCCATCATTAGATAATAGAGATTGGGATCTACATCACTCTTCATGAATCCCAACTACTGCAAATAACTATCAATTCGACCATACCATGCTCTGGGTGCCTGCTTGAGCCCGTATAGGGCTTTCTTTAACTTGCATACATGAGTGCGTTTCTCATGTGTCTCAAAGCCTTCAGTATGCTCGATATACACCTATTCTTCTATCACCCCGTTAAATAATGTTGTCTTGACTCTTGACGTCCATTTGGTGAATCTCCCATCCCATCTGAGCTACTAGGGATATAATGGATCTGATAGAGGTATATCTGGAAACTAGGGCGAAGGTCTCCTCATAGTCTATCCCTTCGTTTTGAGCATAACCCTTTGCCACAAATCTAGCCTTGTACTTCTCTACACTGCCATTTGCAGCGTACTTGATCTTGTCGATCCATCATGATCCTAAAGTTGATCTATCCTCTAGTCTAGGCACTACTTCCCAAACATCATTAGTCATGATAGAACTATACTCTTCTACCATGGCATCCACCCACACCTGATGTTGTATGACTTCCTGAAAACTGGAGGGTTCTTCAACCTGAGCTACCAAGGCTTGGTATTTGTCAAGCTCTCTATGCTGCCTTTCTTCGATTCTAGGAGCTCCAACAAACTCCTCTGCCTCCCTCAAGGTCTGACGTACTTCCCTACTGGTCCTACCACTGGTGGTGGGAGGCTCAATCAGTTCCTCCTCCTGTAACTTCTTTTCCGTCTGCTGAGAACTGCCTGGATCTCCTACTCCTAAGGAAATACTAGTACTGGTCACTGTACACGATCCCTATGACTATTCTCCTGCTTGTCCTACCTGTTGTCCCTGCTATTGTTGGACTAATGGAGCATCTGCTAACCGATCACATACACGCATCTCTCGAGATTTTTTGAAAGCTCTATCTTCCATGAACTTTGCATCTCGCCTTACTACAATCTTCCTGCTACTAGGAATGTAGATCCTGTATGCCTTTGAGGTCTCGCTATACCCTACGAGGTACCCCTTATCTGCAATTTGATCCAACTTACTATGCTTCTCGTTTGGAATGTGGCGATAAGCTACACTCCCAAATATCCTTAGATGACTTATCTCCGGTTCCTTACCTGTGAAGGCCCCTTCTGGCGTTTTCTTCCCCAATGTTCTATGAGTTATGTTTTGAATGTACACTATTGTGTTCCATGTCTCAGCCCATAAGAATCTAGCCAAATCCTAGTCATATAACATAGCCTTTGTTGCCCCGACTATTATTCTTTCTTTCGCTCCACTACTCCATCCTGTTGTGGATTATATGGAGTTGTCCACTCTCTTTTGATGCCCTCCCTTGCGCAAAAGTCTGTGAATTCTTTATATGTATATTCTCCACCATTATCTGAATGCGGTACCTTGATATTTTTCCCTGTCATGTTCTCTACGAGATCCTTGAACTCTCTGAACCGATCAAAGACCTCATCCTTGGTCTTTAAGAAATAGATCCAGGTTTTCCAGGAGTGATCATCAATAAAGCTGACGAAATACTCGCCACTGCTAAGAGCTCTGGTGGACATTGCAACACAAATATCTGTGTATCAATACCAACACGCTATTGGTTCTGCTGTCACTTTTGGGAAATGTTGCTTTTGCATACTTTCCAAATATGCATCCTTGGCATACATCATAGTGCTCGATGTTGAGAACTGGAACTACTGTTACAGTCTCTCTGAGCATCCTGATTCCTAAGTGCTCCATGGTGCAAGTGTCCCATCCTCCTGTGCCATAATTCATTCAGCTCCTTCCCACTGCTGTTATCACTGCCTATCAGTGCCATTGGAGATAGATCTGCGACCTATATAGCCTGTTGCTTCGAGCTCCAATCTGTCTCACTTTCTTCCAGTTGGGATGCTTGACATATACATTCTTTCCCACGAGGTATACATCGTACCCCTTGTCCTACAACTCGGACACTGAAATTAGGTTCATACCCAATCCTGGCACATGCAGTACATTAGTGGCACTAGTGTTGGTTCCTGCTTCTGTCTGAAAATCGATGGTGCCTCTACCTACTGGAGTACACTTAGTTCTGTCACCCATTGTGATTGGGAAGTCCATTTGTTCTTCTTGATAGCTAGAGTAATATTCTCTTACTCCAGTCATGTGAGTTGAAGCTCCGCTATCAATATACTAGATACCAGCTGATGTTGAACCTGATAGACACGCAAACTCATCTTCCAACCTAGAAGATAATTCTGAGGCTTCTTGATTATCCATAATTTTTCTGTGCTATTTCTCCTTCCTAATGTTGATTTCTCAGTTGCAAACTGCTGCGTCCAATCCAAAAATCAGTTATGCATGGAAAATGGTTGTGTTGCTCCCTCTGCCTCTGACAAATCTCAATTCGGAAAATGTTATTCTCTGTTGTCTCACTTAGAGAAATAATATTCCCGAAAATTTTCCTTCTTGGCTATGGACTGCGCAACTCGTCTGGGGTTTCGAACTACCGTCTATGCAGTGCTTTCAAAATCCCTCTTCTATCAACAACTGATCTCTTCCTGCTTTAATTGAGCTCTGATACCACGTGGAGATTCAATATCTCGAATCTTACTGGAACAACTGATATTATTTATTTTATTTGTTAAATTGATTAAACAAATTATTTGTCGTTTTCTATGGCAAATATTGAAACATATACACTACAACCTTACAAATAAAATACTGCGGAAAGTAAATGCAAGGAAAAATACTAGCATACATATACCACAATGACAGTTATTTTTGGACAATCGTCCCTGGAAAAACCCAATGTGGGAAAAATGGTGCGGCAGATGAGGGTTTCTTTATTAATCTTCAACAATAATTCATGTACAAGATACTAGCTATGTCACAGGGTTCGCCGAATTTGAAGCTTAAGGTTCGAAATTCAGCGAACCCAAAAACAAAATTTCAAATTCGTTTAGGTTCGACGAACTCCATAGTTGAACCTCAAATCCGAACCTCAACGAATTCGAACTGCAACAAATTCGAACCCGAAGGCGAACCTAAAGACGAACCTGAAGCCGAATTTTATAACTTTTTTTTTAAATTTGGGGTTTGAGGTTAGAGTTCGAATAGTTTTTGTTAGTTGTTTTAAGGTTTATGAAAAAAACCATGGGAAGCACATGGTTTTCTCTTGCTCTGATTCCCACCAATTAGTTTCTTGCAGTGACCGCTAGTTTGTCTTTATTTACCATGGTTGTCGATAGATTTTCACAAGCCAACTTCAATCTAAGTGTACTCACTCAATTGTGCTCATTGTTGTATTCTTTGCAATTTCCTGAATTCAATTTCTAGACATTGCTTGTCCCTGCCTCCTGGAGCATGAAGCGAATAGTGGTTGTGATTTGTGACTCAGAGGTGCTCACTGCTATACATATAACTTTATTGATTGATTTTGATTTTTTATTATTTTATGTCATATATACATATATATATAGTCGAACTTCATGCCGAACCTCATCGGAAAATTCGAATTCAAATCGAACTTAATCAATGTCGAACTCAAATTCGAACCTGAACCTTGTCACTTAGGACATCGGATAGCAAAATAGAAGAAACACTCAGAGAAATTTACTGATCAATTTATCACACTCCACAACGTTTTTTTTACCTCGAAGAGAACCTTCTGCCCTTACGCTAGCTGCACTGTGTTACCCTCTGTGCAGTGCCTGTGTCACTCCTTTTCGCTGGTGATTTGCGTCCCTCTGCATTGCCCCTTCCAAACTTCCCTTGCACTCTCGGACTATTGTCGATCCCTCTCTCCCACTTGCAACTCACCCTCTGATTCGATTTTCTCTTGTGGAACTTCAACCACTGAAAAAATCGATCTCCTTGGCAACTGAGTATCTGCAATGGTGTGTTCTCCAAGTGTCCATCGAGTTCTTTCTTATAATCTCTCATTGAGGTATCAACTGCCACAATTAAAACATAATCAATGGCTAAGGTTAGCTTGGACTCGATCCTCGTCTTTATCTAGAAGATTCTCACCAGATTTAATTAATATACTTTAATTAATCACATTTCCTAAGTTTAGACATAGGAATACATTAAAAAAGTTTAATTATTTTAATTAAATCATCTCTAGGTGGAATTTTCCCAAACGATTTCTGGGTCTTGGAGAATGCATGTGTCTTAGCCTCTCTGCAAAATCTCGAGGCTAGAGCATGTTGATTTGGGGTAGCATCGAATGTGCTCTAAGTTTCAAATTTTGTGAAGAGACTTAGATACATGTATTCCAGATAACCTAGAAATCGTTTGGAGAAATTCCACCCGGACACAGCTTTATTTAATAAATTAATTATTTTTAATGAGACCCTAAGTCTAAACTTAGGAAATTAAAATAATTAATTGGTATTAATCTAAACTGTGGGTGTAACTTCTAGAAGAAGACGAGGATTAAGCAAAAATGAAATTAGCCATTAATTAGCTTCTAATTTGGGCTGTTGAATGTCAACGAGAAGATTATTTAAGGAAGGTTTGGGGGCCATTTGGAAACACACAGAGAGTTGATTAGCAGAACGAATAGCTGAAGCTAGAGCAACATAGTGATTTTGTAGTGATCACACAGAGAGGGGCAGAAACAATTTTTGGTCGGGGGATTTTCTCCAGAGCCAAGAATATGCAGCAGAGAAGCAGAGAGATACAGAGAGGAGGCAGTGCAGTGCCCAGTGAGGGTGGCGCAGGGCCACGAAGGCCACATGCAGAGCATCGTAGTCCTTTACGAGCAAAGGTCCGAGTTTTAGCTGGGAGATCGAAGTTCTTAGCCGGGAGGGTTGGAATTGAAGTTCTTGAGAGCTGAACGATTTGATAGAGGAGGAAACGCAGTTTGCCAGAGGCAGTGATGTAGGCCCACGCAGTGACTTCACAGGGGCAGCACAGAGGGTGCGGGGAGATCATTGTTTCAGCTACCGGATCAACCGGGACTTGTAGCTTAGAGTGAGGTAATCTTACTAATTTCTTCTGCCGAGGGATATTCTCTGTACTGGATAGCCAGCAAGGCATCCAGAGATTGTACTCAGAAAACTACTGCTTTATAATAAAACCCTCAAATCTGTTGCATCGGTTTTCCCGCATCGAGTTTTTCCGGGGACGTTTCTCCAAAAACAACAGTGTCCTGTGTGCTTTTTGCTCAGTTTCTTGTTTCAGCATATTGAATTAATTAAGTGAAGGTTGTAGTAGTAATTTGCTTCAATATTTACAGTAGAACACCGTAAATAACTTGTTCATTTAATAACAAGTAGATGAAGAGGTTGCAATTGGATTCCAAACTTGGAATTTTCACATGGTATCAAAGCGTTGCAGGTGAAACAAGAAGAGTAGAGCCAGCGTCGGGCAGGAGGTCGAATAGCTGCAGGAGGCAGCAGTTCGAATCCCTAGAGGGATTGCGCAGTCTAGGCCAAGGGGGCTAGATTTTCGAGGAAAGTCTCTCTCTGAGTGAGTCGACAGAGAGGAAGGGCTTCCAAATCGAAGTTCTTTCGTGCCAGATGGAGCAGCGCAAAGCCTTAGCGTTGAAGAAAGTGTTGGTGGAACGCATTTTTCTGCAAGTAGTTCTTGTTGGGAAAAAAGCCGCCAGAAGAAAGAGAAGAAGCACAATGAGGGAATTTTTCCTCAGTAGACTTCTCGTTGAGAAGTTTGTTTTCTTATTGGTTAGGCATCAACAGTAAGAAGAAGAGAGGGGCAATTTGACTTCAGACAACAGAGATGGCAGCTCACGGGCTTCGAGATCAAGATCAGTTGGAGGGAGCCTCCAGCTATGTGATCTAGAAGGCGTGAATTTCATGCCTTCTAGATGAATACGATCTCAAGGCTTTTGTGGAGAGTACATAGTTGTGCCTGCAGATCTAGATCAGCTGAAGAAGTAGAAAGCTGAGATGGCGAAGGCTAAGAGGCTGCTCCTAGATGTGAAAATTTCTGAATGTTACATTATTAGAAATCTACTGTTAGATCTGGTTATACTTCTACTTAAACAAGTTATTAATGCTAAAATCTTCAGATTAGCATTGAAGTAAACACATAACAGACTTTCACCGATTCAAATCTAAAACATAAAAGTACATGCACACAGACAAAGTGACACAAGATTTTCAGGACAATTGTCCCTGGAAAAACCCAATGCAGGAAAACCAGTCTTCTAGCTGTTGGAGGGTTTATATTATTAAGTATTTTTCTGAATACAACAAATCTGGGTACCTTACTAGTTAACCTGACAGAGAAAAATCTAGATCTGTAGCTAACCTGCTGTGCTGAGACCAAAACTCTGACTGATCCACACCCTCAAAAGGGATTTACAAGACTGAGCCAAATTTTGGCCCTAGAAACCCCAGCGCTGCCCCTGAAGCTCCTGCGTCAGCCCTGTCAGCCTCTGTGTACCCCTGCGCTGGCCTGGAGAGGGCTGCGTAACCCCAGAATGGGTGACGCAGAGCCTACACTGCGCTAGAAGGGTCTCTGCGTAACCCTGGAGGGTCCCCTGCTGCCCAATGCTGCCCTTCCAAGGCCTGCGTAGCTAAAGCTGCCCTCTACACTGTGCAACTGCTGCGTAACTGTTGTTGTTGCCTCTGCTTCTCTGCGCTGCCTCTAGTTGATGCTCTATGCCTCTCGCTGATTCTTGGCACTGGGATCAGACTGTCCCCTTTTACCAAAACTACCCCTCGTTGCAGTTGAAACACTTCTGGAAATTCTTAGCAAACCACACCCTAGAATGCCAGGTTAGTTTCAGTGCTCTGCCTCCGTGTGTGTGTTCTCCAACTGACCCCAAGCCTTTCCTTTACACTGTCTTGTTGGGAAACCAAAAGCCATGATCAGATCTTGAATTGATGGCTAAGATTAAAAGAAAGTTTGATCTGTGTGACTTAAGTCAATTCCATCACATGTTTTAATTAATTACCTTTAATATTTTAATTTTCCTAAGTTAGACTTAGGATCCTTAATTAAAAATATTAATTAATTAATTATTTCTCAAACTAGATGGAATTTCCCAAATCCTTTTCTGGGTCTTGGAGATCTGATGTACTCTAGTCCCTCCACAAAGTTTGGGCACTAGAGCGCACATCCAATGCTACCAAAACACTCAAAATCTCAAAACTCCCTCCTAGCGAGGAATGTGCTTTAGTACAACTCTGCTTCACCCTGAAGCTCTGCACTGATCCATGGTATGGGTCTCTGCATTGATGTTGGACCTATTGCCCTTCATCACTATGTTGCTGCTGCCATTTTGTACTGCTGCTCCTAACACTTTCATCGCTATTGCCACATCTACACTGCAGCTCCCTCTCAACTTACTGCATCATGTTGCCAACTGCTGCACTGCATCTTCAGTTGCTGAGAGAAGCAACTGAAACTCCTGCCCAATTTTTGACAGACAAGTCAGTTGGGCTGCATCCTCGTCACTGAAGCTCCATCGGCTGCTGATCTGTGCTGGATCTGGAGAATGATGCACAGCTATAGCTTTGCACTGCGTAAGCAGACTCCCTCTGCACTGCTGAAGTCACATCAGCCCTTGTGCTGAAATCTCCCACGCTGCTATTGCGCTGTGCTGTCCTCCTAAAGCCTGTATGCTGTTGCAGCTCTGCTCTGCGTTGTTGAAGTCACATCAGCCACTACGTTGTTGCTGCATCTGCACTGCGCTGCTTCATTCAGCCTTCAGCTCCACCTCTGCTTCATCCGCGATTCTCTGCACCAACTGCTCTGCTTGTCTCGCTATTGTCTTAAGGCTCTCGGAGCTTTGATGTGATCCAAGAGATGAGTTGCTCAAGGATCCCACCTTCACTCTGTAGCTACTCTACAGATCCATGTCGCCCCACTTCCGTGGTTCATGAGTGCTCATGGCTACGTCATCTTTTGACCCATCATCCGTCACAACAGCCTTGGAAGTAGAAGCTTCCTTGTCCTTCTTCTTCTGAGGACAATTGTGGGCGAAATGTCGTAGTTCGCTGCACTAGAAACACTTGATCTTGGATAGATCACACTTCTTCTTCCTTTGCTGCCTCTTTGATGCCAAGGCCGCATCTGCTTCCTCTTCCTTCTTCACCTTACTTAACCTCGTGCTATACTGCCTCTTAGTGAATCGACGAAGTTCTTCTTGACAAAGGAGTGCCCAGATATTGTCCCAGAGGGGAAGGTCCGCTCTGTCCAAGACATTTTGGAGAAAGGTTTCCCACTCTTCTGTGACCCATTGAGTGCAGTCCTTACCAATACATCATCCTCCACCTTTTCTCCCATGGCAGACAACTGATCTCTGATCGCCTAATCTAAAAAGGAAGGGCTCTATTTCTTCTCCCTTGGTCATCATAAATGACCGCAGTTGATTCTCCAGAAGCATTCTCCTCTGGACGAACTTCCCTTCATATAGGGCTGTTAAGGCTTTCCACATCTCATGAGGCGTTTTCTTTTCGGCTATGTGTGGAACTATATGATCCTTAATCCCATCGATTATGAAACATTTGGCATGTGCCGCAGCTTCCTCATGCTTCTTCAAGAAATCTGCAGCGATCGGCATGGCCATAACTTTTTCTGCATGGTCTCTTAAACCGTATGCAAAGTTGGACAGGCCGTCCAACCTATCCTGAGCATGTAGTCCGTGAGGTGCCATCTACTCAACAAATCTGTTGGAACTCCTCCTCTCTATGCTAGAGATTTGGATCTAGGGTCCTTGGTGAAACAGGTACCCTCTTCTCCCTCTGAGAACTGACCTCCTCTCTTGGAAGTCCACCAAATCAATCAACGAAACAACTCTCTTCGATCCTCACATCGATCTGCAAATTTATTTGGCTAGAAACCCTTGGAGAAGTTAATCTCCTCCGGCTATTTGTCACCTAGTGCTTAGGCTAAATTCTGAATCTTCAGAAATTTAACCCCACCAACAACTTCTGAAGTTCTGCGACTCTGCTTCTAGCACTTCCGAATTAGCATGGCTTCAGCTCTGCGTCATCATCGCTGGCATCTGCGTGAGCGGACAGTCCCAAAGTTGTCTCTGTGTTGCCTCTGCGCAGTAAGTACATGGGCCTGCGTGGAGACAGCGTAAGATTGTGTCACTCTGACCTCAGCGTGGCCGTGCTCGCTCTAAAACTGTGTTGTCCCTTCAGATCTGGCTTTCTGCAACTGCTGTTGCTCCCTTTGGTACTTTCTGCAGCAAGGATTCTTCAGTCTTCTACTGATGACCTTGCTAGATCTACAATCGCTCTGATACCATGTGAAAATTTCTGAATGTTACTTTATGCAGAAATCTACTGTTAGATATGGTTAAACTTCTCCTACTTAAACAACTTATTGATGCTGAAATATTCAGACTAACATCGAAGTAAACACATAACAGGCTTTCACCGATTCAGATCTAACACAGAAAAGTACATGCACACAGACAAAGTGACACACAAGATTTTCTGGACAACTGTCCTAGAAAAACCCAATGCGGGAAAACCGGTCTTCTGGTTGCTAGAGGGTTTATATTATTAAGTAGTTTTTTGAATACAGCAAATCTGGGCACCTTATTGGTTAACCTGACAGAGAAAAAAATAGATCTGTAGCTAACTTGCTGTTCTGAGACCAAAACGTTGACTGATCCACACCCTCAAATGGAATTTACAAGACTCAGCCAAATTCAAGCCCTAGAAATCCCAGTGCTGCCCCTGAAGCTCCTGCGTCAACCCTGTCAACCTTTGCACTATCTTGGAGAGGGCTGTGTAACCCCAAAATGGGTGACGTAGACCCTATGTTGCCCTAGAAGGGTCTTTGAGTAACCCTGGAGGGTCCCCTGTTGCCCAGCATTGCCCTTTCAGGGCTTGCATAACACCTGCGTAGCTGAAACTACCCTCTCCGTTGAGTAGCTGCTGCGTAACTGTTGCTGCTCCTCTACTTCTGTGCCCTGCCTTTGGTTGCTGCTCTTTGCCTCTTGTTGATTCTTACCACTGGGATCAAACCATCCCCTTTGCCAAAACTACCCCTCGCTGCAGCTGAAACACTTTTGGAAATTCTTAGCAACCCACGCCCTAGAATTCCAGCGTAGTTTCAATGCTCTGCCTCCGTGTGTGTGTTCTCCAATTGACCCCAAGCCTTTCCTTTATACTTTCTCGTTGGGAAACCAACTGTTGAGATTTTGTGTAGTTGGTGTAGCATCGAGTGTGCTCTAGCCCTAAAATCTTGTGGAGGGGCTAAGACACACTTGAACTCCAAAACCCAGAAAGTGATTTGTGAAATTTCAACTGGTGTTCAAGTTATTCAAATAATTAATTATTTTAATGGATTTCCTAAGTCTAAACTAAGGAAAATTAAATAATTAAAGTGAATTAATTAACACACGCTGAAATGTTCTAAAAGACACGAATTGAGCAGTCTTTTAGTATCAGTCGTTGATGAGCGTTTTAATCTCAGTCGTTGATGAAATCAATGAAAAATTATAAGAGAAAGGCTTGAGGGTCAGTTGGAGACACACACACACAGAGGCAAAGCTGAGAGACTGATATGGAATTCTAGGGCAGGGTTTGCTAAGAATTTTCGGAGGAGTTTTCTGCAGCGAGGGGTAATATTGGTTGAGGGGATGATCTGATCCCAGAGCCAAGAGTCAGCAAGAGGCAGAGGAGCAGCAAACAAGAACAACGCAAAAGAGCAGAGAGTAGCAGCAGCAGCTGCGCAGCCGCTACGTAGGTGCTACGCAGGCCAAGGAAAGGGCAGCGCTGCAGCTCCAGAGGGTTTCAGAATTACGTAGAGGGTCTCCAGGGCCAGCATAAGGCCTGCGTCACCCACTCTGGGGTTACGCAGTCCCTCTCTGGGCAGCGCAGTGGCACATAGAGCCTAACAGGGCTGACGCTGAGGCTTCAGAGGTAGCGCTAGGGTGTCTAGGGCCAGATCCGGGTTGAGTCTTGTAAATCCCGTTTGAGGGTGTGGATTAGTCAGATATTTGGCTTTAGAACAGTAGGTTAGTTGCAGATTTCTTTTATTCTCTGTCGGGTTTTCCAAATCTGGAACCCAGATTTGTTGTACTCATAATCTAATTGATAAAATGAACCCTCATATTTGTTGCACCAATTTTCCCGCTTTGGGATTTTCTGGGGACTTAAGTCCAAAAATCAGTGTGTCTCTTTGTTTGAATGAGCGTAGTATTCAGTAACCGATCTGCATGTGTAGGCTATTAGTTGTGTTTACTTTGGTATTTTCTGAATCTAATTTCTAAAGATAACTTGTATAATTTAATCAAGTAGGAGAAGTAAACCATCATACTGCTGTAGAATTCTCACATGGCATCAGAGAGATAACAGATCAAGCTGAATCTCCAACAAATCTACTGAAGAATATTTTTTCTACAGGATAGCAGCAGAAGCAGTAGAGATCCAGAAGGGGCAGCTTGCCAACTAGAGGACGTAGATCTAGGAAGGGGCAGCGCTGCAGATTCAGAAGTCCATTAGGCTTACGCAGAGCCTTCCCAGGCCAGCGTAAGGACTGCGTCACCCAGTCTGGGGTTACGCAGTCCACTTCTGAGCAGCGTTGGGCCAGTCAGTGAGACGCAGTCCAGTCATTCTTCTTGTTGCAGAAAAGCTTTGCCAAGATCCGGAAGCAGTGCTTCAGATCTTCAACGGTGCTGGTGTGGTGGAGATTCTGCCGGTGCAGAATTGTGCCTAGCTAAGTCAACAAAGGCGGGAGGAGATAGCTACTCAGCAGATATGAGCCAAACAGATCTGAGATTCGATCAGGAGGGCGATCAGAGAGTTCTGTCCGATTGTTTTTGTGTGGAAGATTTCCAAGAAGGAAATCAATTTTCAGAAGAAGCAGTTACTAGAGGGTTTCTAGTCACCAAGAAACTTAGATCTAGAATTTATGTAGCCACAGAAAGAGGGAGAAGGGTACTGTTTCTAACATATTTGAATTAGATGGCTTCTCATGGGCTGAGAGACAAGGACAGGTTGGACGGTGTGTCCAACTTTGTCATCTGGAGGGCACGAATCCTATCCGACCTAGATGAGTACAACAACAAGAACCATGCAACGAGTGTTCTAGCTATGCCTACAGATCATGATCCTCTAAAGAAATTTAAGGAGAATCAAGTGCGAACTAAGCGTTTGATCATGGACGGAGTGAAGGATCACGTAGTACCACATATTGCCGAGAAGAACACGACAAATGACATGTGGGTCACTCTAGAAGCGATGTATCAAGGGAGCTTTGTCCAACAAAAAATGCTCTTAGAGAATTAGATGAGGCTTTTCCAGATGTAGAAGGGTGAGGAAATAGTTCCTTTCCTTTTCCGACTTTAGACCATCCGAGACCAACTTGTTGGTGTGGGTGCAACTCCAGACGAAGGGCTCTTAGTGAGGACTGCCCTGAATGAAGTCTCCGAGGAATGGGAAACATTTTTCCAGAGTATTCTGGGCAGAGCAGCATTACCATTCTTGGAAGACATGTGGGCTATCCTTTGCCAAGAGGAGATCAGGAGGATCACCAAGAAGCAGAATATTAGTGGTGGGACAGCCAGAGTGAAGAAATAGGAGGAAGATGATGCAGCCCTTGCATCAAAGGAAAGAAAACAGCAAGGGAAGAAGAAGAGGGACCTTTCCAAGGTCTGGTGCTTTAACTGTGGTGAACTAGGACACTTCGCCAGCACTTGTCCAAAGAAGAAGGACAAAGGAGCTTCTGATTCCAAGGCTGTAGTAGCAAAGGATGATGGTTCGGAGGATGATGTAGCCATGAGTGCTCATGTGCCTCGAGAGAAGAGGTGGGGTGACATGGAACTATGGAGCATCTATAGACAGTGGCGGGATCCTTGAGTCAGCCCTACCCTTGGATCACATACGAGCTACGAAAGCCTTAAGACTGTAGCGAGATGAGTCGAGAGATGGTTGCAGAAGGTCACAGTAAAGCAGAGGGGAGTGCTGAGAGCTGAAGAGGAAGCAACACAGTACAGAGGTAGCAACAACGTAGAAGCAGCAGCGCAGAGGCTAATGGGACTTCAACAGCGCAAAGAGGCTGAGCTCACGTAGTGCAGAGCTGTAGTAGTGCAGTGCCTCCATGAGGACAGCGTAAATCAGCAGCCAAGGAGCTTCAGTGATAGATGCAACTTGACTTATCTGTCAAATAGTTGGGCAGGAGTCCTTCAATTGCTTACTTCTCGACAGCTGAGTTGCAGTGCAACGGTTAGCAATGGCAGTGCTATGGGCAACATGATGCAACAATTTGAGAGGGAGCTGCAGTACAGATGTGGCAGTGTCAGTGGCAGTGGCATGGGCAACATTACAGAGAGCAGCGGTGTTGTGGATGGAGGGCAGCAAGCCAAGCATCAGCAACACAGAAACCAACATCAAGATCTTGCAGTGCATGGTGTGGATGTATTGCTAGAGCACACTCCGTGCTAAGAGGAAGTGTTGAGATTTTGTGTAGTTGGTGTAGCATCGGGTGTGCTCTAGCCCTGAAATTTTGTGGAGGGGCTAAGACACACTTGAACTCCAAAACCTAGAAAGTGTTTTGTGAAATTTCAGCTGGTGTTCAAGTTATTCAAATAATTAATTATTTTAATGGATTTCCTAAGTCTAAACTTAGGAAAATTAAATAATTAAAGTGAATTAATCAACACATGTGCTGAAATGTTCTAAAAGACACGGATCAAGCAGTCTTTTAATCTCAACCGTTGATGAGTGTTTTAATCTCGATCGTTGATGGGATCAATGAAAAAGTGTAAGAGAAAGGCTTGAGGGTCAGTTGGAGACACACACACAAAGGCAGAGCTGAGAGACTGATCTGGAATTCTAGGGTAGGGTTTGCTAAAAATTTCCGGAGGAATTTTCTGCAGCGAGGGGTAGTATTGGCTGAGGGGATGATCTGATCCTGGAGCCAAGAGTCAGCAAGAGGCAGAGGAGCAACAAACAAGGACAACGCAGAGGAGCAGAGCGCAACAGCAGCAGCTGCGCCGCCGCTACACAGGTGCTACGTAGGCCAAGGAAAGGGCAGTGTTGCAACTCCAAAGGGTTTCAGAATTACGCAGTGTCTCCAGGGCCAGCGTAAGGCATGCGTCACCCACTCTGGGGTTACGCAGTCCCTCTCTAGGCAGCGCAGTGGCAAACAGAGCCTAGTAGTGTCCTCAGGGGCAGCACTGGGGTGTCTAGGGCCAGATTGGGGCTGAGTCTTGTAAATCCCATTTGAGGGTGTGGATCAATCAGATATTTGGCTTCAAAACAGGCAAGTTAGCTGCAGATTTCTTTTATTCTCTGTCGAGTTTTCCAGATCTGGAACCCAGATTTGTTGTACTCGGAATCTACTTAATAAAATAAACCTTCTTATCTGTTGCACCGGTTTTCTCGCTTTGGGTTTTTCCGGGGACTTATGTCCAAAAATCAGCATGCCACTTTGTTTGAATGAGCGCAGTATTCAGTAAATGATCTGCATGTGGAGGTTGTTAGTTTTGTTTACTTCGGTATTTTTTGAATCTAATTTCTAAAGATAACTTGTATAATTTAATCAAGTAGGAGAAGTAAACCATGATACTGCAGTAGAATTCTCACACCAACGGCCATGATCAGATCTTGAATCGATGGCTAAGATTAAAAGAAATCTTGATTCGTGTGACTTAAGTCAATTCCATCACATGTTTTAATTAATGACCTTTAATATTTTAATTTTTCTAAGTTAAACTTAGGGTTCTTAATTAAAAGTATTAATTAATTAATTATCTCCCAAACTAGAAGGAATTTCCCAAATCCTTTTCTAGGTCTTGGAGATCTGATGTACTCTAGTCCCTCCACAAAGTTTGGGAGCTAGAGCACATTTGATGCTACCCAAACACTCAAAATCTCAACACTAGATGGAGTCAAGGGTCACATAGTGTCACAGATAGCCAACAAGGACATAGCTAGGCAGATGTGGGAAGCCTTAGCAACGTTATACGAAGGATCTTCTAAGCAGCAAAAGATGTACTTAGAGAAGTAACTGCGATAGACACAGATGCAGAAGGGGGAGCGTATCGATCTATTTCTCTCGAGGCTTCAAGAAACTCATGATCAGCTGGCAACCGTGGGATCCACCCCTCAGCTTACTGTGATGGTAAGACTGGCCCTCAACGCAGTCACAGAGGAATGGCAGGTCTTTGTCCAGAGTATTCTGGGCAGAGAAACACTGCCTAGCTAGGAGGAAATGTGGGCTGCTCTTCAACAAGAAGAGCTAAGGAGGGACCTAGTCACGTGTAAACTAGATGGAAATAGCGGTAGTGGGTCGAAGACAAAGGAGGAGGAGAATGCAGCCCTTGCATCCAAAGGACAACAATAGCATCGGAGACGGAAGAAGGACGTCTCGAAGATAAAATGCTTCAGGTGTGGTGAATTTGGTCAATACGCAATGCAATGTCCTCTCAATAAGAAGGACAAGGACGAGAAGCATGATCTGAAGGTTGCGCCCGCAAAAATCGAAGAAGATGAGTAAGCCATGAGCGCCCACGCATCTCCAAAATAGAGATGGGGCGATATTGAACTGTAGTTTGACAAGAACTTTAGTTGGGCAGGATCCTTGAGGAGCCCACCTCTTGGATCACGACCTTGCTATAGGAGCCCAAGATTAGTAGTAGCAGACTGGAGGAGTTTTTGTTGGTGCAAAGGAGTGTTGGAACGATAGATGCAGTAGCTAGAGCACTAAGTCTAAGCAGCGCAGTGCACCGTTAGAGCATTGCAGAGAGGCACAGTGCAGCAGCAGCACAGATGCAACACTTGAGAGGGAGTTGTAGTACGGATGTATTGTTGACAGTCGCAGTGTCAGCAACAGAACAGTTGCAGTAGCAGCGCAGTAGTTGGTGAACGGGATGTCAAACATCAACACGGTAGAGGAAGATGCTTCAGAGTTAGAGCAGTATGCAACAAGGTGTATTGCTAGAGCACATTCCTCGCTAAGAGGGGGTGTTGATTTGGGGTAGCATTGAATGCGCTCTAAGTCTCAAATTTTGTGGAGAGGCTTATACACATGTATTCCAGATAATCCAGAAATCGTTTGGGGAACTTCCACTTGGAGACAGTTTTATTTAATAAATTAATTATTTTTAATGAGACCCTATGTCTAAACTTAGGAAATTAAAATAGTTAATGGGTATTAATCTAAACTATGGGTGTAATTTCTAAAAGAAGACAAGGATCGAGCCAAAAATGATCTTAGCCATTGATTAGCTTCTAATATGGGCCGTTGAATGTCAACGAGAAGATTATTTAAGGAAGGCTTGAGGGCCATTTGGAAACACACCAAGAGTTCATCATTCAGATTGAATTGTTGAAGCTAGAGCAGCGCAGTGATTTCGTATTGATCACACAAAGAGGGGCAGAGACAGTTTTTGGTCGGAGGATCTTCTCCGAAGCCAAGAATACGCAGCAGAGAGGCAGAGAGATACGCAAAGGAGGCACTGCACTGCCCAGTGACATTGACGCAGGGCCACGAAGGCCACACGCAGAGTAGCGCAATCGTTTCTGAGCAGAGGTCTGAGTTCTAGCTGGGAGATCGAAGTTCTAAGCCGAAAGGGTTGGAATCAAAGCTCCTGAGAGTTGAACGATTTGGTAGAGGAGGTGACACAGTCTCCCAAAGGCAGTGACGCAGGCCCACGCAGTGACTACGCAGGGGCAGTGCAAAGGATGTCGAGAGATCGTTGTTTCAGCTGTCAGATCAGTCGGGACTTAAAGTGTAGAGTGAGGTAATCTCACTAATTTTTTCTGTCGAGTGATATTCTCTATACTGGATAGCCAGCAAGTCATCTAGAGATTGTATCCAGAAATAACTGTTGTTTTAATAATGAAACCCTCAGATCTTTTGTATTGGTTTTCTCGCATTGGGTTTTTCCGGGGACATTTTTCCAAAGACAATGGTGTCCTATGTGATGTTTTTCTTTTTGCTCAGCTTCTTGTTTCAGCATATTTAATTAATTAAGTGAAGCCTGCAGTAGTAATTTGTTAAAATTATGCAACTCCGGTCAAATTCCACTTTGAACTACTCACTTGATGGAGATGATGATGGCATTGAGTTCCTCTTTCTCAGAGGACCAAAATCCACCTAAAGATCGCCTCATTTAGATAAGCAGAAGTTGATTTTTGATTTTTCACCCACTCATAGATATTGGATTAGGTCGACTTCACTCATATGGACAGGTCAGCCTCAACATCTAATGGACATCATTGGAAACCCTTTGAAGCATATAAATACTGTTGAGAATTTGGAGGGCTTTCGGTTAATACAAATTCTCTTCTTGATAATTACTTGTGAGCTTGCTTGTGTTGCTTATGTCTTAGTTAATCTTTCATTAAGTCAATTATCAAAATGTACAAGACACAAATGTTAGGCAAGAGAAGCACTTTTTATTGTGGGAAGGTAAATCTTTTTATAGTGGGAAGGTAAATCACAGATTTACCTTCCTTACATCGAAATTCATCATAACCTAGATGTTGTCACAAAATATAGATATACCTTCTAGGTGAACTTCAAGTATACGCAAATATGATTCAAACTCACAGCATAAATGTCATATAAAATGATAACCTTTCAAACTTGAAACTTCATGCAAAACGATATTTTCAAAATCTGCACTGTATATATATCGTGTTTGACTATACATGTGTATTACCCACACTGTGCATTATCTTGTTAGCCGCAGAGGTGTATTATCTTGTTGACCGCACTTACGTATTTGACCGCACATGCATATTATCTTGTTGACAGCACTTGTGTATTACCCGCATATATATTTCTTCCAAACTTTTGAACTAGAAAAAGCTTGACCGTAATCTTTCCAGAATACCCTTCTTTATTTGTTGTTGTCTTAGAATCATTTGCAACTACATGATCACTGTACTCCGTAGGGAAATCCGCACTTCTGCTCTTTCTTCTTTAGAACCAACCGAAAACTTGTATCTTGAATGAACCGCAACAATGAGTATATATATTGGCACACGCTTGGTTATTAAGCCGACCATTCAGATGTCATGTAGGCCGACCACTCAACTTTCATATAGGCCAACTTTAATATAGAACGAAAACTATATTTTCCAGCATTAAGGATGCTAGTCATGAGGGCTATTTATGAGCCATTCTCCCACAAGATCTTTGGAGGTGATACTAGGTACTTCATTGACTCTTAATTATATTTTTACCTAGAAGACAAAACCCTAGATAGACATCAAGAAGAAGTCTATTTAACCTATAATAAAATCTTGCTCATGAAACCCATGAAGCAAGTACAAAATACATTTTATTATCTTTGTCTTCTTCTTTACATAATTACATAGTCAATATGAAGACCGACCTAGTTACACTTTTCAACACTCCCTCTTAACTTGGGAGGTATTCATACAGGTACATGATCACTTTCAAACTGAAGAATCTCATAAGAAGAATCGGATTGGTAATCGCATTTGTATAGCATCATATCAACCAAAATTGACCTAGTGCAAGGCCTTGACTAACAACCCCATTTCTCAACGAGACAATGGGTTACAATGCTGGCGAGACACATGACTTATAGACACCTTCGTCATTGTCTCTCCAAGGTACATACTCCACCCGGCTGTTCCCAATGTATGACCTTCTTGGACTATTCTTCTCTTGGGTAGCTAGCCCTCAAAGAATATCGATCCCCGACTACTCTTATCTTGAATGCCCTAACACATTCTCAAAGAGTATCAAATGTCAAATGATTACCCAACCCTCCATTCTGTCTTCCCAAGACTAGAATGATGTGTCTATCTCTCCCTCTCAACCCGGGAGGACCTATTCCACAAGGGAATGTACTCATTCCTATACAAGGAATGTACCTAAGCTCATTCTTAGGAATTACCAAGTTTCTTCCAAGTAAGAAACTTATCATCAAGCTCCCTCTTAACTAGGGACCTCTAGCAGCAATGGTCAGACACCCAGTTACTCATGAAGAATTCCTGTCCTCGATGTCACAGATTTAGATATTGAGAAACCTTCAACTTTTAACTTCATAGGGCACAGATCATCCATCACTTTCATCCTGAGTCATTACAGCTGTTAGAAAGTGATTCATCGGAATTCCTTATCTGGTCCACTATTGTGCCATGCTGCTTTCCTTCAAATCATCTTCCAGGATCATACATCCTTTCTCATGATTAGCAGCCCTGCACAAATTCATCCAGATAAACATTTACATATGAACTTTAAAACAAAAGTTACCTTAGTGATGATCTTTTACCATGACATCTTTCTATAAGCATCGACATCCTTCATACAAATTGACACATCTCCTAATGATATGTTTTTCCAAGGGTCTTCTTCTTTACATATCTTTCCAAGAGATATTCTAGTTACATCTTCTTGGCCTCCGGATGATAACTGCCTCTTGTCATGGTTGCATTTCATGATCTCTTCCTCTCTGCGCATTCTCCATTCCCAAGAACTCACACATTTTCCAGTTCCTCGTTCATATACAGCCACCTCATATTTCATGAGGATATATTATGTTGATTTCATCTGTCTGTGCATTGAGAGATACTTTTCCATGGATCATACATCTAAGTACAGAAGTCCATTACCTACAACCATATAATATGACATCACAACATCCAATGTCAGGATATAAATATATACATACCTCATACCTTTTTCCCTTGAGTCATCTTGTAGAAATTTCTCAAGAATGAAGAGATTCATTCCATTGGTTTGTTTCATCAATATGTCATTACATCCCAGAAGTATGTTTCCATGATGACCCTTGCTCTTGATGACTACTTTCTATTAGTAATGTTTGTCAAAGAGGTTTTCCCGGAGCTGATTCACCAGGAGCTCCTACCACGCTTCGATCAAGATGCTACATTGCTTCTTATCATATAACAAACAGAAATCAATTCCTTATTCATAAGTTTACTTGATTTTCCTTGAACTGGTGCCTTGTGCTTGGACTGTTAATTCAGGTCTTCAAGGCTTAGACTTCAAGTTTCCCTCCAAACTGAATACTTATATCAGTTGTAGATACTTCAAATCTTTGGTAGATCAGCTGTTCCAAGATCCTTTAATGTACTGCTTCACTGTATATACATATACTGAGAATCCTTCTTTTGAAATCAAAAGTCATGACTATGACTGTGATTTACACCAAAACTCCTTCTCTGAAGTTGATCGAACTTATCTTACTCACATATACCGAAAAGCATTACTGAACTGCTAGCTGAGATTAATATAGAGTTTATACTGCACTTGTTTTTGAGATAGTACCGAGACATTCTTCTTGAGATGGCATCGAAATTGTAATATTCCCAATTAGCTTTGCTAATTGGAATATTTCATTTTTGTTTAATTTTGCCGCTTTAGCTAGAAATAATAAATAAAGTGAGAAATAAGAGGGGTTACCTCACTTTAGTCACCTCACTTTATAAATAAAGTGTTTTTCCTAGTTGATTGACGTTATAACTTGGGGGCTGGGGTCACATGAGTATGAAGGGGAGGCATCGAGTGAAGCCCAAGGTTCGCTACGCGAGCCAAGGAGAGTGAAGGACGCGATCGAGGTTTTGGAGGAGTTTAGCACTATAAAAAGGTAGGTTCTCCTCACATTTGGGCATGCATGATTTGATATTGATGTTGAGAGCTAAAACACATGCCTTGACACGCAGGATTGTTGGTCGGTCTTAACGACTTTTGTTTAGTGCAACAGAGTGTCTCCGTTCGGAGATCTCACCCTTAGCCTCGGGGGACTTCGAGTGCCTGCCCTGGTAAGGTTATTTTCTTGGTATCACCCTTAGCCTCGGGGGACTTCGAGTGCCTGCCCTGGTAAGGTTATTTTCTGAGCATCATCCTTCAGTTTCAGTGGTGAGTAGCAGCAGTTTTTCTGGTGGAGATTTGGAGAGGAGAAACCCCCTTCTTGTGACTGCGCAGATCCAGGAGGTAGGACGCTGATCCAGAGAGGGAAGGACGCAGATCCAGCAGGAGGACTCAGATCTGAATAGTGAGGACGCTGATCCAGCTGACCAAGGCAGAGAGGACACAGATCTGAAGAGATATTGGCAGATCCAGTCTTGGAAGACGCAGATCTGGAGAACTAGCAGCAGATCCAGCCTTGGAGGACGCAGATCTGAGGAGATATTGGCAGATCTAGCCTTGGAGGGTGCAGATCTGGAGAGATAGCATCAGATCCAGCCTTGGAGGATGCAGATCTGAGGAGATATTGGCAGATCCAGCCTAGATCTGAAGAGATAGCAGCAGATCTAGCCTTGGAGGACGCAGATCTGGAGTGATAGGACGCAGATCTGGATAGGAGGACTCAGATCCAGCAGATCTGGGCATAGAGGACGCAGATCCAGTCAGGGAGGACGCTGATCTGATGAACAGGGTCTTGTGTGTGGGGTTTGGCAGCGTTTTTCAGTGCTTCCAGCCTTGAGGAGCTGATCATCTCATCTGGAGGATTTGTGGCCAGCGTTTCATCTGTCTTCTGCGCTGTCACTAGCAGAGACAACGTTTTCATTGGTGAGGGTTTGATTGGTGGTGGAGCTTCAGTTTCACATTCTCTGGGGGTTGTTTGGAGGATTGAGATCAGCCATCTGTCTAGTCTTCAGCTCATAGTTCCAGTGCGTTCCAGCAGCAGCTCTTCATAGCAGATCTTCAGCCAGCCAGGACGCTGTCCCTATCTGCAGCCATTAGTTGTTCTGAGAGGGTCTCCACTTGCCTAGAGCAAGAATAGGTGCACTCATTCGGATTGTCTTGTACCCCTATCTATGTATTCTCAGATTAATAAAATGGCTTAGTGTTCTGGCATTCTATGTGTACTTGTTCCATTATTTGGTTCCAGCGTTTTGTTTTATATATCTGTCTGGCATATTTCTGTGTATTACTGGTTATTTCCCGTTGGGGATATTACAGAAATACTTTACTGAGATTTCACCAAGGCTGTGGTACTGTGGTGAGACTTCATCTCTGTGTCTGTACTAAAACCTTTCTGCACCAAGACTAGAGATCTCAGTCTCTACTTATATTCTTCATTCTAGGGCTGTGAGATATCCTTGCTTGATATTAGCACTGTGTCATAGACTGTCTTTTACTCGTCTTCGTTGACTGTATATACTTGTCTTGACTCCTTCTATAGAATAGTCCATCGTATATTATTAGGATGCCCTTATTCAAATCTGTTCATAGCCATCTTCTAACAATCCTTTCTTTTCACTATGCTCTTATATCATTACTTATGACACTGTCCCTTTTTCTTGCTTGAACACAATCCAGTATACGTACTTTGATACAGTCCTCCTCTACGCTTGAACACAGTCCTGTATACGCACTTACCTTCAGCCCCTTCTTTATCCTCAAACGCAGTTTTTACTTCACACTTCCAACTGACCTTTATTACCGCAGAGAAACCAGACTTCTCCTCACATTTGCTGTCTCAGACTATTCTGAATTTTCTTCTGTGACTAATGCGAGGTTCACTGTAATTAGTCTGAGTTACTGTGATGTCCGAGAGAACTAGGAACCCAATCACTGAAATAGGTCTGAACTTGTCATCTGGAGGTATACCAAGATCCTCCTCATGGTGAGCAAAGACTGAACTGGCTCACTGATATTATTTGAATGCAAACAGAGAATATTTCAAACTGAGAATACTGTCCTCCACTTAAAGCTGCCTATGATCATGACCTTAGCTCTGACACCATGTTGAGAATTTGGAGGGCTTTCGGTTAATACAAATTCTCTTCTTGATAATTACTTGTGAGCTTGCTTGTGTTGCTTATGTCTTAGTTAATCTTTCATCAAGTCAATTATCAAAATGTACAGGACACAAATGTTAGGCAGGAGAAGCACTTTTTATTGTGGGAAGGTAAATCCACAAATTTACCTTCCTTACATCAAAATTCACATAACCCAGATGTTGTCACATAATATAGATATACCATCCAGGTGAACTTCAAGTATATGCAAATATGATTCAGACTCACAGCATCAACGTCATATAAAATGATAGTCTTTCAAACTTCAAACTTCACGCAGAATGATCTTTTCAAAATCCGCACTGTATATACTATATATATCGTGTTTGACTGTACATGTGTATTACCCGCACTGTATTATCTTGTTGATCGCAGAGGTGTATTATCTTGTTGACCACACTTATGTATTTGACCGCACATGCATATTATCTTGTTGACAGCACTTGTGTATTACCCGCATATATATTTCTTCCAGACTTTTGAACTAGATAAAGCTTGACCGCAATCTTTCCAGAATACCCTTCTTTATTTGTTGTTGTCTTAGAATCATTTGCAACTAGATGATCACTGTACTCCGTAGAGAAATCTGCACTTCTGCTCTTTCTTCTTTAGAACCAACCGAAAACTTGTATCTTGAATGAACCGCAGCAATGAGTATATATATTTGCACACGCTTGGTTATTAAGTCAACCATTCAGCTGTCATGCAGGCCGACCACTCAAGTGTCATATAGGCCAACTTTAATATAGAATGAAAACTATATTTTCCAGCGTTAAGGATGATAGTCATGAGGGCTGTTTATGAGCCATTCTCCCACAAGATCTTTGGAGGTGATACTAGGTACTTCATTGACTCTTAATTATATTTTTACCTAGAAGACAAAACCCTAGATAGACATCAAGAAGAAGTCTATTTAACCTATAATAAAATCTTGCTCATGAAACCCATGAGGCAAGTAACATTTTATTATCTTTGTCTTCTTCTTGACATAATTAAATAGTCAATATGAAGACCGACCTAGTTACACTTTTCAACAAATACAAGTGACCTATAAGCTCATTTGGATATCACAACATCAAGCATCTTCTCTTCTATCTGATTGGGTTCGATACATCGACAAAGAAAGAGATCGCACGGATTTTATCTCAGTTATAGTAGGCATTACAAAAGAGGTTATTATGTCCATTGTATATACCCTTACACCTTTTGCTTTGCTGTTTGTAAGTATTTTCCCATAAATATAAGACATGTTGTTTCTTAACAAAAGAACACTTCGGCTTTGAGTTTCCACTTACAGTACATGGGATAGAGTATTAAGAATTGAAAAATAAAAAAAATTCAATACATGATTATGCACTAAGCAGCTTTACACTCATATATACTATAAAGACTTGGTTGTCAACTCTCAAGAAGATGAACATGACATATTCTGGAAGTTGTTACGTTCAGTATCTACAATGGTATAAAGCTTTAAAGATACACATCCATAGAGGTTCGTTTAGTCTAATGTGTAAGCCAACATTGCAATTCAGACCTCTAAGAAGCTCTGATTGTTAATTTATTCTTTCCCATTTTTCTACAATAGAAAAAAGATGTACTGTTTCTTATTGTCTATATATATCATCAGTTCTAGGAAATAGACAGAAAGCAGGAGCTGAACACAGGCCAATTTCAGCTTTCAAAAATGTGAATCATGTATTCTGTAGCAGAAAATGAAAAAACCTAAGAAATCCCAGATAATATAGAGTAATTTCAAAACAGAAAAGAATAGTCTGGTAGACAAAAATATAATAGAATGTATCAGTAGCTTGTACATAAGGGGTATAACGAGAGAGGGACCTGAATCTTAATCACTTGTTGCCGCATATTTAGAAATTCTTTGCGAGCCTTCCAACCACGGAATTTGTGTTGTATACGCCTGACTGCAGCAATATGCTTCCTTTCACGGTGTTCCCGATATGCCCTCTGAATCCTAAGGGCAGAAATCATTTTAAATGTTTCTTCATTGGTTAGACTATTGCCAGCTGATTCAAATGATTTTACTCTTAATTTGAATGAGTGTTCTCGAAATGCAGCTTGAATCTTCGCTGCTGCCTCTGTAGCAATGCGAACAGCAGCAAGAGAATCTCTCATACAGAGTTCATCTTCACTTAGATTCTCAAAAATTTCAAACTCATGCAAATTAATAGTTTTCCTTGGATCATTGTTATTATACAGTGTAAGTTTTGACAGGTGAGTTGTCAATGCCTTTTCTGCAAGATATCCAGCTAATCCTTCATATCCTCTTTTGAAAGCCATATCGGCAGGAGTCCAACCACCAGGAGAATCTGGTCTTGGATCAGTGACTAAGCTTGCATTGGCCCCTGCAGCTAATAGTACTGCTACCATCCGCTCCCTGCAATCACTGACCAGTTAGTACTTCCAAATCATAAAAATACTTTTTAAATCAACTATAATAAAATAGCCTCCAAAATATTCAATTTAAGAATACCATCCTCATAAGACTTGGTCATGCTTCCAAGAAAAAGTAAAAAGAGTAGGGGTAACTACTGAAATCACTAAGGCCAACAGGGCCAACAGAGTAACACAGTTTTAAATTTCCACATAATGAGTAAGGTGATTATAAATAGATTTTAAATTATTTACCTGAACATGAGCAAAATGACATAAAGAAGACAATGTGCAAATTACTTTTAAAACAAAAGGAACTATAAAAGATCCTTCATTTCCATGAAACATGTAAAGATGCATTTCAGTTTGGAAGGAAGGGCTGCACATCATTGGTCCAAGAGAAATATAGCTAATTACTAATAATGATATTTTATTAAACTATGGGTCATGACCACTGGCCATGATTCTTATTACAAGGAAATAAATTTTATGTATATTCTTGGCCATATCACTTGTGTCAGTTTAACATTCCCCACTCAATTCTTCAGTATAAAAAAAGTCATTATCAAAACATTTATGTCTTTCTTCTTAAGCAGCTACCTTTGAATATGATCTAAGGACAGTCATGGTCATCTAGATCATGAAAAATGTTATCAAGGACAATTTCTAGTATTTAAATTTTGGTGAGGGTACGCGCATCCCTTTCTATCTTACAGCCTCCATTTAGTTCCAGTTTTTCTGGTAAGTCAATGCCCAAATCTTCATTTTCATTACGTTAAAAAAAGTAACATGAAAAAAATATTTTAATTTTTGGAAGGAAAAAGAAAAGGGAGGGAAAATAATAAAAAAGTAAGAGAATAAAAGAAAAGGAAGTTGAGACACAAAAGAAAAAAGGGGTAAAATAATAATAATAAATAGTAGAATATAGTATTATATACAGAGAAATTAATAATCCATAGTATTAAACATATCAATGGTATATAGTTTTAAATTGAATTGTATATTCCCACTGCTACTTCACCATTTTCCATTCCTAGTCTCCAATTGTCTCACAACTTCCTTGCGTCCTAGGCCGCCCATGATTGCTCTACCAGTAATAGTGTTATTCTTACTTCCTTCTCTGTCCAAAAGAGAGAAACTAGAACTCAAATACACATGTTCTCATCCAAAAAACATTTAAAGATGCTACCACTCATGAATCATGGCAGATAAGTGGAGAAGAATATTACAGACGTAAAGAGCAACACAAATTTTAGTCTCGATATCTCGAAGAACCAGAATTTAACCATATTTGATATACCCCACTCACAGTAACATGGCTTGTCCTTATCTACCTGAACTCAATGGTTTGCCTGTCCTGAAAACTGGGTCAGGTTATACCCAACTCGTTCCAACCCTATCTCACCAAGGAAGACCTCACAATGTCTAATAGGACTCAGCCAAACTAAGTGAGATCAGTTAGATTTCATCAAGTGCAACTAATTCACCCACAATGCTCCTTACGACAGGCCAAAAGCAATAATTTCACCTCCTTTTCCGAATTCTTTTATAAGCAGAATAGATAAGATATTTCAAAAGGGTCTGTTAAACCACTTCTGAACGAAGCTAGGGCATGATTACAATTTTCTCATTGTGATTCATGCCATGGTCCATAATGTTTTAGATATATGATGCATATAGGTATGGTACATCCATGTAAGGTTTCATATTAAATTTCAATGAAAAAAGTTTATACCTCTTTGGACATTATGTGCATTTTCACATTTTTTTTTGTTTGATGGGTTTTCGCTGTGATAGATCCCCAAGTCTTCGCTAAGTAAAAACAGTGATGACAATATCGTCAATACATCGCCGATAATCAGAAATATCGCGATATTTTCGGGGAAACGAAATATCGCCGAAAAAATATCGCGATATTTTCTCACCCCGAAAATATCGCGATATTTCGGCAAGTATTGCGCAATGAAAGAAAATATCGCCGGGCTTCTCTTGGCTGCGGCTAGAAAAGGGAAAAATCGATTTTTTTTTTATATTTCTGTTTGTGAGTCGCTGAGAAGGAAGGCTAAAGCATTGTGGAAGTTGTCAAAGAGGAATTGGTGATCAAACAACCATTATCACCAGCACCTAAGAAGTTTTTCATCATCAAAGATTGAAGAACAGTGAGACAAAATCCATCTCTTCCATTAACAGGTATGTTCTTCCAAATCCATATTTTAATGAATTTTTTTATAGATTTACGGCTACGCATGCTTGCCTCTTTGTCTACCAACATTGTGCTACTTTGTTTTTTTTCCATTTACTATGATTTTCATGCCCATGAGCCAATGCAAGGGTTTTGTCCATATTTGGACAGCGAGCTTCATTTTTTTTTAAACATTCTTATGAACCCTCTTATTGCCAATTTTTTATTCACGTTGCAAATAATGTATTTGTATTCTTGTATTAATTTTCTTTTTAAATGACATGCTTATTACTTATTATTATTATATTTTTATGCATGGGTGTTTAATGCCAATTTTTTGCTTTTTTGTGCCCTAGGTTTGAATTAGTTCACTACAAAAGTCAAATATGCCAAAAGCCTTGGACCCATTTTGGGAGTATGGGGAGCCTGATGATGGGAAAAATCGGGCATATTTATCATGCAAATTTTGTGGGACAAAACTGACAGGATGGGTTACGAGATTGAAATACCATTTGGCCAGACTCTCTGGGCATGATGTTGGCCTTTGTACAGTTTCTAGTCCGGAGCTTATACAAAAAGCTCTTGAAGCTATTGATGAAAAAGATAGAAAGAAGGAAGAGGCAGAAAGAAACAAGGTTGAACGTGCAGGTAGATCTTTCAGCATATCTTCTTATGATTTTGAGACTGAGGGTAGTGGGAGGGTCTCCATAGCATCACCTGCAACAGCTAGTTCTAATGTTGCTAGGAGTGGGAGGTCATCATTTTTTGCTCCACGAACAAGACATGGAACAAAACCTTCCATAAGATCAGTTGTTAAAAAAAGAGGAGAAGCTAGAAGCAAATAGAGTTATGGGCAAGTGTCTTTTTTGGAGTGATTTGCCTCTCAGCATCACCAAAACCAATCCATTTTGGCAGCCAATGTGTGATGCTATTGTTGTTGTGGGCCCAGGTTACAAAAGTGCTACATATGAGGAGTTGCAGGGGCCAATCCTTAAACCAGAAAAGCAGGACATCAACTCTAGATTAAAAGAGTTGAAAAAGACATGGGAAGTGTTTGGATGCACAGTGATGTCTGATAGTTGCACAGATAGGAAAGGTAGGACCCCTTCTAAATTCCTTGGTACATTGTCCTAAAGGTACCATGTTTATTAAATCACTGGATGCATCAACACACACAAAAGATGCAGCAACGATATGTGAGCTGTTAGATGGCTTCATCTGGGAGATTGGCGTGCAAAATGTGGTGCAAGTCATAACAGATAATGCGACTAATTATGTGGTTGCCGGCAAGATGCTTATGGAGAGGCACCACACATTATTCTGGACTCCACGTGCAACATTGTATCGATTTGCTGCTTGAGGATATGGGAAAACTCTCCTTCATCAAGGAGGTGATTGATATGCCTAGGAGTGTCACATGTTTTGCCACCAACTTTATTATTCTTCATTATTTTCTTCGACGCCAATTTGAGTTGAAGCAAATGTTTGTTTCTAATGGGTGGTGTGATTGTAGATACAGCAGGGGACAGGATGGGAGAGCCATTGCAAAAATGGTGTACACTAAGACATTTTGGCAAGAGTAGAAGAAGTGTGCTCAGTTAGTGAATCTATAGTAAAGGTTCTGAGATTGGTAGATGGGGAAAAACCTGCAATGGCTTATGTGTATGAGGTCATGTGTAATATTCCTAATTTGTGACAGCAAATTGGAATATTCTATTTTGTTTATTTTGCCACCTGTAGTTTGTAAATAAAATAAAGTGAGAAATAAAAGGGGTCACCTCACTTTATAAAATAAAGTGTTTTCCTAGTTGATTGACGTTATAACTTAAAGAGGGGGCCTTGGGGGTCCACATGAGTATGAGGGGAGGCCTCACGCTGACCCAAGGTTAACTGCGCAGGCCAAGGAGAGTGAAGGATGCAGTCAAGGTTTTGGAGGGAGTTTAGCACTATAAAAGGTGGGGTTCTCACCTCATTTGGTATGTTTGATTTGATATTGATATTGTGAGCTAGACTTCTGTCTGCTTCAGCACGCCGGTTGTTTAGTCGGTCTGCAGCACTGTTTAGTGCAACCGAGTGTCTCCGTGCGGAGATCTCACCCTTAGCCTCGGGGGACTTCGAGTGCCTGCCCTGGTAAGGTTATTTTCTTAGCATCATCCTTCAGTTTCAGTGGTAATTTGCAGTAGTTTCTGGTGGAGATTTGGCAGAGGAGATACCCCTTCTTGAGACTGCGCAGATCCAGAAGATAGGACGCAGATCTGGACCGGGAGGACGCAGATCCAGTAGATCTAGCCTTGGAGGACGCAGATCTGGAGAGATAGGACGCAGATCTGGATAGGGAGGACTCAGATCCAGCAGATCCAGGCAGAGAGGACGCAGATCTGGGCAGAGAGGACGCAGATCCGGCACATCCGTAGGAGAGGCTCGTGGATCCGGGACAGTGAGGACGCATCCAAAGAGACGAACTTCCGGAGGACGCATCAGAGAGATAGGACGGCAGACTGATAGGGAGGACGCAGATCCAGCCAGGAGGACGCAGATCCGATGAGCGTGGTCTTTGTGGGGTTTTGGCATCATTTTGGAAAGACTTGATCGGTGGTGATCCTGATTGCGTCAACCAATCCAAGTAGATTTCTGATCTGATACTGAAGTTTGCTTCAGAAATTCTGAATCATTCTTTAGATTTGTTGTAGTAAAACTCAGATCTGCTCCGGCATTTTCATGTATTGCTGAAATTCCCAAGGGGGAAGTAATAAAGAGCCCTTTTGGGCATTTTGTCTCATTATAGATCTCTGTTTTTATGTATTTATCAGTTTCAGATCTGTAATATATTAGATATAAGCTTCAGCTTCCTAGAGAAAACGCTGAAGTATTTCTGGATCAATCTTTGTCTTGAGGCACCTCTATTTTGAGGGGTTTTTCTATATAAACTGCTGTTTAACCTTGCTGAATGCCTATGCCATGTTCCCAAACCCATTCTTTGAACATACATACTGTTATACATCTTATTCCTTCAGAAAAGACGCAGCCCTTGCTTCAGTAAAATTCTGCATACTCAAAGTCTTGGGAAATCAGGGTTTCTATTGACTAGTCGGGAAGGAGGAACTGTTTAACATAGCAAAACGCCTTTGTTTGAGTTGAAATTCGACATGGAAGTCCCTCTTGACCTATTCTAACATATTCCAGAACCTTGACCCGTCATTTTACGCAGATTTCCTTATTCACTCATTTTAGGGCCAAAATCCTCACTTTTCCCCACTCTTTTGCCCTTAGAAGCTGAGTAAAGGTTGTTGCTGCTATTTAATTGGGTTGCTGAACATTTTCAGAGATATTATATGATAGCTGAAGCCATCATACCTGAAGAATGCGTTTTTATGGCATGATCTGCTGAAAATTTTATTTTTGGGATATTACAGTGGTATCAGAGCATAGTTCTGGCTCAGCCTGTGGAGCTAGCTATCTATGGAAAATATGAGGATAACAATGCCTACATTCTTACCTGAAGTACCAAGGCAACATGGTCGTATACCCTGGGAGAATTATTTCAGAGAATGGCAGTCCATGGGGGAAAACTTCAAAGCAGTTTGTCCTTTCGGAGATTACGTTGAGCTCAGACTGGATGGAGTAGTAAGGTACAGTGGTAACAGTGGATTTTCTAGCACGCAGAGTTCAAAGTTGCAGCAGACCACTGGGAGGTCACCTTTTCCCAGGCATGAGGGACCCACTAATCCCTGTGAGTCAAAGCCTAAAAAGACTGGAACGGTGAAAAGGAAGATTTCATTCTCATCCCTTTTCGGATTCAGAGGAAACTCATCCACCGTAGAGGAAGTCAAGAAGATTGAAGAGAAAGAAGAGGAAGTACCATGCGCTTCCGATTCTCATCAAGAAGAGATCAAATCACCTCGTGAGGAGGCTTGTGATAACGTTGTCACACTCATGGAGGAGCAGCCACATGCATTGACAGTTGGGGCAGCCAACACTTTTGAGGACGGGACTCTTGTAGACCAAGGGTCAAATATCACTGCTACTGTAGAGCAGCCTGGTTGCACTGCGCTGTGCAACGTGGAAACACTCGAGGAGGAATCAAACCATCATTCTCATGAGCCATTGTTGGATTGTACATCACATTGGAGGTTGGGGTTTGAAGTCTTGAAGATTGATGGTAGACATCTTGGAGTAAGAAATATTTTCTCCCTTCAAGATGACACTTTCTCAATGAGCTCCTCTCAGCTCAAAGAGAAACTTCTACTTTCGGATCCAAGACCTCATTGGTTTTGGAAGACTATGGATGAAGAGGAGGTCTCAAGGAGAGATCTCACTGGAGATGCACTTCGACACACCATGGGGTGCAATGACTTTCTTCCCTTCTCACAAGAGCAGATAGAAGATGGGGGACATCTTCGGATGGATAAGATCTCTCATGCTTGTGTTGGACATCCCTTGAGCCATACACATCATGATGGGAGGTTTTTGCCTACTACCTATTTGATTCTTGATAGGGTCTCATTGATCCTTGAGAAGTTTACATTTCAAAACCCTATGAAGTGCAAATTCAGAAATTTGATTTTGGAGGATGGTAACCCTCATTGGAGGAGTACCAGGATGTGGAGAAGAAGGAGGCATCCACAAGCGATTGAGTGGATGGGGTTAATGAGCAAGGAGCTAGGAGGCTACTTACAGATCTATGATACCGGGCAACAGGAGGCTTGGCTGCGCTGGTTACTCTTGAAAGAGTTTGGCCATCACTTGGCAAACACTCTTCCTAAGAGTAGGAGGTTGGGGAAGAGATGGATGGATACTTGCATCATTGAGCAGCATAGAGTATGGATGCATGGTGTTGATGTGTTACTCATATCATTCATTGTGTCTTCATCACATGAGTTGCATGATGGAGGTATGGGGTGGCAGCAAATTGTTTGGTTGCTTGGTTTGTTTCTGGGAGAGCAAGGGTAGATTTGCTCTCACACTTTGCATGATGTTGCAGGAGGAGGAGATGGCACTATCTCCATGGTCTTTGATTGGGAAGCACTTCCATCTTGGGAGGTATTCCATATTTGTTGCAGCATTATTAGAGGAGTCTTTGACAAGGAGCATGTCAAAGAACAGAGTCTTGTATTGACAGGAGCTTATTTGCATGAGCTCACAACGTTGTCACCTTGGAGCAAAACATTATGGATGGAGTGTGCGCAGCAGAGATATGGTGGATCTATAACCCATAGGTCCCAGGATCACTTCATATTTGTTGCACAAAGAGGAGGTAATGATGATAGAGACATCTATGGCATATTCTTCTTAACTTGGATTTCCAAGCATAAAGAGGATTATCTTCTTGTAACACATGGTTCATTCTTCTTCATAGCATGCCAGAACACTATGGAGGGCTCATGTATAGATCCATGTACCATCTTACTTCCAGCATATGGTGAGGGATTTGTTTTTACATTCATTGATTTGCACACTCTTGCCATTCCTATGCAGTGCATTGCTTCACAAGGGGGCAAGCTTGTCACATTGCTCCATGAGTTGTATTGGGCCAATCTACATGATGGAGGCAGCCATCTCTTTTGTGGCCTTGGGCAAATGTTTTATCATCACATGTATGTTCATTTTCTGCACTATAGCATGTATCATATAAAGACATGCATGATTAACTATGTAACAAGAAACATTTTTCCATGTACTTTCATCAAGCAGCAACTTGTAAAACTGCGTTGTACTTGTTTGGGAAGCTGTTGGTACCTTCTTGCACCACATGAGACCTTCAACATTTCCTTCATTTTGCTGCTGATCATGTCTTCATTTGCTGATATATATCAGATCTGTATGGGAGGCTTGATTATGAGGGAGACACATGAGCTGGATGTGTCCGTGAGTGGGAAAAACTCTCACAATTTCTGCACTACGTGTTCTAATGGGAGCATGGGAGGAGGCATGGCCACCACTACTATATATGCGTTCTCTTTTGATGTGAGCCATGAGATTGATATTCATCCATTGCACAGCCATGGGCAAGTGTTTGGACCTATGTTGTTGTCATATTCAGCCATTTACTATCCATTAGTAGATGTGATGAATCTTGTAAATTGCTTGCCATGTAATTTTCTGAAGTTGCAGTGGATGAGACTGCGCTGCATCCTTGTGAGAGATTGTTTGCATTATGTATCCTCATCTAAAACTTTCAGAAAACCTCTCATCTGGATGATCCATGATGACCATATCCTATTCTTCATGGATGAATTGTCTTGGGCCAGCTTGTTCTTCATTGTTGGGGGAACCTTCTCTCGTGGATTGTTTTTCACTTTGCCATTGGAGGGCAATGATTTTGCAGCCCAGGATCAGCATACACTCTACACTTGTCATGAGTGGAGAGAAGGACAGCATGGGGTAAGCTATGATGCTTTCCAAGTTCAGATTTTCAGCCCACCTTCATTACCAGAGCTTGAGGTGGGAGGAGATTTTCAGGAGTTGCCTCGTTGGGAGGTGGCTCATTTTGTCTGGATGATTGCTTGGAGATGGAGGATCCACAGGAGGGAGATATTCCTCATTATATTTTCGACTCCATGCCTTGATTGGAGAGAGGTGACGAGTTGGTTCACAATTGATGGGCCAGCTTACACAGTCATAGATGCAGAGCAGCAGCGGTCATGGTCTTCAGTCATAGCCAGAGGCAGTGAGCAGTCCGAGCCATGGGACTTGGGCTATTATTGGCCATGGTGGCAATGGGATCCGGGCGGATTGTTGGTTGGCTGGTACCATGAGAGATCAGTTTGGGATCCTGGCATTGAGAGATCCCTACATATTAGGATGATGCAGAGTACAGGGGAGATTCAGTGGCGCATCTGGGACCCAGGCATATTTTGCAGTATCGGTGGAGAGCATCCGCTAGGAGGAGACTTGTTCAGACAGTTGCTTGAGGGCAAGCAACATTTTGCCAGGGGGGACTGTAATATTCCTAATTTGTGACAGCAAATTGGAATATTCTATTTTTGTTTATTTTGCCACCTGTAGTTTGTAAATAAAATAAAGTGAGAAATAAAAGGGGTCACCTCACTTTAGTCACCTCACTTTATAAAATAAAGTGTTTTCCTAGTTGATTGACGTTATAACTTAATCTATTTTGTTTAATTTTGCCGCTTTAGCTAGAAATAATAAATAAAGTGAGAAATAAGAGGGGTCACCTCACTTTAGTCACCTCACTTTATAAAATAAAGTGTTTTTCCTAGTTGAATGACGTTATAACTTAGAGAGGGGGCCTTGGGGGTCCACATGAGTATGAGGGGGAGGCATCAGGCTGACCCAAGGTTAACTGCGCAGGCCAAGGAGAGTGAAGGACGCAGTCAAGGTTTTGGAGGGAGTTTAGCACTATAAAAGGTGGGGTTCTCACCTCATTTGGCATGTTTGATTTGATATTGATATTGAGAGCTAGACTTATGTCTACTTCAGCACGCCGGTTGTTTAGTCGGTCTGCAGCACTGTTTAGTGCAACCGAGTGTCTCAGTGCGGAGATCTCACCCTTAGCCTCGGGGGACTTTGAGTGCCTGCCCTGGTAAGGTTATTTTCTTAGTATCATCCTTAGCCTCGGGGGACTTCGAGTGCCTGCCCTGGTAAGGTTATTTTCTTAGCATCATCCTTCGCCAAGTGGTACTCATGAGCCTGTGGAGATTTGAGAGAGACACCCTCTTGAGAGGACGCATCCAAGCAGATCCGTAGGAGAGACTCAGACCGGGGATGCAGAGGACGCATCCGCCAGATCTAGCCTGAGGACGGCTCCGAGAGATAGGACGCAGACCGATAGGGAGGACTCGCATCCAAAGAGATCTGTGCAGAGAGGACGCCAGACCGGGCAGAGAGGACGTGCAGATCCAAACAGATCCGTGCAGGGGAGAGGCTCAGACCGACGGGGGGAGGACGCGATCCAAGCAGATCTAATCCTCGAGGATTTTTATCTAGAGAGATAGGACGCAGATCTGGATAGGGAGGACGCAGATCCAGTCAGGGAGGACGCAGATCTGATGAGCAAGGTCATTGTGTGGGGTTTTGGCAGCGTTTTTCAGTGTTTCCAGCCCTGAGGAGTTTGGAGGGCGATCCTTGGATTGGCCAACCAATCCAAGTATATTTCTGATCTGATACTGAAGTTTGCTTCAGAAATTCTGAATCATTCTTCAGATCTGCTGCAGTAAGACTCAGATCTGCTCCGGCATTTCCATGTATTGCCGAAATCCCCAAGGGGAAAGTAATAAAGAGCCCTTTGGGCATTTTGTCTCATTATAGATCTCTGTTTTCATGTATTTATCAGTTCCAGATCTGTAATATAATAAATATAAGCTTCAGCCTCCTGGAGAAACGCTGAAGGGTTTCTGGATCAATCTTTGTCTTGCGGCACCTCTATTTTGAGGGGTTTTCCTATATAAATTGATGTTTAACCTTGATGAATGCATATGCCGTGTTCCCAAACCCATTCTCTGATCATCCATACTGTTATACATCTTATTCCTTCAGAAAAGACGCAGCCCTTGCTTCAGTAAAATTCTGTATACTCAAAGTCTTGGGAAATCAGGGTTTCTATTGACTAGTCGGGAAGGAGGAACTGTTTAACATAGCAAAACGCCTTTGTTTGAGCTGAAATTCGACATGGAAGTCCCTCTTGACCTATTCTAACATATTCCAGAACCTTGACCCGTAATTTTACGCAGATTTCCTTATTCACTCATTTTAGGGCCACAATCCTCACTTTTCCCCACTCTTTTGCCCTTAGAAGCTGAGTAAAGGTTGTTGCTGCTATTTATTTGGGTTGCTGAACATTTTCAGAGATATTATATGATAGCTGAAGCCATCATACCTGAAGAATGCGTTTTTATGGCATGATCTGCTGAAAATTTATTTTTGGGATATTACATCATGGATAGGGCCAAGGAGGCCATTCGTTCTTATTATGCAGACAAGGGCTTTGTTGGGCTTGATAAACATATGATGTTATGGATGTGATTGATAGTCGGTGGACAGGGATGCTTCATCGACCCATTCATACAGCAGCACTCTTCCTCAACCCTGCATTTTCATACAAATGCGCCTTTGATTTTGATGGTGAGGTGATCGAAGGGCTCCATTCTTGTATTCAGAGGATGATACCCGATTCTGAGCTTCGTAGAAAAATCAACCGTGAGATACAGTTTTATCAGGATTGTGTTGGCCTATTTGGCTTTGATGATGCTATTAGGGAAAGAACCCTCTTCATGCCACGTAAATGACAAGCCATCACTCATTAGAATTTTCAATTTAGAATTTACTTATTTATAATTCTAGATTTTTAAAATTAAATTATGTAACTTGCATTTGAAAGTTTAATTATGTTTTATGTTTTTGAATTTTTTATTTCTTTATTTTGTTGTAGATATTTGGTGGCAAACCTATGGTGCAAGGGCACCAAATTTGCAGAAATTGGCCATAAGAATCCTTAGTCAAACATATAGTTCTTCAGGGTGTGAGCGCAATTGGAGTGTATTTGAGAAAATACACTCAAAAAAGCGCAACAGGTATAACTTTGAACTTCATCCTTCAGTTGAGCAATTACATTTTTTGTGATTTTAATTTATGACCCTCAAGTGTCAAGAGGGAAGTCTCGTTAGTTTTTTTGACACTCTTATAGGTTGGATTTCGCACGTCTCAATGATTTAGTGTATGTGCATTACAATATCCGACTCCGAGTGAAGATAATACAAGCACCAATGGATCCAGATGCCATTCCCTAAGACAATATTGATGTTTTGTCTCAGTGGAGGGTGGAGACTGAGGATCCCGTCTTGGAGGAGTCACTTGCATGGTTAGAGCCAGAGGAACCATTAGAACAGGGGCAGCAAGAGGAGGAGGAGGAGGAGCAGCAGCACTCAGAGCAGGAAGAGGAACAGGAGGACGAGGATGAGGAGGACACTGTGGGAGCATCAGCGTTAGCACCATTTGCTATAGATATAGGAGAGCAGAGCTCCATACCTAGTAGTCAGTATTTGACATTAGGTGCAGGGTCAGGGCCTTCTACTGCTAGAGGTAGGCCTGACAAACAACCCCTCATGTTTTCCCGTAAAAGGGGGAAAGGGCACTGATTTCAGATAGATAGCTGCTATTTTTATTTGTTTTGCTACATATAACTCATGATGATGAGATACTTTTATATGTGTGATGTCATTTTGTATTGGTTCTCCACATTTGAGTGCTTGATTGGACAATTATCAAGGATCAACAGGATTTGGTATCTCGCCTTTGACGTATCATTTTTATTTTACATCCACTACATCATATATATCAGTGCTTTCTTCATATTTATGTGCCAATATGTTTATTTCATGTTGTTATTGCTTTATATGTTTAAAAATCTGAAAAACAAATGAATATATTATGCATTTTTTATGCTTGCCGATATTTGCCAATATTTTTGCCAATATTGTTGATAAGATCTTTTTTGGACCCTCACTGATATTTTGCCGATACCGATATTATCAACACTGAATAAAAATAAAGTTTCACTGAACTATAAATTAAGCAAAGATCAAAAATTGACACCCAAAAATTGAAATTACAACAATCTTGTTCCTGAATTTACATATAATGAAATTCTTCAAAAAGTCAACATTGTTTCCATAAATACGGTAGTTGTTGCAAATGAAAGTAATATATCAAGAATACCTGATTCCTTAGGACATAAGCCAACTACTTTTGCTTAAATGGTCAATCAAATATTAAATCGAATACATTCAGACCATGTCTGACTTCTGTCACATGGATCAAGGAGATGAACACATGGATCAAGGAAATGAATGTTAAGTGTTGTTGAACATGTGTGACTTCCACTGCATCTAAGGTTTTAGATGCAATGTTGATCCTCATTCAAGGGTGTCTACTTATAACCCTAGAATCTGATAGCCCTGCATTTGTGTTATTTCAGGAGCATACTAGAAAAAACGAGGTCCATAAGCATGCTAGAGAGGAGTGTGACACAAGTGAATTTCATATAGAAGAGCACTAGATAAATGCATCTGATAGACACTACAACGTGGGTGCAATGCAAGAATAGAGCAGAGGGAGTTCAGGTGCAGAAAATGTAAGCATGTGACAGTCAGGAAAAAAAAGGGCGGGATGTTAATAACATTCAAAGCACAAGGAAACGACACAAGAGAATGACAAGAAGCTCATGTGGTAAGCACTTGCAAAAGGAATGCAGATCAAATAAGAGAGTGCAATTGAAGCTAGGTGCACCATGTGAAATCATAATAGAAGGGAAACCATAGGTGCAAGATGAGTTTATACAAAAGCTGAGTTTGATGCACATGTTTCAGGCGTATGCATGAGAGGAACATGCTAGACGGATAAAAAGAATGGGGAAAATGTCAAGCATGCATGATAAGTGATGCACCAGAAAGAAACTAAAAAGGACAAGCATGGAAGGCAAAACAAAGTGCACATTTAAGTTATGATCATTATGGAAGGGCAATAAGGTAACATAGGAAACAGGTGGTCACAATAGTTATGTTTGTCAAGAAGATGAGGTGTCACTTATTGAAGATTGTTAAAACTGGCAACTAGGGCCAAATTCCACATTGGTCTGCTCAGTTGACGGAGATAATCATTCCATTGAATTCCTCTTTTCGAGAGGACAAAAATCAATCTAAAGATCGTCAAATTTGGACAAGGAAAATATTTGTTTACTTAAAAGGAAATTCGATAAGTTAGGATTTCGTTTAAGTGGGAAAATTTGAAAATTCAAATTTCAAATTTTCAAAGTCGGCCTTTCCTCCATCTTGTTGGAAATAGTGAGAGGGCGGTGAATCAGTATTTCTTTTCAATTGTTATTTTTATCAGTTAGATTCTTCACAAATTAAAAAACAGAGAAGCGTGTAATAATAATATTATTAAGGATCAAGAAGAACTTCAATCCTTTTTCAAATAATTGAGTACAATAATTATGTGAGGGCACCAACCCTTCAATACTTCAGCCACCAACCTGTTGCCAAGCACCAACTTTCACTTTGGTGAAGCTCTGACCTCTAGGGCTTCAACCCTATCCTTTCCAAGGCTCCAACCTTGCGTTTAGAGGCACCAATCCCTAGGACACCAATCCTTTTGATAGAGAATGTTAATGGTACTTACTTGAATGTCCCTGACATTTTCTTCACTGTACAATTAGCTCCAAAATTGACTTCACTGCATGATTGCCTTGCTTCACTGTGTTGACATTACTGCTGAGCTTAATTTTATCAATTTCAAGAGTTCTTCACTGCCTAAGGGAGGATCACTGTGTCACTGCTCAAGGATCCAAGTTTTAAGATATGATCAGTAGTTCTCAAGAGTTGCCCAAATCAACCAGTCCAAAATAGGATAGTTCACAATCTGAAATATAAGTGCAGCCTGAAGCTTCACAGTCAAACTAAGGTAGCACCCTTTCGTGGAAAAATTGATACACTGTCCAACGAGAACAGTAAATCCAGAACAACAAACACCATATAAAAACCAGAGTCTGAAAATATATATAGTCACAGTCCGGAATAAATGAAGGTGCAAGGTCTGGATTTTTCCACAGTCCAGCGGAGGTAGATTCCCACAGTCAAATGAGAACAAGTATGGCACTTTCTGCGCAGAAGTTGTAGATACAAAACAACCTGTCTCTTTTGCAGTATTGATCCTGAAATTAAGTCCGAAAGACTATCCACCAATCCGAGCTAGATGTATGACATCTTCCTGTGGTCTTCTTCCTGAAGGTTCACGAGATGTGAACCTGTAGTTCGTTAACTCCTCAATGATGATTGAAGTGGTGATGAAACTGAAGGTTCAGCCTTCTATATATACGGTTCATTATGAAATGACATGTCATCTTAGGGCAAACCGAAATGAGAAGAGGTTTAGGCCGACTCAGTGACCTGATATATTTATTTATCTTAAAAATTCATATTTCTCAGAATACTAGGAGTTTCAGGCCAAGTGATAGCTCATTAGAAAGCTAAAAGTATGCTCTAGAGGATGGTGAAGGTCTCGTAGAGAAATTCTGCGTTTAAGGTGGTGAAAAATATTATTTACTATGACTAGTTATTTATTAGTGTAGAAATGGAGGTAGAGGGTTATAATGTCAATGCCATCAATTCATCATGCCATAATCATATGAAGTATCAAGACATCATGTAGTCTACCATCATCCAGTATACGTGTCTTGCATTTCTTCATCATCATCTAGCACCCTATATTGACATCAATGACAACTTAGATTAACAATCTCCCCCTTTGTAATTGGATGGCAATATTTTTCTTCTCTCCCCCTTTGACATCAATGGCAATGGGGTGCCAATGTCCTCCCCCTATCATGTTGTTCCCCCTCAAATGCTGCTTGATTTAAAGTGATGCAAGAGCAATGACCCCCATTTTTTGGCGAAGATACTCAAATGCTTCCCGTGAAAGAGGTTTTGTAAAGATATCTGCAATTTTCTCTTTTGTATTGGTGTATTCCAACTTGATATTTTGTTCATCAACTTGTTCATGGAGATAGTGGTATTTGAATGGGATATGTTTGGTCTTTGAGTGCATCGTCAGATTCTTTGAAAGAATGATGGTGCTAGTGTTGTCACAAAAAATAGTAATTGGTTGCATAGTTTCTATGTTGACATCCTTCAAGGCTTCGTTCATCCATAGAATTTGTGTACAACAATCAGCAGCAGCTATATATTCGGCTTCAACTGTAAAAAGTGTTATAGATGATTGTGTTTTGCTAAGACAAGATACAAAACAATCTCCCATAAAGAATGCATTTCCACTGGTACTTTTTCGATCATCCACGCTTCCGGCCCAATCAACATAAGAGTAAGTTGTCACAATAAGAGTTGAACTCTTAGGATACCAAAGACCGAAATCAACAATTCCTTTCAGATATCTGAGAATTTTCTTCACAACTGCTAGACGGGATTGTTTAGGACTTGACTGAAATCTTGCTACCATTCCCACTGCTTGCATAATATCTAGTCTTCTAGCAGTTAAGTATAGAAGAACTCCAATTATTGACCTGTAAGGGGTCGCATCTATGAGAGGGGTATCGTCATCTTTACTTAATTTACAATCTGTGGTCATCGGTGTGCTCATAAGTGCACAATCTTCCATCCCATATCTTTTGAGCATGTCTTTAAGGTATTTTTCTTGAGATATAAACATGCCTGCAGAGGATTGAGATATCCGTAGCCCAAGAATGTACGATAGCTCACCAACCATTGACATTTCGAACCATTTGGACATATTTAGAGCAAATTCATGGCTCATATCATCATCATTGCTAGCAAAGATTAAATCATCAACGTATACAAGAGTGATTAGAAGTATTTCCTTGTCCAACTTCATGTAGAGATTGCTACCTGCTACTCCCTTCTTGAAACCTTCTTGTTGCAGATAGTGATCCAACTTTGCATACCCTGCTCTGGGGGCTTGTTTTAATCCATACAAGGCCTTTTTAAGTTTGCATACGAAGTCTTTTCCTTCGGCAAGATCAAATCCTTCTGGTACCTCCACGTAAACTACTTCCTTGAGATCTCCATTTAGAAATGTTCATTTTACATCCATTTGATAAACCTCGAATCCTTTTGAGCAAGTTAAAGCCAAAAACATTCTTATGGCTTCAAATCGAGCTACTAGTGCAAAGGTTTCTTCGAAGTCAATTCCTTCAATTTTCGAGTATCCTTTGCAAACAAGTCTAGCTTTATTTCTGATAACTTGTCCATCCTCATTCATCTTGTTTTTGAATACCCATTTTGTTCCAATTATATTTTTATCTTGTGGGCGAGGTTCCAGCTCCCAAGTTTCATTTTTTTCGATTTGAGACATTTCTTCTTCCATGGCCTTTAACCAATGAGGATCTTTACTTGCTTGAGAAAAATTTTAAGGTTCTATTAATGATAAGAGAGCAACATCATCTTTTCTTGGAGTGTTTGTCATCCTTCTTCGAGTTTGAATTCCTTCATCTATATTCCCAATAATCTGTTCTTCCGAATGATGTTTTTGAAGGAATTTGATCTTAGGAGGAGTTTGTGAAGGTTCGCTTCATGGTTCTTCATCTTTTTCAGGTTCTTCTTCACTTTCTTCAAGAAAGGGCTCAACTTCATGTTCCTCAATTTTCTTTTCTAGAATGCCTTCATCAATATTCACATCAATTCTTTCCACTATTTTCGGTAGAAGATTGTTGTAACATTTGTAAGCTTTGCTCATTGTGGAATACCCAAGCAATATTCCTTCGTCAACCCGAGAATCAAATTTTCCTAGTGAATCATCATTGATTTTTATGAAGCATTTGCTTCCAAAAATCCTAAAATATTTTACTGAAGCAGGTCTTCCTTTCCATAATTCATAAGGAGTTATTTCATTATTTGGTATTAGTTGGGTTCAATTTAGGGTATAAATTGTCGTCCCAACTACTTCTCTCCAAAACTTTGGTTGAAAATTAGTTGCTAGTAGCATTGTCCTTGCCATTTCTTGAACGGTTTGGTTTCTTCTTTCAACTACTCCATTTTGCTTGGGAGTCGTAGTAGCAGAGAGTTCTCTTTCGATTCCATGCTCTTTACAGAATTCATCAAATTATTTTGAGGTGAATTATCCTCCTCTATCCGTTCTAAGACATTTAATCTTACAATCTTTTTCATTTTCAATGAGAGCTTTAAGGTTCTTAAAACATTCAAATGCTTCAGATTTATATTTTATGAAATATACCCACATCATTCTAGTATAGTCATCAACAAATAAAGCAAAGTACCTTTCACCTTGAAGAGTTGGAGTTCTAGTTGGCCCACATAGATCTACATGAATGATCTCCAGAGGTTTTGATGTTGAAAATTCCTTATTTTTGTGGCTAGCTCTAGTTTGTTTTCCATGCCCTAGTTCTAGTTTGCTTTCTATGCTAGCATGGACCACATACAACTTGATCTAGCTTGAACATCTTAGGAATGTCCCTTACTGCATTAATCTTACTGATATTAATCAAGTTGTCAAAACTTGTATGCCCCAATCGCTTGTGACATAACCAACTTTCATCTATTTGACTCTGTGAAAATTCTAGAATGTAGAATTCTATTGCAGCTACTGATTATATTTCTTCTATTGCATTTTCACACAATTATTTAACATTTTACTGTGTTAAATATCAAAATAAAATATGTTGCAGTCTTCACGATAAATAAACAATATGAAAGAAATAGCACAAGTATTCACACATAGACACTATTATTTTTGGACAATCATCCCCGGAAAAACCCAACTCGGGAAAACCGATGCAGCAGAGATGAGGGTTTCTTTATGATGCAAAAATTCGGAGTACAAAATGTGTGATTGTATTTATCAATCAATCACCTGAAGAAATCTGATGAGAATGAGCTTAGTGAGACAATTCTCACTTCACCACAAAGTTCCGGCACCAACCTACACCCACTCTGAATGCCTCTACGCAGTGACTGCGTCACTCACGCTGTCACTGTGTCGCTGCTGCTGCTGCTCATTATGTCTGCCTCTGTACTCACTGCAGTGTGAGACTAGAGTTTTCTCCTCTTCCGAAAATGTCCTCCGGCTACTGGATGAACCCTCAGCGGTCTCCTCAACTGAAATCGAAACTCCCTCTACTGCTCTGCGCTGGCCTAGCGTAACTGCTGCTTGGTTATCTCTGCACTGTGTCGCTGTCACTGTGTCGCTGCTGCTGCTGCTCATTATGTCTGCCTCTGTACTCACTGCAGTGTGAGACTAGAGTTTTCTCCTCTTCCGAAAATGTCCTCCGGCTACTGGATGAACCCTCAGCGGTCTCCTCAACTGAAATCGAAACTCCCTCTACTGCTCTGCGCTGGCCTAGCGTAACTGCTGCTTGGTTATCTCTGCACTGCCGCTATGGCTCCCTTCTCACTTCTCTTCCTGCAATCCTTATTCTTCAGAAATTCTCCCCCCTGAAGATACCACCTTCCCCTATCTGCAATCTAGAATCACTTTGATTCTTCCTTCAGCTGAAGAAATCGATATCTTGATTCTTTCTCCCTCTGATGTGTTTTTCCATAGGCCCCTCACCCTCCTTCTTATAATCCTTCATTGACCCTTCAACGACCAAGATTAAAACATAATCAAGGGCTAGGATTAACTTGGAGGTGATCCATGAATTTATCTAGAATATTCACACTTGGTTTAATTAATACCCTTTAATGAATTAGTTTCCCTAAGTTTAGACTTACGAAAACATTAAAAAATGATTAATTAATTTAATTAAACCATCTCTAAGTGGAATTTTCCAAAACCATTTCTTGGTATTATGGAATGCATGTGTCTTAGCCTATATCCAAAGTTACAAGGCTAGAGCACATCCAATGCTACCATAAATCAACACTCCCTCTTAACAAGGAAAGTGCTCTAGCAAAATAACTCACTATGTTGCTGATCTATCCTCTGGAACATCTATTGCTGTGCTGTTGATGCTGCTCATCAACACTGCACAAAAAAATGTTGCATCTGTACTGCTGCTGACTCTGCATGCTGCTGCCAATTGCTACTGTACTACAACTCCCTCGGAATTCTAGGCTGAAGATCCATTGACTACAGAAATGGACTCTCAGTCATACCCAACTATTCTCTGAACTAAGTGAACTTAATCCTCCCTAGAGCCTTAGTGAGTATATCTGTTGTCTGTTCTCCTGTGGGAATGTACTGGAGTTGTACAGCCCCACGTTGCACACAGCCTTTGATAAAATGACACCTAATGTCAATATGTTTGGACCGATCATGGAATACTGCATTTTCAGAGAGTTTGATACAACTTTGATTGTCACTGTAAACACAAGTCGATTCCATCCTGCTTCTGAATAGACTCACAAGAAGTTTCTAAAGCCAAATGGCTTCGCATGTAGTTGTACTAGCTGCCATGTACTCTGCCTCAACTGTGCTCAATGCTACTGACTTTTGTTTCCTACTGCACCAAGACACCATTCCTAATCCAACGTTGAAACAGTATCCAGAGGTACTTTTCCTGTCCACTGAGCTTCCTGCCCAATCTGCATATGTGAATCCACTGAGTCTGACATCCTCTCCTCAGCCATACCATATACCAAATCTGATTGTTCCTCGTACATACCTTAGCACATGCCTTGCTGCTGCCTAGTCCACTATTTTGGGTTCCACCATGAACTGACTAAGAGTGTTGACAGCGAAGCAAATGTCTAGTCCGGTGTTAAAGAGATACATCAATGACCCGATGAGTTGTCTGTATAAGGTGGGGTCCACTTCTGCGTCTTCTGATGCATATATCTTTTTCCAATTTGTGATCATGGGAGTAGCCATAGGGCTGCAATCCTGCATTCTGAACCTCTTAAGAATCTCTAGGGTGTTGATTTTTGTAGCATCTGAAAGTGTTCCAAGTCTCAAACTTTGCAGGGAGGCTTGGACAGCATCGTTCCAAAGAACCCCATAAACAATTTGTGGAAATTCCACTCGATTCAAGACTTATTAAAATAATTAATTATTTTAAAAGATACCCTAAGTCCAAACTTAGGAAAAGGAAATAATTAAATGGCATTAATAAGTCAGAGTGTGAATCTTCTAGAAAAATTGATCAAGTCAAGATTTAATCTCAGGCATTGATTAAGCTTTTAATCTGGGTCATTGGTTCTCCAACAAGAAGATTATAAAAGAAGGCTTGAAGGTCGCTTGGAAGATAAGCCGGGCACACACTCAGTACCGGAAAGAGATCCATTCTGATGTAGAATTCGATCTCAGCGGGAGAGTTGCAGGGCGTGTAGTTGCAGAAGTAGGAGGAGGTCAGGGTTGATCGAGATCAGGGTCAGAGAGCAGCAATGGGTCACTAAAGGTAGCTTGAGGCTACAACGCAGAGACCCCACGCAGTCTCCACGCAAATCCATGTAGTCCAGCGTTGGGACTGCACAAGGAATCACGCAGATTGACGCAGGGGCTTGCAGGAGCTGAACTAGGTATCAGAAATTTGTCCGAGTGAGCAGGGTATTCAGTCTCAGGTGGTTCAATATTTATCTGCCGAATATTTTCTCTGTAAAGATATCATTTGCTGAAGAATTAATAAAACCCTCATCTGCTGCACCGGTTTTCCCACATTGGGTTTTTCCAGGGACAATTGTCTAAAAATAACTATGTACATGTGATTGATTCTTGCGGTTATGTTCTCTTCTATTTATTTCTCTGCATATATAGTTGTGAATGTTGCAGTAGTATTTAGTTTGATATTTGTCAGAAGATTTCTAAATAATAACTTATTGAAATAATAAGTAGGAGAAACAAATCTATCACTACAACTGGTTGTAAATTTTCACATGGTATCAGAGCCAGAGATGAATAACAGAGAGGGGGTATCTATCAGTGAACGAAGATCTACGCAGTTCTCCAGGGCAACAGCGCAGAAGGGTTCACGCAGTCCTCCAGGAGGGGGGAGAAGCATAACAGGATAGACAGATCACGATGTATCTGTATTGGCATCCAGATTAGAGGAAGATTTTGCTTGTGTGTCAAGCACTACGTCCTCAGATGTATGGTATATTGACAGTGGAGCCTCTGCTCACATGACGAGAGTACGGGACTGTTTTTCCGACTACCAAGAAGAGCAGATGAATTTCAAAATAACCATGGGTAATAAAGCAAAGTACACTCCCATTGGGAAAGGTACCGTAATTTTTCAGACCGAGGCAGGGAAAAGAATCCGGGCCATTAATGTACTGCATGTGCCGGGTTTGGGGATGAATCTACTCTCAGTGTCACAGCTTCAAAACCGAGGATATGACGTCTACTTTATTGGCAATAGAGTCTACGTCAAGCACCCTAGTTGGAAGAAGAAGGCGCTAGTCGGGGTAAGAAGCAACAAGTTGTATAAAGTGCAGCTTGATTCCCCAATGGCACTAGTTAGCAACGCAGATGAAACGGATCTGAATGAGTTATGGCACAGAAGAATGGGGCATTGCATCATGGGGCGTTGATAACTCTCCAGAAGATTGTCACAGGGGTTCCAGAATTGAGCACCAAACAGGATGATGTCTGCAAGGGGTGCGTATTAGGGAAATATGCCAAGGCATATCAGAGAAGCAACAATAGGGCCAAGGGTGTGTTAGATCTAATACACTCAGATATCTGCAGACCAATGTCCATGAGAGCTCTTAGTGGTGCTGAATATTTCGTCACCTTCATTGATGACCATTCCAGGAAAACATGGATCTACTTCTTGAAGACCAAGGATAAAGTCTTCAGTCGATTCAAAGAGTTCAAAGCTCTGGTGGAAAATCTGACAGGGAAGTAGATCAACGTACTGCGACAAATAATGGAGGTGAATACATAGGCAAAGAATTCACCGGATTCTACACAAGGGAAGGCATCAAAAGAGAATGGACAACTCCATACAATCCAGAATAGAATGGAGTGGCAGAGAGGAAGAATCAGACTATTGTTGAAGCAACCAGAGCTATGTTGTATGACCAAGACCCAAATTCCTATGGGTTGAAGCGTGTAATACAGTTGTCTACATTTAGAACAGAACTCCTCACACTGCACTGGGAAATATCACGCCTGAAAGTGTCTTCACTGGCAGCAAGCCCGAAGTGAGTCACTTTAGGATTTTCGGCAATACAACTTACTGTCATGTACCCAGTGAGAAGAGGAAGAAATTGGAAATGACTACTAAAAGGGGGTATTTGGTAGGATACAACGAGAATGCAAATGCTTATCGCATCTACATTCCTGAGAGTAGGAAAGTAGTGGTGCAAAGAGATGTGAAATTTATGGAGGAGAACATACTAATAGATCGATGGAAGACAAGCCAAAACAGAGGTAATGAATGGTGGCATTACGGCAATCAGCAGGATGCTTCTACCAGCAAAGTCTCCAATAGGTCATTCAGCCAAGTGTGTCACACATCACCCCAGAACAACCCAAACAAAGAACAGTCCATAGATACGTAGTATCAAGAACGCAACTCCAACGCCATCAAGAGAGAGAATTCCTCCACACAAAGGTGTGTATAATGATTTCCAAGTCTCTCCAATATATAGGCATCTTTGGGGGTGTGTGATACGCACTTTAAGACATTTAAGTCTATATTATATTCTAGGCTGACCTAGCACATAAATGGAATAAATTCAAATTCCATGTTCTGCTGATCCGATCGAGATGATCTTTAGATCAATCTTGCACCTCTCCGAAAGAAGAATCCAATAAAAATATTGGGATCGTCATCTGAGCAGCACAACCCAGAGTTTGGATCTAGTTGTCCAATTTTAACACTCCCTCTCAACTAGGGAGAACTCCGTCCACTAGTGCAATCCAAACATTGTGCATCATCCCATTGTAACTTGATTTGTTGGCCTCTTTATTTCAGAACAGAAGTGGGTTAGTCACAAAGACATCATACCCGGCTGACAGATTTAGCCCAGAGGTTCGAAACCTCTATAGGACTCACAAAGAGTCTCATACCAACCCAAAGTTGGTTTATCTGACCTAAAGTCAGCAAGAGGTCCGAAACCTCACTTGGACTCAAAGAGTCACATACCAACCCGAAGTTGGTTCATTTGACCCGAAGTCCATAAGAGGTCCGAAACCTCACTAGACTTGATCCCAGATCAACTGGTTGGACACGTGCCATCCTAGATAGAGAGTACAGAAATCTCTGATGCGTTCATCAGTATTTGCTACTAGTCTCTAGCTTTTCCCACCTCATTGGCCAAATGAGAGGTACTTCCCATGAGTCCAGAACTCAGTGGGTAGGATGCATACGGGGCATAGATCATGAGAGGTGAACCTACTCAAATATCATAAAGGTGGGGCAGAAGCACCACAAGGTTCGGTAAGCCTAGCCCCGTGTGCTTATAGCTCCGAGGAACTATCCCCAAGGCCCCCCTAGAGCTCCCAGAGCTCATCGTCCAACAGGACCCTCAGAATAGGGTCATTCCATGATTCCAAGATTCTCACGGAAGGTTAGGAACATGACCTTCCCCAAGTGCATAGTGAGAATATCCGCGACCTGCTCATCAGTTCCTATGATCGAGCCTTATGGCGCCTTGCTGTACCATATCCTGGATAAAGTGGTACCAGCCATCAACATGCTTGGATCGTTCGTGGAACACGGGATTCTATGAAAAACGAATCCCCCTCAAGTTATCACAAAGGATAACGGTGGCATCTAGCACATGCTCGAACAGCTCACTAAAGAGCTTTCGCAACCAAGTGACTTCACAACAGGCCATACATGCTGCAATGTATTCGGCCTCAGTGGTGCTCAAGGCTACCGACTTTTGTTTCCTGCCCGAAGCAGATCTACGTGTGAAGCAGCATCTAGATGTGCTCTTGCGATCCACCATACTGCCAGCCCAATCGACATTAGTATATCCAAGGAGTGTCATGCTCTCGGCAGTGTATCTCAGCCCATGGTCTATCGTGCCCCAGAGATATCTCAAGAGTTTCTTGGCACCAACCCAATGAATGTTATGATTAACCATGTGTTGACTCAAAGTGTTCACGACACAACATACATTCGGACAAGCGTTCATTAAGAACAACCGAGCTCCTACGAGTTGACAATACTCAGTAGGATTTGCTAACACAGGCCCAACAGCGTTGCCACTCAACTTCTTAAAGTTGAGCTCCATCGGTGTCGACACGGACATACAGTCCACCATACCAAATCTTTCCAGAAGCTTCACAATGTATTTTCCTTGAGAAAGGAAAATCTCGCCAAGTCTCTGCAAGACCTCCAGGCCTGGAAAGTAGTGCATGAGTCCTAGGTCCTTCATCTCACTTTCATCAGCGAGCTCCCTCTTGCATTGATGAATGAGAGGGTCAGTACCTGTCAGGAAGAGGTCGTCCTCATACAACACCAGAATGAGAGGCTTCTCTCATTCAACCTTGAAGTAAAGGTTCGGATCAGCATTATGACGAGTGAAGCCCAGCTTCATTATGTAGCTATCTATCCTCTCGTACCAAGCTCTGGGTGCTTGCTTTAGCCCATAGAGGGCTTTCTTCAACCTGCAGACATGGGTGTCCCAATCCTGGATTTCGAACCACAGAGGTTGCTCTACAGACACCTCTTTCTTTATCGCACCATGCCAAAAGAAAAGGTCTTTACATATCATCTGATGAAGATTCTGTCCTTGCGTAGCAGCAAGGGAAATATAGATTATAGGTGCAGTAATAATCAGTGCCTTCAGGCAATCAAATCCATGTTTGATCTTATATCGAGGTGACAACAACTTTGATCTGTGGTCTAGGAACCATATCCTAGACATCACCCTCGCATCCTTGCAGACTTTGATGCTTTACAGTTTCTTCAAATGATCCAGGCTCATATTGTACTCATGGCATATAGATACCCTTGGTATTTATATGGCTTCTCGGATTTCTTCCGAAATTTCCCCCTCTGAAGCCATATGTCCTGAGTCAAGAGGATCTTCTTTTGTTCAACAATGGTATCCGATCAGGAGCATATTCAATTGTATTCTCCCTCTTAATGCCAACTTCTCTTGAGAGAGAAAACATCTATTTTAAATGAGGTCATCCCAGACACCAACTTGGAAAGGGGACATAATCTCCCACAGTCAAGGCCATCCAACAGGCTTTGCTAATCATGGTTCAAGATTCCAACAATGTGTCTAAAAGCTGCAAAAACACATTTTACCATTACGCTCCATTGTGAAACTGCTACTGTCACATGCTTACTGCTACATCGGTGTCTATCTATGTCACTGTCCAACGGGGAGAATATATCAACAAGCCTCAGCTTGTGTTAGAAGTCCTGTTATTCTGAGGAGGTCCGCTATAGCTTCCTCAACCAGCCCTCTTTACTGTTACCCACAAAACTAGGAATCCAAACATGATTCATTCTTTCATAATTCTGCACTTGAGAGCTTCACCTACTACAATGGGCATCTCATCCAGCATTGCTTCTCAATTTCAGATTTAGTTAATAGTTGACTGATCTAGGGCTTCAAGAATTCACATCTCAGATCGGCAATTTGTCTCCTAAATTGCACAGATCTCGGAACCAATCATACAGATGTTCCAAACACAAAAATTTACCCTTCTTCATGCCAGTCGATACCTTATGTGATACCTTTCCGTTTTTCAGATCCAGCACAGTCATAAGGGTGCTTCTACTCATCAATGTTACTGCCCCAATCATCAATAGGATAAATCCGAGCCAATTAGGGATAGAGCTTTTCTAGCTTCTTTTACACATAGGAGACCCTCAGTTGGGGCATCATTCAGTTCTGGGTACACAAAGCTCCCAGGCCATTAGGCCTTCTATGACATTCTTAATAAGATGCCTTGATGACTAGACAATACTAGCCAGACGATTTCTGAATCTTCAGATTTTATCTGCATGCCCGGAATAATATCTTCTTTGCAACAGAGAGGCGTGCAATCCATAGTAGGTATTTGATACATGCCTCGTCAAAGCATGGATTGTCCTTTGCGCCAGCGGCTCCCTAATACAGCAGCCCTGCTGCCCGCATCAGAATACTTACTAATGATCCAATCATGAATTGCCACGTGCGCCCACCTTCTAAGGTCCTTTATGACAGCACGTCTAAGGCACCTTGTCACCTTAGCACATCATAAAGATGACAAGCACATGGTACCTAGCCTAGGCATAGGCATTCACAGCAAGTAATGAGAATAGAGGAACCTGCTGTGAATTTAGCACACAGACTTCGTCATTTCAGGCAATATAATGTGAGATCCCAGCATTGTAACTTTCAGATTCAAGGCTCCCAGGTACCTGAATGTTTGACCTTCTCTTTCAAAACAATCTTAGCCTCACAATGCATATATTAGCAGCAAAGCAACAAACATACCCAGATTCAGTCAACAGGATTATTAACCCTCAAAAAAAAAAATTAGTTGCCTAATAGATTGCTTTAGTATAACTGTTTTCATCTTGCATACCTTCCATATTTCTAGATGCATCAATCTGTCCAAGGTTTCCAATTCCATCAGCACTTCCAGTTTTCACTTCTAAAATGTGAAGGCTTTCACTTAATGTTGCACCACTACCACTACTATCTTGGCTCACAGCTTCAACATCACACATGACTCGCTCATTGCGTTCAACTTGCATCTCAAGGTTATGGTGAACAGCACCTGTAGTTTAATGATTTCCTTGTACCATAGAAGCCTGTTGTGCAAGTTGATTCCAAATACCACTTCTTTCTTTAGTTAGATAATGCTACAAAATTAGAGCGCAATTTTATTGAGGCTCTGTGACCCTATCACAGAGAATTTTTCAGACTTCAGGACAATATTATGGATGGTTGTAGCCTGTGACTGCATCCTTGTCAAGTTCGTTATTGGAAAGAAAAATGCTAGGTACAGGGAGCTTAGATCTTCTATGTATCTAAACACTCTTCCATGAAGCACTCCCATCATTGCCGTGATGACAAATTCGAAGCTGTAGCTGTTGGTGACTTGGAGCGAAGAAGTTGACAATGCCATAGAGTATAATCATAGCGAAACACAGACATTGAATGATAAAAAAAAAGGAGACACGTTTTACTTTCTCCTTGCCCACTCGGGAGCCGGTTCTGGTTTCCTCGTCAACGGTTCCTTCGTGAACTATGGCTAGCGAAAAGTGGTTGAGGGATGCAATAGAAAACGACTTCATCGTCATTTGACGTGCATGCAAGGATTCCAAATTCTCTATAGCAATGGAACACCGTCGTCACCACCATTATCATCAGAACAAGGAAATTGTGTCTGGAAGTGAGATGGAGCCCACGACATCTAAGGTAGATCTAGATTTGAAAAACAAAAAGCTGGTTTCTTCTCTTTCTTCGGCAATTAGAAGCAAATCATTTGGCTATCAAAACCCCGAGCAAGAAGATGCAAATTTGGACCGCAGATTTGCATTCAGCCGTCAAAAACTCTTTCAAACAAAACCTGAGCCAGCCTTCAATTTCTATCATCCCTAATGAAACCCAGCGCTGAGAGTAGTGGTAAGAAGCCCAATTTTAACAACTATGGCTCTTACCGGCATTCAGATTCTTTGTTCGGACTTGTCTGGATGGCATTTCCGATCATCAGCTCATACCCTGCTCGTCGCTGGGAATTAATGCTTACGCAAAGCAGTCTTGCATAACTGTGAAATGGTGGCAGCTCCTTGCGAATAATTTCGATGATCCCTATCGAGCATCCGGTGAATTAGTTACCCACAAGCTGTAGGAGTAGGAGTCTTAAGATTCATTGTCTTGTAAATTTCTTGGTCGTAAATAATTATTTTGGCCCTAAAGAAATTTAAACCTTGCTCCTTTAAATGACCCTCAACTGATCCACACTTCAAGTTGTCCCTTAACACAGATTAAACTTTGTCTTCTCCCGGCTCTGATACCATGTTAATTTCTGAACATGTTCTATGCCATTTCAGATTAGTACTGAAGGAGATAGAACATACTAATAGATCGATGGAAGACAAGCCAAAACAGAGGTAATGAATGGTGGCATTACGGCAATCAGCAGGATGCTTCTACCAGCAAAGTCTCCAATAGGTCATTCAGCCAAGTGTGTCACACATCACCCCAGAACAACCCAAACAAAGAACAGTCCATAGATACGTAGTATCAAGAACGCAGCTCCAACGCCATCAAGAGAGAAAGAATTCCTCCACACAAAGGTGTGTATAATGATTTCCAAGTCTCTCCAATATATAGGCATCTTTGGGGGTGTGTGACACGCACTTTAAGACATTTAAGTCTATATTATATTCCAAGCCAACCTAGCAGATAAGTGGAATAAATTCAAAGTCCATGTTCTGCTCATCCGATCGAGATGATCTTTAGATCAATCTTGCACCTCTCCAAAAGAGGAATCCAATAAAAATATTGGGATTGTCATCTGAGCAGCACAACCCGGAGTTTGGACCTAGTTGTCCAATTTTAACAATTCCAAAGAACCCAGAAACAGTTTTAGGAAATTCCACTCAGTTCAAGACTTATTAAAATAATTAATTTTTTTAAAAGATACCCTAAGTCCAAACTTAGGAAAAGGAAATAATTAAAGGGCATTAATAAGTTAGAGTGTGAATCTTCTAGAAAACATGGAGCAAGTCAAGATTTAATCCCAGCTATTGATTAAGCTTTTAATCTGACAGGAAGATTATAAAAGAATGCTTGAGGGTCACTTGGAAGAGAAAACGAGCATACACTCAATACCCGAAGGAGATCCATTCTGATTTAGAATTCAATCTGTAGTGCGAGAAGTTGCAGAAGCAAGCGGAGGTCAGGGGTGATCGAGATCAAGGTCGGAGAGCAACAGTAGGTTAGTGAAGGTAGCTTGAGGCTACAACACAGAGACCCCACGCAGTCTCAACGCAAAGACCCCACGCAGTCCAGCAATGGGACTGTGCAGGGAATCACGCAAATTGACACAGGGGCTTGCAAGAGCTGCGCTGGGTATCAAAAATTTGTCTGAGTTAGCAGGGTATTCAGTCTCAGGTGGTTCAATCAAGGTTGCGGGGAAGTTCTTCCCCCCCCCCCACCTTATCCCGCTCCCAAAACACACTCCGTTCGGGAGCTCTTTGGGAGCGCTCGGGAGCGTGTTTCCGAGCCTGAAAAAATGCTCCCTGTTTTATTGGGAGCGTTGCAGGGAGCACTCGGGAGCGTTTTTTTAATGAAGGGAGCGTTCGCTCCTGAACGCTCCCCGGAAAAAAAATGCTCCCTGGCACGTGAAAAAAAATTGGAGGGCAAATTTTCCGAATTTTTTCGGAGGGAGGGAGGTGGGGTTGAGTAAATAAAGGCCCACCCTCCTCATTTGTTTTTCATTGATTTAATTTGAGACTAAGAGCAAGAGTTTGAGAGTTAGCGACCAAGTTGGAGAGCAAGGGAGCTTGAGAGTTTGGAGAGCGGAAGTGCCAAGGAGAGAGCAAGCTGCAAGAGAGCAAGAGGAGGATTGAAGGAGTCGGGAGTCAAGACAAAGAGGTAGGACTTCTAGTCTAGTTTTTTTATTTTCTAGGAATCATTTTTAAGTTGTTCAAAAATGAAAACTTGATTGTTTTTCTCAATGTTGCACTTTAGTGTGTTGAAAAGTGAAAAATTGAATAGTTTTTTTCCTATGTTGCATTTTCTATTCCCATTTGGCATTCCCCATTTTTTTTGCAGGCTAGAAACTTGAAACTTGAAACATCATGGCTATATGGCTAGGGATTTTCTTCATGTTGGTTCCTTTCTTTGTAATAATGGTGTTGGAGAGTAGAAGAAAGAGGCCCATTAGAGAAGAGGAGGATGAAAAAGTGGGTTATAGTGGATTTGATGAAAATCCTGAAGAGGAGGAGTATGCTGAGGAGGAAGGGGAGAGTGGACAACATGAGGCCACAAAGACCCCAACTAGACAAGACCAAAGTCAAACACCTTTGTGGAAATATGTTCAGAGGCAGGAAGGAGGGAAAGGTTGTGGAACCACTAAATTTCTTTGCCCACATTGCAATAAAGAATATACAGGTTCATACACCCGTGCCAGAAGGCACCCTTGTGGGAAAATGCTAGGGGATGGAGAGAAAAATCTAGGAATCAAAATTTGTGTGTGTGCCAGCAACAGAGAGAGAGAAATATAGAAAGGAAGAGGAGTCTTCCCTACAGAGATCTAAAAGATCTAGGGGTTTCATTGATTCTTATACACCATCAGGTCCATCACATCATGGACAAAGAAGTCCATCAACTTCCACCCATGGCAGTGGATATGGAGACACACCTAGACCAAACATCTCCTTAAGGTGTACAACCATATCCGATTTCCTTGACGAAGGGTCTATAGGAATGATGTGGATTCAAAAAAAATTCAGTTTCTATATGCATGTGGGGTGCCATTCAATGTTCTTCGCTCACCTTATTGGCATGAAATGGTTTCTGCCATTAATGATGCCCCCAAAGGATACAAGAGCCCTGGGTATGACAAGGCTAGAATCGTGGGACTTGATCATGAAAAAGTTAAAATAAACAGTTCTTTAGCTAGAATGACAAATTCTTGGAATGAGCATGGGGTGTCCATTGTATCTGATGGATGGACCAATGTAAAAGGAAAGCCATTGATAAGTGTTCTGGATGTGTCGGTTAGCGGTGCAATATTCCTTTCAGCATATGATTATTCAGACAAATTCAAGACCGGCATTAACATTGCAGAACCATTACTTGAAATAATTGAAAGTAATGGGCCATACAATGTCATCCAAGTCATCACTGTTAATGCATCTAACTATAAGGCAGCAGGAGTAATTATTGAGGATAAATACCCCAACATATTTTGGTCTGGGTGTTTGGTTCACCCAATGAAAATTTTGATGCATGATATCATTAAAAACAAACAACCTCAATTCAAATGGCTTGGTGATTTGTATAAGAGAGGTAAAAAAATGATAAGATTTATTACAAATCATAGCAATACCAATGGGCTTTTCCGTACTCACTCCAAATTGGAGTTGTTGAAGATAGCAAAGACTAGATTTGTTAGCTATTACCTCACCTTCAGGCGCCTTTTGAAGGTAAGAGAGTCATTGGCAGGAATGGTATCAAGCCCACACTGGTAGGTATTAAAGGACAGGGCAGCGACAATAGTTGACATTGGACAGGCAAGGTTTTGAACATGTGGAGGAGACCGCCCTTGACCCTTTGTTTTGGGCACGTGTGAGGGAAATGTTGAATTTCACCAAGCCCATTTATCACATGATTCTTTTTTCAGATACAGATAAACCAGTGATTGGGGAGGTTTATGAGCAGATGAATAGCATGTTGGGGCAAATAAAAGATGTTGTTAAGGATAATGATCCCAACTTGTATGCAATGATTCACGACTATGTGTGTGCACGATGGAATAAACTCAATGTTCCACTACATGCCCTGGCATATATCCTTCTGCCAAAATACTACTCTCCATCTTGGTTGGGCCAACCTGCACCTGGAGGTGGGGTTAGGATCAAACCTCACACAGATCCAGAGGTACAAGAGGGGTACATGAAGGCATTAGACAGGTTGGTCCCCGACAGGGAGGAGTGTGCTAGATTGCGCCTTGAATTAGGCAGATACTTCAGTTGCACTGGTAACTTTGGTTCTTTCCATGCAATGGAAGACAAAGACAGATTTTATGCTCTCACATGGTGGGAAGCATATGGCGACATAGGACTTTTGCCAAAGTTGACAAAAAAACTTCTCTCACAAGTTGTGAATACTTCTTCTATAGAGCGGTGTTGGAGCACCTACAGCTTCAGACATAATGTGAGAAGAAACAGGCTGAATGAAAACTAAGCTGAAAGCTGGGTTTATGTGCATTACAACTTGAGGTTGTTGAGTCATTACTGTGATCGAGCATATGAGGATCAATTATATAAAGTTTGGGACAACAACCCAAATGATGATAATTTGGAGGACGACACTGTACATATGGAAGAATTGGAAGCAAAACTTTTGAGGGATGATGATGAAGCATCAGCAGCCATGCCACCGCCACACACAGGGTCAGTCCCACCATCCAATAGCAATGCGGGTGCCAGAGACAGTGCTTGATATCCAACTATTGTTCCTTTGCAGATTCAACCTCCACCTACATCCTCACATTGCCCTCCGCCTTCTAGTCATGGTCGTGGACGTGGTACTCCTGACAGTACTAGAATACCACCATTGCCTCGTGGTTCTCACAAATTAGACATTTCTCGTGGGCATGGCAAGGGGCCAGCCAATAGATAAAATAGATTTGTTGTTTACTAGTCTTTTCTATTTTCTAGTAGTTTTTATCTTTTATAACTTTTGAACAGTTGAAACTTGACTCTTTCATATTTAATGACAATTTAAGTTTGAAGTTTGAATTTGAAAGGTGAAACTTTGAAGTTGGCATTTATAAGTTTATAAGTCATTATGAATTATGAATATGATGCTTCATGAAAGTTATATGGTGATCAATGAATCAATGATGATAAATGTTATATATCAATAATGATAAATGTTATATATCAATGATAAATGTTATATATTGAATTTTGAAAGCTCGAAACCTTCAGATTGATGATTCGCGAGACTCAAGAGTCAATATGTTGTATGCTTCCAACTTGTGGGAGTGGTTGATGAAGATTATAACTTCTAGATGATTAATGTTATATGATTCAATATATGTTTTTATGTTTTTTATATCTAATTCATCATTCTACATGTTTTTGTTGACATATATACGTAATATATATATATATATATATATATATATATATATATATATATATTTAAAAAAAACGCTGCCCGAAATGCTTCGGACCGGGAGCTTTTGAAAATGGCGCTCCTGCTCCCTCTCCCAAGCAACCATGGGTTCAATATTTATCTGCCAAATATTTTCTGGGTAAAGATATCATTTACTGAAGAATTAATAAAACCCTCATTTGCTGCACTGGTTTTCCCACATTGGGTTTTTCCGAGGACAATTGTCCAAAAATAACTGTGTACATGTGATTGATTCTTGTGCTTATGTTCTCTACTATTTATTTCTCTGCATATATAGTTGTGAATGTTGCAGTAGTATTTATTTTGATATTTGCTAGAAGATTTCTGAATAATAACTTAATGAAATAATAAGTAGGAGAAATAAATCTATCGTTGCAACTGGTTGTAAATTTTCACATAAGGCATACCTCTCCTGCCCCATGAAGATATCACCATTCTTCTGACAAACTTCCAATCCTAGGAAGTAATGCATCAACCCCAAATCCTTCATATCTAATCCTGCTTCTAGATTCCGTTTGCAATCCTTGATGAGCCTAGATGATCCTGTGAGAAACAAATCATCTACATATAGTACTAATACCAATGGCTCATCCTCTACTAGCAAGTAGTAAATATTGGTATCTGGGTCACTCTTGACAAATCCCAACTTTTGCAAATAGCTATCTATTCGACCATACCACACTCTCGGAGCCTGCTTGAGCCCGTACAGGGCCTTCTCTAATCTGCATACAAGAGACTTCCTTTCATGACTCTCAAAACCCTTTGGTTGTTCGATATGTACCTCTTCCTCAATTTCTCCATTCAAGAACATTGTCTTGACATCCATTTTATGAATCTCCCATCCCATCTGTGCTGCTAAGGAAACAACATTTCGAATGGAGGTATATCTGGCAACTGGTGCGAAGGTCTCCTCATAGTCAATGCCCTCTTTCTAAGCATACCCTTTTTCCATGAACCTTGCCTTATATTTCTCTACGCTACCATCTGCAGCGTATTTGATCTTGTAGATCCATCGAGATCAAACAACTGATCTGCTCTGGGGTCTGGGCACAACTTCCCAGACATCATTGGTCAGGATGGAAGCATACTCTTCTATCATGGCATCTATCCATACCTGGTGCTGAATAGCTTCCTGGAAGTTGGAAGGTTCCTCTACCTGGGAACCAGAGCCTGGTACCTGCCAGGAGGTCTACGCTGCCTCTTCCCATTCCTGGGAGTCCCAATAAATTTTTTTGCATCCCTTAGTATCTGCTCATCCTCTCTGCTGATCCGACCACTGGTGGAAGGTTGTTTTCTTAACTCTTCCTCTTGATCAGGTTGATCCTCAGACTGAGTCTCCTTCTTATCCTCTTCTGTGAAAATGTTAGCACCTATACTAGTGTAAATTTTTGAAGATGTTCTATGCTTGATGCAACTTTACTTTTTATCCCAATATGAGTCAGCAATCACATAAACAAGAAAGTAAAACGATGATAGAACATACCAGTAGATCGACAGAAGACAAGCCAAAATATATAAGTGTGTTGGTGCATTACGACAGTCGGCAGGATGCTTCAACCAACAAAGTCTCAATACAGTCAGCTAACCAAAAGTGTCACACAACCCTCTAGGGCAGCTAGATCAGCCAACCCCAAAAGTCAACAAAAGTCAACGTTGTCAATCAACAGTCAACGCAAACCGCAACAATAGCAAGATCAACACAGCTAAGTCAAAGTCAAAGTCCAGCCTCGAGAATTGTGCCAAAAAATGCAGATTGAGGAAATCAAAAGATTGGGAGAGTTTCAGGTCAATTTGACCATACATTGACCAAAGTCAATGCTAGTCAATGCTGCAGTAGAAACACTAGGCTAAAAACAGAATTTTCTACTTGCTGCAATTTCCCACGTGTGAAGAAAAAAGCCTTCAAGGTGATCGAACCAATCAGATGAGGAGAGAGAAATGTGTGAGGATGTGATGAGTGAAAATGTCCTCCAACGTTGACCAATTTATATCCATCAATGAGGGTGTGTGACACAACTACTGGGGCTCCAAACCTTCGAACGGCCCCACTGCATCTTTGGTCAAATTCAAAATAAATGTTACTATCGGATCAAGATGATCTTTAGATTCGATCTTGCACCATCTCCACGAAAGAGGAGTCCAATAAAAATATTGGCATCTTCATCTAAGCATCACAACATGGAGTTTGGACCTAGTTGTCCAAAATTAACACTCCCTCTCAACTAGGGAGAACTCCATCCACCTGTGCAATCCAAACATTGTGCGTCATCCCGCCATAACATGCTTTGTTGGGTTAGTCACAAAGACATCATCCCCGGCCGAGAGATTCAACCCAGAGGTCCGAAACCTCTATAGGACTCAAAAGAGTCACATACCAACCCAAAGTTGGTTTATCTGACCCGAAGTCAGTAGAGGGTCCGAAACCTCACTATACTTAATCCCAGATCAAGTGGTTGGAACGTGTCATCCTAGATAGAGAGTACGGCAATCTTTGATGCGTCCATCAATCTTTGCTACTAGTCTCTAGCTTTTCCCACCTCACTGGCCAAATGACAGGTACTTCCCATGAGTCCGAGACTCAAATGGGTAGGATGCATACAGGGCACAAATCATGAGAGGTGAACCAACTCAATCATCATAACGGTGGGGCAGAAGCACACCAATAAGGTTCGGCAAGCCTAGCCATTTGGTTGCTTATAGCTCTGAGAAGCTATCCCCAAAGCCCCCTACAGCTCCAATAACTCATTGTCCAACAGGACCCTCAGCATAGGGTCGTTCCATGATACCAAGATTCTCACGGAAGGTTAGGAACTTGACCTTCCACAGGGGCTTTGTGAGAATATCCGCGACCTACTCATCAGTTCCAATATGATCGAGCCTTACGGCGCCTCACTGTACCATATCCTGGATAAAATGGTACTAGCCATCAACATGCTTGGATCGATCGTGGAACATGGGATTCACTGACAAACGAATCCCCCTCTGGTTAGCACAAAGGATAACGATGGCATCTAGCACATGCTCTAACATCTCACTGAAGAGCTTTCACAACCAAGTGACTTCACAACAAGCCATACATACTACAATGTATTCAGCCTCAGTGGTGCTCAAGGCTACCGACTTATGCTTCCTGCTCGAAGCAGACCTACGTGTGAAGCAGCATCCAGATGTGCTCTTACAATCCACCACACTGCCAGCCCAATCGACATCAGTGTATCCATGGAGTGTCACGCTCCCGACAGTGTATCTCAGCCCAAGATTTATCATGCCTCGAAGATGTCTCAACAGATTCTTGGCACCAACCCAGTGAATGTGATAAGGTTCAACCATATGTTGACTCAAAGTGTTCACTGCCAATTATACGTTCGGACGGGTGTTCACTAAGAACATCTGGGGCCCTACGAGTTGACGATACTCAGTAGGATTTGCTAGCACAGGCCCAGCAACGCTGCCACTCAACTTCTTAAAGTTGAGCTCCATTGGTGTCGACACGGACTTACAGTCCACCATACCAAATCTTTCCAGAAGCTTCACAATATATTTTCCTTGAGAAAGGAAAATCTCGTCAGGTCTCTGCTAGATCTCCAGGCCTAGGAAGTAGTGCATCAGTCCTAAGTCCTTCATCTCGAACTCAGCAACGAGCTCCCTCTTACACTGATGAATGAGAGGGTCAGCACATGTCAGGAAGAGGTCGTCCACATACAACACCAGAATGAGAGGCTTTTCTCTATCAACCTTGAAGTAAAGGTTTGGATCAGCATTACTACGTCTAAAACCCAACTTCATCAGGTAGCCATCTATCCTCTCGAACCAATATTTGGGTGCTTGCTTGAAACCATAGAGGGCTTTCTTCAACCTACAAACATGGGTGTCCCTATCCTGGACTTCGAACCCCAGAGGTTGCTCCACATACACCTCTTCCTTTATTGCACCATGCAGAAATGCGGTCTTCACATCCATCTGATGAAGACTCCATCCTTGCGTAGCAGCAAAACAGATCGGATGGTGGTATATATTTTGGAAACCTGTCTCTTCGGGTATCGGTTGTGCTCTAGATCCCAATTTTGGGGAGGCACAGTTACTGATCTACAGGACCCAGAAATGGATTTGGGAAATTTCATTTGGTTTAGGAGATATTAAATTAATTAATTATTTTAATGTATTTCCTAAGTTAAAACTTAGGAAAATAAAATAATTAAAGTGAATTTAATTAAACATGTGATGAAATTGTATTAAGTCACACGGATCAAGCTTTTTTTTAATCTTAGCCATTGATTAAAGATTTAATCTTGGCTGTTGATTTGTCAACGAGAAAAATATAAAGAAAAGGCTTGGGGTCATTTGTAAGACACACAGAGACAGAGCACTTAAGCTAAGTTGAGATTCTAGGGCGGGGTTGCTAAGAATTCTCAAGTGATTCAGTTCCAGAGAGGGGAATTTAGACCAAGGGGATGATCTGATCTCGGGGTCTAGAATACACAAGAAGCAGAGAAGAGATCAGGAAAGACAACGCAGAGGAAGGCAGCAGACGGCAGCAGCAGCAGCAAGGACAGCGTGATTTTCAGGAAACCCTTCAAGGGTTATGCGAAGACCCTTAGGGGCAGCGTAGTGACGGCGTCACCCAATCTGGGCTAATGTAGTCCCTTCCAGTGATAGCGCTGAGCATTTGGAGGCCTTCAGAGGCTGACGCAGTGTCTTTCAGGGGCAGATCTGGGGTTTCTAGGCCTTGATTTGGCTGAGTTCTGTAAATCTCGTTTGAGGGTGTGGATCAGTCAGTATAGTTGGTCTTGTTGACCACTGGAGTGGCACCTGATGATAATGTGAAGACTCCATGCCCAAGGATGAACCAGAAGACACTTGTGCCAGCAAATATCATCAGATATCATCATGTTCAACAGAGTTTTTAAACTCTACTTCTTCTTCTCATCATTTTCTTCTTCAGTCTTTAGATTCCGCAGCCCTTCGGGGATATTGTATAAATGTCACTAGCATGATGAATAAAGCCTTGTAACAGGCCTAGGATGTCGGGACTCGATCAGCAAGCGAGTACACCTTGGAGTGTTTTTTTTACTTGGTTAATTATTCCTTCTTTTTAACGGCGAATAATTTTCTAGGTTTTTTCACTCATTGCATTACCCCAAAGCCGAGGTGACGGCTTGAAGGTTGAGCCCCTAACGCATCTTAGTGTCTAGAGTCTATGTATATTACCATGCTAGGTCATCTCTGAAATTTCCCGGAATTTGACTAAGTCTAAGTAGGATTTTTTAATAATTAAAAATTTCCCGCAAAATGGGATTTTTTAATTAATTTCTATGAAATGATGTAATTAAGTGGCCTTAGGAAATGTCTGGGGCGTGTAACCAGTCGAAATTCATCCTCAGAGACCCAGCATTATCCTAGGACCCACTTTGAGGGTCAAAAAACGACTTATGGTCCCTCAAAAGCCGATTTTCCTAATGCCAGTGGAAAAAATGAGAAAAAATTCATAATTGGAAAAATTTGGAAAATTTTCCAAAGTTAAAATAAGTCAAAATTTGACATGGGAATTATGTGGAGAGGTAAAGGGTGATGTGGCACCTATGTGGGTCCCACCACATAAGGTGTAGCAGGCTGAAGTCAACATTCCAAATCAGCAAGTCAAAGGAACTCATGAGATATACGTATGGCTAAAAATTCACTTTGGATTTAATTTGAACATAGTGGAATTAAAATGCAAGGCATATTATAAAGTTGAAATTTTAATAAAGTTAGTGGGGGACAAGTAAGGTGACATGGCAAACCTTGTCATACGTATATCCCTTTGATCCAAAAGTGCAACGTACACCAGATTTTTGGCATGTATTGCTTACCACTTGGTGTCAAATTAAAAGGGGGACAAGACTGCCACATGGGACAGACTTTGTCTCCCACTTTGCTACGCCTATCTTCAGTGTATATGCAACAAATTATGAGCTCAGATTACCGCAGATTTGGGGGACAGTTCTACAGTAGTCAACGCACAGTAAGATCAGCATACACGCAGTCTGCTACAGCTAATACGCATATTTGTTTGGAGCTGTGGTTAGTAGTAAATATGCAGCAGTTAAGGATCAGCTTTGTGGAAGGTTTTGTGAGTTAATAAATATGCACAGGCAGTTAGAAGTGTACGCTGCCCATTTTGGAAGCCACCTACAGCAGTTCACAACAGTCACCTACAGCAGTTGGTTCCACTTGGACAGTTCTTATGCTACTTGTGCAAATTCGTTTTGCATTGGGATTATCTCCCTTCTCCACTTGTCATTCATTTTTTCATTGGGATTTGCTCCCGTAGTTCTATTTAAATGAGCCTTGGGCTCTCATTGTAAGAGTGGTTTTTTGAAGCTTGTGCTTATTGTTACTATGCCGAAATTGTCATTGAGTTGAATAAAGAAAAGTCTTTGGGGTTACTAGCTTCTCTTGTGGTGCATTCTTTGGTTGATGAGGTATACTTGTTTCATTTGATATTGTTATTTATCGCAATCTAGTTGTTTTTCTTTGCATTTGCCTGAAGGCACTATTGTCGAGGGAGGGGAGATTTGTAGCTATCTCAGATCTCCTTTGGACTTGGTATGTTTTGCGCTCTTGTTGTAGCTTGTTATTTTCGATGAAATGACAAGCTCAACGTGGCCTCTATATGCCAAGTTTCTTTTGCACTAACAATTGGTTTGCAGAAATTTGTGTGTTCAAAGGACAGGTTGCCAAGTCCATTGGAGTGTGAAGACTTTTTCGATTCGAATAAGTCAGCTCCAAGGATATCAGAGGTCTCATAAGTTGTTCAAGCCAACAATCTCATAAGACATCAAGAGATTTATCTAAAAGGGGGTTTCATGAGCCTTTTGCTTCTATTCCATCTCTAAAAAAAAATCTCATATATTTCTTCTCTCATTTGTGCACATATCTATTTTATCTAGCATTTGAGGCTAAGTTGTTGGGTTTAAATCCTAATTCTCACTCACTAAATCAACTCTTTCAAGCTGATCTTAGTGAGGGAATTTGTAACATAAAGTGTATTTTATACTTGCATTTAGTTTCTAACTTTTTCCTTCGCATGCATGAGATTTCCTCTCACATATTTCAGCGATATTTCTTTTGCATGCTAACTCTTTTGCTTATTTGCCTGTAGGTGTTCTTGGAAGCAATCTAAGTTTGAAGAAAGGGAGCTAAAGCATAGGCTAAGGAACACTATTTCGTTTGGAACCTCAAATCCAAGTTCCGCCTTATCACTTCACCTCTACTTCTAAAGCCTCATTCTTTTGAGGAATTGTAACTGCCATTCACCTCAAGGCTTTAAGCCTTTACTTTGTAAACATCTCACAAGTAAATTTTTTTTTTTAAATCTTACACTTGTAACTTTGAGAAGGAGCAATTTTAAAACGCATATTGTAAGCTCTTCCCTATCCCCTCATTTCTATAAGAGGGCCTCATTTTCATTAATAAAGAGTTAACTGTTCTTGAGGGAGCTTGGGAAGTTTTTCCCATGGTATCTCACCTACTCATTTAGAGGGAGGAAAATCTTCTTGAGTGGGTAACTTTCTTTTGCTTAGTTTTTCTTTTAAGTTTCTCAAACTAAATCACTTGCATTCATCATTTCGTTTGCTAATCTAGTCTAGTTGCATGTGAATAACTCATATGTTCATTTCGTTAATTGCTTAGATCACATAGTCATTTAAATTTCCTAATTTGCAATCTCATTTGCCATCACTTACTTATGTTTTGTGATCTACTCCTCATTTGGATAAGTTTCACAACATACTACAAGTAAAGAAGCATAGCATTTCAATTTATGGCAACTTGAGTTATTGTTTTAACTATGAAGGATATTTAATTGAATCATCTCCATCTTTTACACAGCACTTGCAAACTCATTTCCATATCATTTAGGCATTTCACTTTGCATGCTAGACTTGCGTCTCTAAAAATTAACCTCCAACTTAAGTTGGTTGTATAGACATTAGGGACCCTCCACCCCTATGGACTCCTCATTGTGAGATCAGAATTTCGGGCGAGGGTGAGGTCTGGGGACAGGAGTTCAATTGTAACATTGCTTTAGAACTAATTAATAAAATAAACCAAGAGCACTATCTCATCACATTTACATTGCAAAGTTCCCAAATTTTATTTTGCTATCTTGACGGTCTAAAGATTCACGTGCAAATATTATCTCAAGAGGCACTTTGATGCAATCATTTTTAAATTCCTTAAATTTTGCAACAAGTTTAATTCTATGGTACTTGGAAATTTGCTTCTACATACAATTTCAGTGCATGTTGTCATTTTAATGATCATTATGCTTATGGATAATTGATATATCTCGTTTCATTGGAAAATACCCTTATTTGGTGTTGCAAATTTAATTGCATATTGTGATCTTGGTCTAACACTTCCTTTGTGGGATTATTGTCATTATATCTTGATTTTTATTGTTGAGCAAGCATTTGTTATCTACTTTAAAGCATTGGTCTATATTTTGAACACGTCATTGAATATTGCTCATATACTTATATGCTTGTTTACATATTGGAAATCAAGTCATCTTTGATAAGTAATTCCTTCTAATCAATTCTCCTAGAAATCTCACATCTTTAACTTAGTTTTCCCTTAGGGACCACCCCCCTTAGCTAACCTAGGAGATAGCTTAAACGGAGAGAGTTGGGAATAGGTGACAGCCCCTTCTCTGAGTTCCTTGCCACCAACCACACCTGTGGGGTTGAAGGCTTTTTCCCACTAACTGTAGGTAGGTGTAGGCGGCAAGCGATAACAGGTCTTAGATTAGCCAAGTGTTGCAGATCTAGAGTTTTCTCTGTAGGGTTTTCCAAATCTGGAACCCACGCTGTGTGTGAGTCTGTGAATATTTTAATAATACAAAATTCTCCAGCCAGCCTGTAGAGAGACCTAGCTTCCCACATTGGGTTTTTCCGGGGACAGTTTGTCCAAAAATAACTGTGTCACTTTGTCTATGTGTGCATGTGCTTATTCTAGATCTGAATTGGTAGAGATCTGTTATTTTTTTTGCTTTGATGTTAACTTGAATTTATTCACTTGATAACTTGTATAAGTAGGAGAAGCTTAACTAGAGTAACAGAAATAATTTCTGCATAAGAAGTAAGAAATTAAGAAATTTCTACATGGTATTAGAGCAATTGCAGATCTAGAAGGGTCACCCGCTGAAGAATCTGAAGGATCTCGCTGCAGAAAGCAGCTGGAAAGGCAGCAAAAAAGCAGATCTGAAGGGACAACGCAGTTTTCAGGAGCAGACTCACACAGAGGGAAGGGTGACGTTGTCCAGTACTGTGTCCTAGCAAGCCCACGCAATTACTGCGCAGAGGCAGCTCAGAAACAACGTTGGTTGGGTCTGAAGCCAGCCAGTGTGATTCAGATCTGAATCTGTCAGATCCAGAAAAAGTCTGCAAAAAAGTTGCAGAAATTTAGAAGAGCTGGTGGGGTTAAACTTCTGAAGTTTTCAGATTTTTGGCCTTAGCACAAGTGACAAAGTTTGGGAAGAGATCAATTTCTCAGAGAGTTTCTTGCCAAAGGAAACTTGCAGTTTGGTCAGAGGATCAAAAAAGAAGTTGAATCATAGTTGGTTTGGTAGATTTCCAAGAAGGGAAATCAAGTGTCAAAGGGAGCAAAGGGTGCCCAGTTCGAAAAGGACCCTAGATCCAGATCTCTAGCATAGAGAGGAGGAGCTCCGACACATTCTGAGCAGATGGTTCCTCATGAACTGCGTGATCAGGATAGGCTACAGGGCCTCTCAAACTTTTCGGTGTGGAAAGTAAGGATCCTGATTGTCCTTGAGGCATACGTTCTAAGAGACAATGCAGAGCAGACCCTAGCCACACCGACAAATGCGGATCTCCTACGAAAGCATAGAGAAGTTACTGGGCATGCCAAGCCACTGATAATGGACAGTATCAAGGACCATATTGTACCACACATAGCTGAGAAGAAGACAGCTAATGAGATGTGGAAGGCCTTGACTTCCCTATATGAGGGAAAATCAGTCCAAAAAAAGATGTTGTTGGAGGCCCAAATAAGGTCATTCATGATGACCAAGGGAGAAGACATCGAGAACTTCCTCTTCAGATTGTAGTCAATCAGGGATCAGCTGACTACAACAGGTGCAACCGTAGATGATGCAGTGATAGTCAGGACTACCCTCAATGCAGTCACAGATGAGTGGGAAACCTTTGTCCAAAGTATCTTGGGCAGAGCGGACCTCCCAGATTGGGACAACTTGTGGTCGATCCTGCAGCAAGAAGAACTACGAAGGTTCACCAAGAAGAAGCACAGCCCTGTGTTGAGCAAAGTAAAGAAGGAAGAGGAGGAAGATGCAGCATTGGAATCAAAGAAGCAGCCGAAGAAGAAAAATGATCTTTCTAAGATCAAGTGCTTCCAGTGTGGCGAAATGGGACATTTTGCCAGCCATTGTCCAGAAAAGAAGAAGGACAAGGAAGCATCTTCTTCCAAAGCAGCGGTGGTAGATAATGGGTCCAGAGATGATGTAGCCATGAGTGCTCAAGAACCACGGAGGTGGGGTGACATGGACATGTAGAGGAGCTACATGGAAGTGAGGCGGGATCCTTGAGCAGCTCATCTCTTGGATCACAAGCGAGCTACGACAGCCTTAAGACAGTAGCGGGAGTAGTGGAGCACTGGGTGCATAGATCACAAATGAGGCAAAGGCAGAGGCAGATCTGGAGGCTGGGAGGAGCAGCGGCAGCGTAGAAGTAGTAGCAGCACAGAGGTTGATGTGACTTCAGCAGCGCAGTGCAGTACTGCTTACGTAGTGCAGAGCTGCAGCAGCGCAAAGAGCTTCAGAGGGACAGTGCAATGCAACAGCAGTGTGATAGATTTCAGCACAAGGAGCTAATGTGACTTCAGTAGTGCAGAGGGAGTCTGATTACGCAGGCAGAGTTGTAGTTGTGCATCGTTCTTTAGATGCCAACATAGATCTGTAGCCTATGGAGCTTCAGTGATGAGGATGCAGCCCATCTGACTTGTCTGTCAAAGAATGGACAGGAGATTCAGTTAGTACTCTCAACAACTAAAGTTGCAGTGCAGGAGATCAACAGTGACAATGCTATGAGCAACACAGATGCAACATATTGAGAGGGAGCTACAGTACAATGGTTGCAGTGGTAGTGGCAAAGTCATGGGCAGCAGTACAAAATGGCAGCAGCAGTGCAGAGTTGAGTGGCAGGAGGCCAAGCTTCAGCAGCACAGAACCAGTGCCGAAAATCATGTAATACATAAGTGTGATGTATTGCTAGAGCACACCCTTGATGCTAAGAGGGAGTGTTGAGATTTTGTGTATTTGGGGTAGCATCAGTTGTGCTCTAGGTTCCAAATTTCGAGGAAGGACTAGAGTTCACTTGATCTACAAGACCCATAATGGATTTGAGAAATTTCATCTGGTTTAGGAGAAATTAAATTAATTAATTATTTTAATGTATTTCCTAAGTTAAAACTTAGGAAAATAAAATAATTAAAGTGAATTTAATTAAACATGTAATGAAATTGTCTTAAGTCACACGGATCAAGCTTTCTTTTAATCTTAGCCATCGATTAAAGATTTAATCTTGGTCGTTGATTTGTCAACAAGAAAAGTATAAAGGAAAGGCTTGGAGTCATTTGTAAGACACAGAGGCAGAGCACTGAAGCTAAGCTGAGATTCTAGGGCGGGGTTGCTAAGAATTCTCAAGTGTTTTAGTTGCAAAGAAGGGAATTTAGACCAAGGGGATGATCTGATCTCGGGGTCTAGAATACACAAGAAGTAGAGAAGAGATTAGGAAAGACAGTGCAAAGGAAGGCAGCAGCAGCAACAACAAACGACAACAACAACAGCATCAAGGACAACGTGATTTTCAAGAAACCCTTCAGGGGTTATGCAGAGACCCTTAGGGGCAGCGTAGTGACTGCACCACCCAGTCTGGGGTAACACAATCCCTTCCAGTGACAACACTGAGCATTTGGAGGCCTTCAGAGGCTGACGCAGTGTCTTTTAGGGGCAGATTTGGGGTTTCTAGGCCTAGATTTGGCTAAGTTCTGTAAATCCCGTTCGAGGGTGTGGATCAGTCAGTATTGTTGGTCTTAGATTAGCCAAGTGCTGCAGATCTAGAGTTTTCTCTGTAGGTTTTCCAGATATGGAACCCAGAGTTGTGTATTCAGAAATATTCTTGATAATAGAGCCCTCCAGCAGCCAGATACCGGTTTTCCCACATTGGGTTTTTCCAGGGATAGTTTGTCCAGACATAACTGTGTCACTTTGTCTATGTGTGCATGTGCTTATTCTAGATCTGAATTGGTAGAGATCTGCTATGTGTTTTGCTTTGATGTTAACTTGAATTTATTCAGTTGATAACTTGTATAAGTAGGAGAAGATTAACCGAATTAACATAAATAATTTCTGCGTAAGAATTAAGATTCAGAAATTTCTAAAGTATATCGAGCCACAGGTGCAAATATATCATCATAGTCTATGCCTTCCTTTTGAGAGAAACAACAGGCAACAAATCTTGCCTTGAACTTTTTAGCACTTCCATCAGATCCATGCTTGATCTTGTAGAGCCATTTCGAGGTGACAACTGCTTTGTCCTCCGATCTTGGAACCACATCCCAGACATCATTCTTCATTATGGACTCATATTCTTCGTGCATAGCATTCTTCCAGACTTGGTGCTTTACTGCTTCCTCAAAAGATTCAGGCTCAAATTGTACGATAGTACTCATGGCTGCTAGATACCCTTAGCATCTATTTGACTTCTTGCTTTCACAAAATGTCCCCCTTGGGGCCATATGTCTCTCGGCATCCTCGACAGTGTCCCTGAGCCATGATGGTCTCTTCCTCATCGAAGGAGGTGGATCAATCAGGTCCATCAGTCCATCAGCATCAGGCATCATCTCATCCATCAATTCTTCTTGATTTCCAGGCCTTGCTTCATGATCTTCCTCAGATCTCGGAATATTGACTACTTTCGTCAGGGAAACATCTTCGTCAAAGGTAACATCGTGGCATATCTCCACTTCCCTTTGACTAGGTACATAGACTCTATAGGCCTTCGAAGTTTCGCTATAGCCCACAAACATTCCCTTCTTTCCATAAGCATCCAATTTGCTCCTCTTCTCCTTCGGTACATGAAAGTAAACAGGACATCCAAAAACTCTAAAATGTGAGACGTCAGGTTTTTTACTAGAGAAAACCTCTTTGGGAGTTTTGGAGTCCAAAGCAGAATGCAGGCATCGGTTTTGTATATACACGGTAGTGTTCGTAGCTTCTCCCCACAGAAACTTCGAAAGACCTTGGTCACATAGCATGGCACGGGCAGTTTCCACAATGGTCTTGCTCTTTCTTTCGGCAACGCCATTCTGCTCAAGAGTATAGACAGTTGTGGTCTCCCTCTTGATGCCAACCTGGTAGAGTGTATCAACTCTAAACCCAATCGTGATAGCTTCCTTGAAACTCTTCTTCCAGATATGCACCTACCAAATCAACTATGATTTAGCTTCTTCTTTGATCCTTTGATCAAACTGCAAGTTTCCTTTGGCAAGAAACTCTCTGAGAAGCTGATCTCCTCCCAATATTTGTCACTTGTGCTAAGGCTAAAAATCTGAAAACTTCATAAATTTAACCCCACCAGCTCTTCTGAATTTCTGCAACTTTTCTGCAGATTTTTTCTCGATCTGACAGATTCAGATCTAAATCACACTGGTTGGCTTCAGACCCAACCAGCGTTGTTTCTGAGCTGCCTATGCGCAATAATTGTGTGGGCTTGCTAGGACACAGCGTTGGACAGCGTCACCCTTCCTCTGCATGAAGCTGCTCTTGGAAACTGAATTGTCCCTTCAAATCTGCTTCTCTGCTGCCTTTCTAGCTGCTTTCTGCAACTAGATCCCTCAGATTCTTCAATTGGTGACCCATCTAGATCTGCAATTACTCTGATACCATGTAGAAATTTTTGAATCTTAATTCTTATGCAAAATTTATCATTGTTAATCCAGTTAAGCTCCTCCTACTTAGACAAGTTATCAACTAAATAAATTCAAGTTAACATCGAAGAAAAACACATAACAGATCTCTACCAATTCAGATCTATAATAAGCACATGCACACATTGACAAAGTGATAGTTATTTCTGGACAAACTATCCCCGGAAAAACCCAATGTGGGAAAACCAGTCTCTAGCTACTGGAGGGTTCTATTATTAAATATATTTCTGAATACACAACTCTGGTTTCCAGATTTGGAAAACCCGATAGAGAAAACTCTAGATCTACAGCTCTTGGTTGATCTAGGGCCAAAAATACTCACTGATCCACACCCTCAAACGGGATTTACTGAACTCAGTTAGATCTAGGCCTAGAAACCCCAGCGCTGCCCCTGAAATGCACTATGTCAGCCTCTAAAGCCCCTGGAAGCCTTTGTGTTAGCCTTGGATGGCCTCCAAACCCTCAGCACTGCTCCTAGAAGGGACTGTGTTACCCCAAACTGGGTGATGCAGTCACTGCGCTGCCGCTAAACGGTCTTTGCGCAACCCCTGAAGGGTTTCCTGAAAATCACGCTGTCCTTGCTGTTGTTGCTGCTGCTGCTGCTGCCTTCCTCTGCGCTGTCCTTGAGCTGATCTCTTCTCTGCCTCTATGTATTATAGACCCTGGGATCAAATCATTCCCTTGGTCTAAATTCCCCTCTCTGCAACTGAAACACTTCTGAGTATTCTTAGCAACCTCGCCCTAGAATCTCAACTTAGCTTCAGTGCTCTGCCTCTGCGTGTCTTTACAAATGACCCCAAGCCTTTCCTTTATACTTTTCTCGTTGACAAATCAACGGCCATGACCAAATCTTGAATCAATGGCTAAGATTAAAAGAAATCTTGATCCATGTGACTTAAGATAATTTCATCACATGTTTAATTAAATTTACTTTAATTATTTTATTTTCCTAAGTTTTAACTTAGGAAATCCATTAAAATAATTAATTAATTTAATCTCCTAAACCAGATGAAATTTCCCAAATCCATTTCTAGGTCTTGTAGATCAGGTGAACTCTAGTCCTTCCTCAAAATTTGGGACCTAGAGCACAACTGATGCTACCCCAAATACACAAAATGTCAACAAAAACCTCTTCAGGAGTCTTCTTCCCCAATGCTCTATGAGGAGTCCTGTTCTGGATGTACACTATCGTGTTGCAGGCTTCAACCCATAAATATCTGAGTAAGTCAAGGTCAAATATCATGGCCTTGGCTGCACCTACAATTGTCCTATTTTTTCCGTTCTACCACACCATTCTCTTCGGGATTGTATGGCGCAGTCCATTCCCGCCTGATGGCCTCCTTTGCGCAGAAACCTGTGAAGTCTCCATCTATGTATTCTCCACCATTATCTGAACGCAACGTCTTGATTTTCTTCCCCATCATATTTTCAACAAGAGCTTTGAATTCTTTGAACTTTTCAAAGACTTCATCTTTAGTGTTTAGGAAGTAGATCCAGGTTTTCCTGGAGTGATCATCGATGAATGTGACAAAATATTTGCCACCCTTGAGAGCGTTAGTGGACATAGGTCCACATATATCTGAGTGTATCAGTCCCAATATGCCAGTTGCTCAGTTTTCACTTCTAGGAAAAGTTGCCTTAACGTACTTCCCAAGTACACATCCTCGGAATGCATCATCATGCTCCATACTGAGAACAAGTGCCCCATCAACCGTTTCTCTGAGCATCTTCAATGCACCATGGTGCAAGTGTCCCATTCTTCTATGCCAAAATTCATTCAACCCTTTCTTGTCTTCAAGATTACTACTTATTAGTGCCATCAGAGACTCCAGCTGCAACCTATATAATCTGTTGCTTCTAACTCCAATCTGCCTTGTTTGCTTCCAACTAGGGTTCTTGACATATACCTTCTTTCAAGCAAAGTGTATGTCATACCCTTTGTCCTGCAACTGAGCTACTGAGATTAAATTCATGCCTAGCCCTGGCACATGTAGTACATCTGTGATCTTGACACTGGTTCCGGCTTCTATCTGAAACACTACAGCTTCTCTCCCAACTGGAGTGCATTTTGTGCTATTCCCCATAGTGATTTGGAAGTTCATCTGCTCCTCCCTATAGCTCGAGAAATATTCTTATACTCCAGTCATATGAGCTGAAGCCCCGCTATCAATATACCAGATTTCTGCAGATACTGAACATGACAAACATGCACAATCCTCTTCTAACCTAGAGGATAAAACACCTAAGTCTACCATACTTATCTGTGCTTTCCTTTCTCTGCGTTGCGTCCCTTCTGAAGCTTCTGGATTAAGCAGTCCCTTCTCTAACTCTGCTTCCTTTGGATTTGACAGCTTTGATACCGTGTGAAAATTCTATAATGTAGAATTCTATTGCAGCTACTGATTATATCTCTTCTATTGCATTCTCACAAAATTATTTTACATTTTACCGTGTTAAATATCAAAATAAAATATGTTGCAGTCTTCACGATAAATAAACTATATGAAAGAAATAGCACAAGTATTCACACATAGAAATTGTTATTTTTGGAAAATCGTCCCTAGCAAAACCCAACTCGGGAAAACCAGTGCAGCAAATATGAGGGTTTATTTATTATGCAGAAATTATGAGTACAAAATGTGTGATTGTATTTATCAATCAATCACCTAAAAAATCTGATGAGAATGAGCTTAGTGAGACAATTCTCACTTCACCACAAAGTTCTGGCACCAACCTGCACCCACTCTGAATGCCTCGGCGTGATTTCTGCGCAGTGACTGCGTCACTCACGCTGTCACTGCGTCACTGTTGCTGCTGCTTGTTATGGCTGCCTCTGTGCTCACTGCAGTGTGAGACTAGAGTTTTCTCCTCTTCCGAAAATGTCATCCGGCTACTGGATGAACCCTCAGCTGTCTCCTCAACTGAAATTGAAACTCCCTCTGCTGCTCTGCGCTGGCCCAAGTAACTGCTACTTGCCTATCTCTGTGCTACTGCTATGGCTGCCTTCTCACTTCTCTTCCTCCACTCCTTATTCTTCAGAAATTCTCCCCCCTGGAGATACCACCTTCCCCTCTCTACAATCTAGGATCACTTCGATTCTTCCTTCAGCTGAAGAAATCAATCTCTTGATTCTTTCTCCATCTGATGTGTTTTTCCATAGGCCCCTCACCCTCCTTATAATCCTTCGTTCACCCTTCAACGGGCAAGATTAAAACATAATCAAGGGCTAGGATTAACTTGGAGGTGATCCATGACTTTATCTAGAAGATTCACACTGGGTTTAATTAATCAGTTTCCCTAAGTTTAGACTTAGGAAAACATTAAAAAACGATTAATTAATTTAATTAAACCATCTCTAAGTTGAATTTTCCAAAACCATTTATGGGCATTATGGAATGCATGTACCTTAGCCTATATCCAAAGTTACAAGGCTAGAGCACATCCGATGCTACCATAAATCAACAGACTCAAGTAACATTTATCTCCTTGGATTTTTCTTAGAATGTATACATTATCTAGTGTTCTTACTCCTCCTTCCACAAGTTCTCCCGAGGATGAGTCTCTTATTTCACAATTTTTAGTACTAAAAACAACATTATGTCCTTGGTCACATATTTGGCTAACACTTAAGAGATTGTGTTTGAGCCCTTCAACCAGCAAGGTATTTTCAGCCTTTCCTTATCCATTAACGAGAGTAGTTGTTCCTTTTCCACTGATCTTAGCAGATCCACTTCCAAACAATACATTTCCGTTCTTTTTGTTTAATGAGACAAACTTATTTTGGTCACCTGTCATATGTCATGAGCATCCACTATCCACAAACCAATGATTCTCATCACTATGAGCACATAGAGCTAGGCCACATTTATCTGCATTGAGATTCACCTTTTTAGCTTCCTCCTTTTTGAGTGGGAAATTTTGCTCATTATGACCATGATTATTGCATGATGAACAAATTGGATCAAACTTAGCCAAAGGATCAAAAGAATTGTAAGTCTTGATTTGTCCTTTCTCTTTAGGATCACAAAGTTTGTTTGTTTGATCTTTCAATCTTGCTGCTTTATTTTTATGAGCCTTGCAATGCTTAGCTTGATGACCAAAGTTTTTATTATAGTAACAATACCCAAGAAAGATAGTTTGGTACCTGTTGTAAGAGCCATAACTTGAATCAACATTCTTCCTTGGAGTTTCTCTTCCTTCATTTCTTGGGTTGGAGATGGGTCTTTGTTCTTGGTGGGATATCTTTTCCTCTTTTGGATGGAAAGAAAGTATGTTGGCATAACTCCTTGTATTATCCTTAGTACTTGATGATTCTCCTTTGAAACAATCCCAGATTTGTCATATTGAGGTTTTTTACTATTAAGGATGTTATCAAGTGTTTAAGAGCTTTGCCAACTCCTTTTGATTTGCTCCAACTCCTTCCTTAGATATACTATTTCAGCTTCACGTTTTTCACAAATATCTTCTTTTCCTTTTAGCTTATTGTTCAAGAAGTCTTCCCTTCTTTTTTCTTCCTCTTTTTCTATTTTGAGAGAAACGATCTTCTTCCATAAATTCTCATTCACTTCAATGGTACTTATCAGTAATTCATCCATATTTCCTTCGGCTTCTAGTTTTGAATCATCATCATTTGTGAATGCCATGAATAACACTTCTTTGCTTCCAACATGGTCATTTTCTTCATCTGATTCATCATCTCCTCTATTGTGATGAGGGAAATTTCTAGATGATTTCTCCTTGATGACTAAAAATTCATCTTCATCGGACTCATCTTGTTTGGAGAATATGCCATGAATAACTCTTTCTTTTTGTATGCCATCTTTTTAGAATCCTCTTCATCATCACCATCATGTTTATGAGGACATTTTGCAACATAATGACCTATTCTTCCATATTTGAAGCAAATAAGAGGGTACTTACCTTTTAGCTTAGATCCCTTCTTTAGTCTTCCTACACATTGGGCTAATTCAGTTTCAGTATCGGAGCCATCACTGTTGTTATTCCATCCTTTTCCTCTTTTTGTAGATTTTGAGGCGTTGAATGCTTCTTCTTTGGAATTTGGAATTCCTTTCCTCATTTCATAAGCAATGAGGATTCCATGAAGTTCATCCATCTTGAGTGTATCTAGATCCTTCATTTCTTCTATGGCATTTACTTTGGAGTCAAATCTGGCAGGAAGAGATATTAGGAGTTTTTGAACAATAGTGCTTGCTTCATCCTAGCCCTTTAAGAGAGTTAACCACTTCAGCTACTCGGAGGAAGTATGATGCAATATCTTCTTCATCATCCATTTTCAGACTCTCGAATTGTCTTCTATAAGTTTGAAGCTTTGCCTTCTTAACTTTGGAGTTCCCATTATATAGGGCAATCAACTTATACCATACTTCTTTCGCTGCGTCACAATTCATGACTTTTGTGAATTCAAAATCAGTGATTCCAGTAGTGATGGAATTTAAAGCTTTGGCATTAGCTATGTAGGCTTTTCTTTCATCAGGATCAGTTGGAAGAGTGGAGGGCGCTTTGTATTCATTCAAAATAGAATGCCACACTTCAGGAGCAAGGGACATTAAATAGTAGGACATCCTCTTCTTCCAAAAACAAAAATTTGTACCATCAAAGACAGGCAGCTTCCCTGTTGCTTTTGTGTTCTTCATTGTGTCTAAGAATCGTTCTTCTAACTGTTAGGCTGATAATGAAAAAATTGGCTCTGATTCCAATTGTTGAAAATATTGAGAGGGGGGTGAATTAGTATTTCTTTTCAATTGTTATTTTTACCAGTTAGATTCTTCACAAATTAAAAAATAGAGAAGTGTGTAATAATAATATTATTAAGGATCAAGAAGAACTTCAATCCTTTTCCAAATAATTGAGTACAATAATTATGTGAGGGCACCAACCCTTCAATACTTCAGGCACCAACCTGTTGCCAAGCACCAACTTGGACTTTGGTGAGGCTCCGACCTCTAGGGCTTCGACCCTATCCTTTCCAGGCTCCAACCTTGCGTTTAGAGGCACCAACCCCTAGGACACCAATCCTTTTGATAGAGAATGTTAATGGTACTTACTTGAATGTCCTTGACATTTTCTTCACTATACAATTAGCTCCAAAATTGACTTCACTGCATGATCACCTTGCTTCACTGTGTTGACATTATTGCTGAGCTTAATTTTATCAATTTCAAGAGTTCTTCACTGTCTCAGGGAGGATCACTGTACCACTGTTCAAGGATCCAAGTTTTAAGATATGATCACCAGTTCTCAAGAGTTGCCCAAATCAACCAGTCTGAAATAGGATAGTTCACAATCTGAAATATAAGTGCAGCCTGAAGCTTCACAGTCAAACAAAGGTAGCACCCTTTTGTGGAAAAATTGATACACTGTCCAACGAGAACAGTAAATCCAGAACAACAAACACCATATAAAAACCACAGTCCGAAAATATATATAGTCACAGTCCGGAATAAATGAAGGTGCAAGGTCTGGATTTTTCCACAGTCCAGCGGAGGTAGACTCCCATAGTCCAACGAGAACAGGTATGGTACTTTCTGCGCAGAAGTTGTAGATACAAAAAAACGTGTCTCTTTTGATGTATCGATCCTGAAATTAAGGCCGAAAGACTATCCACCAACCCAAGCTAGATGTATGACCTTTTCCTGTGGTCTTCTTCCTGAAGGTTCAGGAGATGTGAACCTGTAGCTCGTTACCTCCTCAATGATGATCGAAGTGGTGATGAAACTGAAGGTTTAGCCTTCTATATATACGGTTCATTCTGAAATCGCATGTCATCTTAGGGCAGACCAACATGAGAAGAGGTTTAGTTCGGCTCAGTGACCTGATATATTTCTTTATCTTAAAAAATTCATATTTCTCAGAATACTAGGAGTTTCAGGCCAAGTGATAGGTCATTAGAAAGCTAAAAATATGCTCTAGAGGATGGTGAAGGTCTCATAGAGAAATTCTACCTTTAAGGTGGTGAAAAATATTATTTACTATGAGTGGTTATTTATTAGAGTAGAAATGGAGGTAGAGGCTTATGATCTCAATTTCATCAATTCATCATGCCATAATCATATGAAGTATCAAGACATCATGTAGTCTACCATCATCTAGTATACGTGTCTGACATTTCTTCATCATCATCTAGCACCCTATATTGACATCAATGACAACTTAGATTAACACATCTTATATAAATAGAGGAGTGTCCCATCTAATTGAGATCATCAATTGAGAAATTATCCTTAGTGGCAGCCACAGCACATGAAGACCTAGGTTGAGGAAGCAAGAAGTATTGAAGTCTATTTGTGGGTCTGAAGTTCAACAGAAGCAAGTCGAAGCATATCTGGTCAACTCATGGGCATCATTTGAGTGCATTCTTGTTAAAATACACAACTAGGGCCAAATTCCACTTAGCTCTGTTCAGTTGATGAAGATAATAATCCCAGTAAATTCCTCTTTTCGAGAGGACTAAAATCGATCTAAGTATCGTCAAATATTTGCTTATTCAAGGAAGTTATAATTTTGTTTAGGCGGGAAAATTGAACATTTGAATTTTGAATTTGCCTCCAAAAGTGAAGGTCAGTTTCAACTTCTAAATTGTATATAAGGGAACCCTCCATATCCCATTTTGCACATTGACATCTCATGAGCACCTATATTTGAAATAGCGCTGTGGATCTATGGCTAACGCAAGAAGGCTTCCAGTGTGAGTTTGAGGAGAAGATTGTTTTCTCTTAGATGCAGAGGTCTAGCGAAGAAAGGCAACAGATATTTGGGTCAGCATTGAGGAGTCTTAAGGGTTGTTTCATGATGATTAGGGTTGCGGATCTCTGGCCACTTCAGGGTGTTGCAACAGAGGTAAGTTGGTGTGTTTTTTATGGTCCATCATCTCAGATCAGTGGGTCATAGGGAAGATGTTAAATTCAGATAATCATGGTGTTCTATGCTTGATGCACTTTTACTTCAATCTTTCTTAGGCCCAATACAAAATAGCAATCACATAAACTTGAAAGTAAAATCTTGATAGTACACAATAATAGATCAATAGAAGACAAGCCAAATATAGATCAGATTTACAATTCCTTTTGTCCAGCGAAGATATGAGATACCGTGGCATTATGGCAGTCAATAGGATGCTTCAACCAACAAAGCCTTTCTCGGTCAGCCAACACTTTCATGTGTCACACCCACAACCCTCAAAGACAGCTCATCACAAGTCAAAGCAAGTCAAACCAGGGACAGGGCAGAAAAGTCAACGCATGAAGCTTCAAGAAAGTCAATGCAGCAAACTAGGGCTTCGGTCAATGAGGCCGAAATTCCTCGATTTTAGTGGCCAACTGTACAGCCTCCTAATATCGGAATTTTTGCAGAAGATTGAGGTCAAACGACCAAGGGTTGACTACGGTCAACGCTGGTCAACGTTGAAGCAGAAAAGCCCTAAACAAATCAACACAGAAAACAGAGAGCCCTAAACAGATCAGCGTAGAAAACAGTGGCTTTGCTCCACACGTGTGAGGGAAAAAGGCCTCCAAAGGCTATCGAACCAATCAGATCACAATGAGAGAATGTGTGATGAGATGATTGTTGAGATTTTGTGTATTCTTCAGTTGTGCTCTAGCTCCCAAACTTTGTGGAGGGACTAGAGTGCACTTGATCTACAAGACCCAGAAATGGATTTGGGAAATTTCATCTGATTTAGGAGATATTAAATTAATTAATTATTTTAAGTGTATTTCCTAAGTTAAAACTTAGGGAACTTAAATAATTAAAGTGAATTTAATTAAACATGTGATGAAACTGTCTTAAGTCACACGAATCAAGCTTTCTTTTAATCTTAGCCATTGATTCAAGATTTGATCATGGCCATTGATTTGTCAACGAGAAAAGTATAAAGGAAAGGCTTGGGGGCATTTGTAAAGACACACAAAGGCAAAGCACTAAAACTAAGTTGAGATTCTAGGGCAAGGTTTGCTAAGAATACTCAAAAGTGTTTCAGCTGTAGAGAGAGGAATTTAGACCAAGGGGATGATCTGATCTTGGGGTCTAGAATACACAAGAGGCAAAGATCAGCTCAAGGACAATGCAGAGGAAGGTAGCAGCAACAGCAACAAGGATAGCGCAGTCTCTCCAAGGACAACGTGATTTTCAGTACGAAACCCTCAGGGGTTATGGAGAGACCCTTCAGGGGCAGCGTAGTGACTGCGTCACCCAATCTAGGGTAACACAATCCCTTCTGAAGCAGCGCTGAGGGTTTGGAGGACTTCCAAGGCTAACGCAAAGGATTTCAAGGGCTTCAAAGGCTGATGCAGAGCCTTTCAGGGACAGCGCTAAGGTTTCTAGGCCCTAATCTTGGTTGAGTTCTGTAAATCTCGTTTGAGGGTGTGGAACAGTCATTATTTTGGCCCTAGATCAGCCAGTGAGATGTAGATCTAGCATTATCTCTATCGGGTTTTTCAGATTTGGAACCCAGATTTGTGTATTCAAAAATATTCTTAATAATAGAACCCTCCAGTAGCGAGAGACCGGTTTTCCCACATTTGGTTTTTCCGGGGACTATTTGTCTAGAAATAATTGTGTCATTTTGTCAATGTGTGCATGTGCTTATTCTAGATCTGAATTGGTAGAGATCTGTTATGTGTTTTGCTTTGATGTTAACTTGAATTTATTCAGTTAATAACTTATCTAAGTAGGAGGAGCTTAACCAGATTAACAATAATAATTTCTGCATAAGATATAAGATTCAGAAATTTCTACAATGATTAAAAAATGACTTCCAAGTTTCTCCAATTTATATTCATCAATGAGGGTGTGTGACACATCTCTTAGGCATGTGGGATAAATATGGCCGACCTTGCACATGTGGAAAATAAATTCAAAATCAATGTTCTGCTCATCTGATCAAGATGACCTTTAGATCAATCTTGCACCTCTCTGAAAGAGGAATCCAACAAACATATGACCATCGTCATATGAGCAGTGCAACATGGAGTTTGGACCTAGCTGTCCAAAATTAACACTCCCTCCCAACTAGGGTGAACTCCATCTGTCCACAAGTGCCATCCATCATGTACCAAACCAAACATCATGCGTCATCCCGCCGTAACTTTCTTTGTTGGTTCTTTATTTCAGAACAAAAGGTGAGTCACAAAGACATCACACAGTTGACCCGAAGTCAGCTTAGAGGTAAAAACCTCTCTCGGGCTCAAAAGAGTCTCATTCTAACCCAAAGTTAGTTTATTGACCCAAAGTCAGTTTAGAGGATAAAACCTCATCATACTTGATCCCAGATCAAGGTGTTGGACACGTGCCATCCTAGACATAGAGAGTACAGAAATCTCTGATGCGTCCATCGGTCTTGCTATGGTCTCTATCCACATTTCCCACCTCATTGTCCAAATGAGAAGTACTTCCCATGAGTCTAAAACTCCATGGGTAGGATGTGTGCAGGGCACAAGTAAGAGAGAGGCGAACCAACTCAATATCATAACAGTGGGGCAGAAGCACCATAAGGTTCAGCAAGCCTAGCCCCGTTAGTGCTTATAGCTCCAAGAAGTTATCCCTAAGCCCCTTGGAGCTCCCAGAGCTCATAGTCCAACTCAAGCAGGACCCTCAGAATAGGGTCTTTCCACAATTCCAAGCTTCTCACGGAAGGTTAGGAACTTGACCTTCCCCAAGGGTTTCATGAGAATATCTATGACCTGCTCATCAGTTCCTATATGATCGAGCCTTACAAGTTTACAACGCATCGTTGTACCATATCTCCGATAAAGTCGTACCTGATATCAATATGCTTGGATCGATCATGGAACACGGGATTCTTAGAAAGACGAATCCCACTCTGTTTATCACAAAGGATAACAGTGGTATCTAGCACATGCTCGAACAACTCACTAAAGAGCTTTCGCAACCAAACAGCTTCACAACAGGCCATACTCGCTGCAATGTATTCGACCTCAGCAGTGCTCAAAGCCACCGACTTCTACTTCCTGCTCATCCAAGTTATCGAAGCAGAACCCAAGGTGAAGCAACATCCAAATGTGTTCTTGCGATCCACCACACTGCCAGCCCAATCAGCATCAATATATCCATGGAGTCTCAAACTCTTGACAGTGTATCTCAACCCATGGTTGATTGTGCACCGAAGATATCTCAAAATATTTTTGGCACCAATCTAGTGTGTGATGAGGTTCAACCATATGTTGACTCCAAGTTTTCACTGCAAAACATACGTCTGGACGAGAGTTCACTAAGAACATCAGGGCCCCTACGAGTTGTCGATACTCGGTCGGATTTGCTAGCATGGGACTAGCAGCGTTTCCACTCAACTTCTTAAAGTTGAGTTCCATCGATGTCGACACAGACTTACAGTCCACCACACCAAATCTCTCCAACAACTTCACGACATATTTTCCTTGAGAAACGAAAATCTCGCCTGGCCTCTGCCAGACCTCCAAGCCTAGGAGGTAATTCATTAGTCCTAGGTCTTTCATCTCAAACTCGGAAGCTAGCTCCCTCTTACACTTATGAATGAGAGGGTCAGCACCTGTAAAAAAGAGAACCAAAATGAGAGGCCTTTTTCTATCAACCTTAAAATAAGGTTCGGATCAGCATTACTTTGAGTGAAGCCCAGCTTCATCAAGTAGCTATCTATCCTCTCGTACCAAGCGCTGGGGGCTTGCTTCAACCCATACAGGGCTTTCTTCAACCTGCATACATGGCTGTCTCTCTATCTCGGACTTCAAACCCCAGAGGTTGCTCCGCATACACCTCTTCCTTTATAGATCCATGTAGAAAAGCGGTCTTCACATCCATCTAATGTAGACTCCATCCTTGCATAGCAACAAGGGCAATAATAGATCGGATGGTGGTATAGCGGGCCACAGGTGCAAATATATCATCATAATCTATGCCTTCTTTTTAGAGAAGCCTCAAGCAACAAATCTTGCCTTGTACTTTTCAACACTTCCATCAGATCCATGCTTGATCTTATAGAGTCGTTTCGAGGTGACAACAGATTTGTCCTCCGGTCTTGGGACCACTTCCCAAACATCGTTCTTCATAATGGACTCATATTCTTCGAGCATAGCATCCTTCCAAACTTGATGCTTTACGCCTTCTTCAAATGTTCCAGGCTCAGATTGTACTATCGTACTCATGGTTGCTAGATACCCTTGGTATCTCTTCGGCTTCTTGCTTTCACAGAATGTCCCCCTTGGGGCAATATGTCTCTCGGCATCTTCAAGAGTATCCCTAAGCCATGAGGGTCTTCTCTTATTTGAAGGAGGTGGATCAATGGGATCCATAGGTCCTTCTACATCGAGCATCAGGTCATCCTTCGGCTCTTGCAACTTCCCTACTTCTTCATCTTCTTTGTCTTCCTTGGAGCTAGGAAGATTTCTTACTTTCTTGAGGGCAACATCTTCATCGAAGGTGACATCGTGGCATATCTCTACTTCTCTTTGACCAGGCACATAGATTCTATATGCCTTCAAAGTTTCAATGTAACAAACATTCCCTTCTTTCCAAAAGCATCCAACTTGCTTCTCTTTTCTTTCGGCACATTAAAGCAAACAGGACAACCAAAAACTCTAAAATGAGAAGCATCAGGTTTCTTACCAGAGAAGACTTCTTAGGAAGTTTTGGAGTCCAAAGCGGAATGTGGGCATCTATTTTGAACATACACAACAGTGTTCGTAGCTTCTCCCCATAGAAAGTTTGGAAGACCTTGGTCACATAACATGGCGCGTGCAGCTTCCACAATGGTCCTGTTCTTTCTCTCAGCAACACCATTTTGCTCAGGAGTGTACGCAGTTGTAGTCTCCCTCTTAATGCCAGCTTCTCTACAAAATTCATTAAACTCATTTGACTCATATTCGGTCCCATTGTCGGTCATCAAAACTTTGATTTTCTTCTCAGTTTGATTTTCTACGAAGGCCTTGAATGTACGAAACCATTTGAATGCTTCATCCTTCTTCAAAAAATATATCCAGGTCTTGCGGGAGAAGTCATCTGTCAAAGTCATGTAATAGAAACATCCTTCCAAGGATGTCACAGGAAGCATACCAGGTAAGTCAGAACGTATCAACTACAAGATATCAGTTGTCTTTGTGACACTTGAGGGGAATGGTCCCCTTGTATGCTTACCTTCGGCGCAACCCTGACATATACCTTCATGATCATCTCTAAATTCGAGCATCCCTGTCACCACCTTCCCTGCCTCGAGAAGGGCTTTGTAATGAAGGTGTGCAAATCTCCGATGCCATAACTCTGTTTGAAGAGTTGTATCACATGATATAGCCCCCAATGGACTTCCTCCAACCTGGTAGAGTGTATCAACTCTAAAACCAATAGAAAGAGCTTCCTTGAAGTTCTTCTAGATAAGTACCTTTCCATTAAAGAACTCCACCTTGAACCCTTTGTCTTCCATTGCCGAAATGGACACAAGGTTCTTCTTCAAATTAGGTACATACAACACATCTTTTAATCAGATGACTTGACCTTGAGATAAATGTAGGGTCACAGTCCCTGTCCCTTTCACAAGATAGGTGGCATTATCTCCAAGGATAATTTCTAGATTAGTATCCTTCTCAACCAAATCAGAAAGGGATTCTTTATAACCATTGAGGTGCCTTGAAGCACCACTATCAATTAACCAAACATCTAGGGTGTCGGGTGGAGATGCAGCAGAGAGGGCAGATACAAGAATAAAATCATTTCTCTTATTATCAACAACATTAGACTCATCATACCTGGAATTTCTTGACCTCTTGAAAGGTTGCCCATTTCGATTATGATCAGAGGGAGCCTTCCTTTTTCCTTGGAACCTATTGTTGCTTCCATTTCTTCTCGATTTGTTGTTGTCATCATCCATAGGAGAGTCCCTTCTATTAGGGCACTCTCTTGCATAGTGACTAGTCTTGTTACAAGTGTAACATCTTCCCTCCCTTCCTTTGGGCCCCGATCTACCATGGTTTTGATTTCTCGGGCCACCACGATTCTTCTTCTTTGCATAAGCGGCGAAGGCAGTAGGGTCACTTCCATTACCATTAGAGGCATACTCCATCATTCTTGTTTCCTCTTGAGTGCATCTCGTCCATATTTCATCAAAATCATGAATCACATTATTATTGAGAATAGTGGTATTGAATACATGCCAATCACGAGGGAGACCTCCAAGTGAAATAAGAACCATCTCTTGATCAGATATTACTTCCCCAATAGCTAGGAGGTTATTCCTGATTTTAGTGAGTCTCATAAAATAAGATTGAATAGATTCATCCTTACCCTTCTTAATATTCTTCAATTGATTCTTGAAGAAGAGGATTTGATTAGCGTTGCTAGCTCTAAACATGCTCACCAGCTTATCATACATATCCTTAGATGTCTTCAGCTCAGAAATGAAAGCAACCAAGTGCTTATGAATAGAATCCCGGATAATCATCTTTTCTTTGGTTTCCCCTTTTCTATACTTCGTCTTTGTGGCAGCAACTACATTTGATGGAGACTCTTGAATCTTCCCTTGCACATAGTCCATGACATCTTGATCTTCTAGCACCAAATCCAAGTTCATCTTCCATGCATGATAATCAGACTTGTCAGTCAATTTATCATCAGCCTTGAAACCCTTATAGGTTGACGAGGCCATTTGTCCTTGATAGGATTTCTTCCTTCAGAGATAGCTTCTAACACCAGCTTCGACTCTTGGACTTTGTCTTCATCTCAGCTCTGATACCATTAGGATTTCTTCCTTCAGAGATAGCTTCTAACACCAGCTTGGACTCTTGGACTTTGTCTTCATCTCAGCTCTGATACCATGTTAAATTTAGATAATCATGGTGTTCTATGCTTCATGCACTTTTACTTCAATCTTTCCTAGGCACAATACAAAATAGCAATTACATAAACTTGAAA